>RDPX01000136.1:1910926-1953942 GCA_003991215.1 Morbakka virulenta | reverse complement strand
CCCCCCCCCCCCCCCCAAATAAAAATCCAGCTGTACAGCCATGTTAAGTAGTGACAGAAGAATTTTGTGGTTCTTAGGTAAATGGACCATGGCATATATAAACAAGTGGTAAACGTTTGAATAGCCTTTACTGCTTTCCATTCAAGTACGTCGGTAAACGCATGATGAAAGCCATTATCAACTGTCCCCAGCCCATTATTGGGTCTCAAATGACTTGTAGGGCAATGTAGGGCTGATGAGCATTATAAAGTATCTCATCCAAGGCTTTAATATGATGCCACAGTCGCTTTTCCCTGTAACAGTTACAAATGCACCATAGGGGCTTTAAGTTAGCTGTGACTTGAAAATATGTGAGCATCAAAGAGTAGGGCACAAGCTGTGACAAAAAAGAGAAGGCTTAGACAACTGTTTCAACTGCTTTACATAAATGTGTTATCTAGGTAACCCCTCAATCCCCAGCAAAAGTGGTGTAGATTATGCACTGTACGACCAAAAGAAAGCACCCTCGTTGCATGGAGCTTAAAATCCAAGTAAAAACCACTTACATAAGAGTGGCGATATACAACTGTCAATGACTTACAAGCTCTAGTAGCACAATATGGTCTCTTGAAAAGTGAAACAATAATTAAACTTACATCTAGAAACATTTGGACTTATGACACTGAGCACTCCTAGGAACACCTCTGAAGACAATCTGTAATTAAATGACAAGAGCTTAACCATTGGAAAGTGGACAGTACCACTGCAAAGCAAACGTCTTAAGATGGGCCATGCACCCACTGCTTTTTCTTCCCCATACTTACCAGGCTTAGCTCAGCATCTTCTGCTTTTTAGCTTTCCGTAATAGCATTGCACTTAAAATCATCTTCGGTCCTGCTCAAGAGAATCAGATTGTAAGGGAAGTACTCACGCTTAAGAACCCAGTAGAAATCAGGATTAATGAATCAATGAACCGCCTGTACGCTATGCTCAAATGTAAACAACTTCTTTGGCCAGCTGTGGCTAGATGCTTAGTGACAAAAAAGCACAACTTTACAGCAATACTTTATGGTAAATTATGTTCTTGATTCTTCCATTAGGTGTTGATGCAAAGGGGCACATCTACTCCCAATTCTGTTAATCAAATAAATACAAACAGGACTCATCCAAATGTTACTATGCAACCGGAATAGCTTCAATGTGTCAGCTGGTATGGCACTGGCAATTTCACTGAAAACTGCAGTTGCTTAAACTTAATAGGTAAATCCATTGAGGTAAGTCGAATTCTATGAATGATAATACCATCTCCCTTTCTACAAATAGTCACCTTTTATCATGGGGTCATCTTTTTGGTATACAAGATTACCTTCCTTATGATCATAATCCAAAAGTGATCCTCCCCCATAGTGGTTCTGCTCCATAGTAATCCAGGCCTTTTATGCTCTTGGTCCCTACTGATCCTAGCACCCTGATGATCACAACCCTCTGATGATCTTACCCTCTTGAAAGGCAAAAAACCCTTCCAAAATGCGTAGAAACCTTCTTTTTGTACATTGAATTTGGATTTCTTTTAAACTCTCCTACAATACTTGCAATCAGCAAATATAATTAAAACAAAAAAACATATACTTGCATAATTTCACTAACAAGTCATAGCAAAGTACCTTTAAATACCCGTGATGTCATTTCATTTCTGTGTAGATTGGTAATCATAACATGTCTAAGCAGAATATTGGTGTAATCATTAACAAAATGAATTCTTATTCTTTCAGGTAGGATGTCATCACCCAACATTCTTGAAACATGTTTGTAAACATAACCAGCATCCAATTGTGGGCCTCCTATTATGAAAAATGAATAGAAAAATGAATCTAAATGAGCTGAATTACAGATTATAAACTGCAGTGAATTCCAGTTTTCACAAATATAATAAAACTTTAATAAAAAGGCAACAATATTAGGACAATATTGATAGCTTACATTTCAGCTCTTAAGAAAACCAGCAAGAAACCTAGGCATAATTTATTAATACACTCAGTGCATGAATTGTAATTTAACTATATATATATATATATATATAAGATGGACAGTGTAGTTTTTTTATTCTTTCCAACTTATTATATCTCTTTTATATAAACTAACTACCAACAATAACCATGACCCTAAAAATATAGTCAAAAATTGACATAAAGGACTTAACTATGAAGGAGAATTGCTAAAATATGCTTAAATCAACCATACCTTGTACTTCCCAATGATCAAATAAAAATGCATTCTCATGATGGGAAAAACTGTGGTGCATTTTATCCAACACAATTTCAGTACCTTTCAGGTATTCTAGCAAAATGTTTAACATAGAAAATTACGAAAATGAAAGCTGAATTATCTGGACGTCATGAAGGGGAAAACTAACAAAACAATCAACCTGAGATCCATAATTGTCTGTGATGATTTGTCCATTACACCCTGTTAAAAAGACACTAACAAAATGCCTTAATGTTTTGTTGATCCTGGATGTGTGACAGTCAGTTGCGAGCAGCATGGAATAATGAAGTTGAATGACTGGTGCAGTTTGTATGTCATAGAATATCAAGAAGGTAGCTAAATATGAAAGATGAGGATTGAGTATATACAGAAAACTGTTCCACTCATTTTCAGGCTACTGGCTTCACTTTTCTTCCATTAAACAAGAGAAAAGGTAAGGATGCACAAAAACACAACCACTAAACCTCCATTGTATGGACAAATAGTATTTGAGACAGGTGGAAATTATGATTGGGCTGGGCAGGTGTATGAATGATTCTTATTTGTAAAGTTCAAAAGTTTTTTTCTCAGTTGGTGAATCTCTTGGTTATAGTGCACCCAGACTAAATATTAAGCTATGACTCCCCATATACAAGGATATCATAAAACACTTACTTCTTTCTGATGTCTGTACTACTGTACAAAATATCTCAGTCAGCTCCTAAAAATTAATAGTCATAGTCATATGAATAGACCAATAAGTGGAATTATCTCCTAATTAAGCCAGAGACTGATCTAAATTAGATCAATTACTGACAGGCACAAGACATAATATAAGAAGGAGATTTTACCACTTGGCAAAAAGTTCTATACAAAAGCTAGCATTGATTCAGGTGCCTTACCACTGGTTCCTATACCAACATTTTCCATTTGTTGCATTTATTGAAACTTTGGACATTTCTTTAAAAAACTCCCATTCTTTTTGTGGATCACTCCTATACATGAAGCTCATATAAACAATGCTAAGGCAAGTAAAAAAAATATTAGGAAACCCAGAAACTGTGATGGTAGCATTGTGAGCCTTTGTTATTTCACTCACAATGGTAAACCAATACTCCCAAGTGAACCAATTAAGCTATACAAAAGCAAAGTTTTCTCTTCATTCCATTTTTTCCAATACTGGTAGTATATAAATAACAAAATAACCTTTGGTACCTTGATTATATTGATATACTTACAGTGTTCTGAATCTCTCTGGCAGTTTGATTTGTGACTGATTCAGAGTATTTGTCTCTGAGGTACACTAAAGAGTGGCCAACACACAGGTCTCATATACAGAAAGTTTAGTTTTGGAGTGAGATCACCATCAGACCAAACTCTTTCTTCTAATTTGCCAAACAAACCTGAAGCTTTGCTTATCCTTTTCTTAATTTCAAAATCAAAAGAGCCATTATTTGGGAGAGCACTGCTCAAGTAAACAAAATGCTTGACAACTTTAAGCCTTTTACCATTAACAAAAACATCAGGCTCTACATAAAGTTCTTTAGGTGCAAGAGTATACATTATCTTGGTTTTATCACTGCTGATTGTCAAACCAAAATAAGTACAGGCATCAGCAAAATGATCCATGACAGACTGCCTGTCACAAACAAAATGAGCAAGAAGATCTGCATCATCAGCATACAGGACCTCTCAAACAAAACTGCCATATACAAGAGTCTTGGCTTGGAATGTCTTCAAGTTGAACACTTTACCATTGTTCTAAATATGAAATTATGTCACAGCCATGAAAAGCATACCACAGGACTGCAGCCAAATAGAGTGAAAATAGAATTGGGGCAAGGAAAACCCCTGTTTCACACCATTGTCAATTTCTTCTGATAACTGACTAATGTGGTCGGGAGGTTTGACTTACAACCTCCAGGCTGAAGTAAGTAAGTAACTGACTAATAAAGTTTACACAAGCCTTCATAAAATGATGCAATTGTCTGACTTTATCAACAAATACAGGTGTGCAACCATATTAGCCAAGCACCTTCTAGAGAGCATCATGATTGACAGTGTCAAAAGCCTTGGTTAAAACATACGTATACACACTTACATTTATACATACATACATACATACATACATACATACATGGTAATTGCTCCATCTTGACTGATAATTGCCATCTATGTCTTTAACTGTTGTCAATAAAATTTCTGTCTTTCCTTGCATGACCTCATAGGTGACTTTGAAGACCAGCTTCTGATCTACAGGGCTTGAAACATAGGTGACAGATGAAAGAATAGGCCTCCACTTGGCTCATGGTACCACTTTATGAAATTCTGCATCCGTGTAACCCATGTGTCTTTTGAGATCTGCTGCTGATTTGCAAGCCTTCCCACACATCACACATGACAGATAGTGTGGCCTTGGAGGGAGGTTAGAAAATGGCCTTAATCGGACATGGGACTTCAAATGATTGACAAAGCCAGCTTTTAATAGAAGAATACTCTCAGATTAGTCACACTTCTAGCTCTTTGTGCCTTCATCAAGATTGTTCTGCTAGCCTTTGCACAATCTACATTTTAACCATTCATGCTCTAGTGAAGTGAGTTTTTTCAAACATTGCATAACCTGTCTTTGCGTGCCTTCTCTTAGTCATTCTTTCCAGGGGTAGCCTTTTCCCAGTTTTGAGAGTTTCTTTATATTTTCTTTGATATAGTCTTCGTAACTTCTTCTGGGTTTGTGTTGTGGTCACTTCCCAGTCTGTAGTTGCCCATAAAACAGTTGCTTTGGGAGTCTACTACCCTCCATATGAACCATGTGACCTGCCCAGAGCATTAGAGTGATGATGATCATAGACTCAATACTTGTGTTTCCTGCTCTGACAAGAACTTCACTATCAGATGTTTGGTTTTGCCACTTGATATTGAATATTCATCTCAAGCACTTCTGATGAAAGTGCTCAACAAGTAGTTCGTAATGTCTTCAATGTTTAATTTATGCCTTACAAGAATATAAATGTGCTGTTAAGACACAAGCCTTGCACATGCAGAGCTTGGTTTTGAAGGTGATGCAACAATGTGCTCAAACCCGTTTTTCAAGCACTCTAAATGCAACAAAGGCTTTCTGTATCCTTTGGTGTATTTCTGCATCAAGGGAATCATCTCTTGACAAGGTGCTACCAAGATACACTAAGGTGTCTACCACCTCTAATGAACTGCCATCAACACAACTATCTGGTACAATATATGGTTCACCAGGTGTTGGTGTGTACATGTATTTTGTTTTCTTCAGACTAAGTTGAAGACCAACCACAGTGCAAGAGGTGGAAAAATGATCCATAATGAGCTGCATTTCTTCAGCTGAACAAGTCAGAAAGTCAAAATCATCAGTATACAAAAGTTCTCTGATTAGACTCTGACAGACATTTGACTTAATCAAAGTTAAACCTTTTTAAATTAAATTGAAAGTACTTCCAGTACTTCTAAATTGCAAAATAACATCTTTATCACAGTTGTGGAATGCATGTGAAAGTGTTACAGCAATATGGAAAAAGTACTTGTGCTGGAATGTCCCCTTGTCATACATATAAACATACATACATCCATACATACATATAAACATACATTCATACATACATACATACATACATACATATATACATACATACATACTGTAAACTTTGGAACAAAATCCAAATTTCTATTATCAGCTAGTAGGTTTTGGGATGTTTATTTAGCTGCAGTCATTGATCAACTCCTGGAATTCATGTGGCAGTGTTAAATGAATCATTCCTTGTGGTGCAGCTGGTTGTCCTTGTGTTTACTGGGTTCTGCCAGAACATTCAATTGAATTTGCTTGGCTTCTTGGATGTTGTTTGGTGGGGGATTGTGAAGTTCCAGTTATGGTGAATTCTGGTGATTCATTATGTTTCAAGTTCATGTTGCTGCCATGTAAATGATGCCCTCTGACCACGTGGTTTCAGTGAGCATTCTGAATTAGACAGTATATTGTCAATATGAACAGTTCTGTCAAATAATAAAAATACTTTGGGCACATCCAGCCACAAAAAGAGAAGTAGTGACTTAAATTGATACATCACAGGATTGATGATACTAACAAAACCATTAACAAAGGTATGTGTGCTAAATGTAATTGTCTGACTTTCATGATCACCTTTCTTAGGAATTGGTATTAATCTAGAAATGCCCTGCTGCTGGGATAATTTCCATGGAATGTCTGGATGCAGAATGACAAGAGACTCTTTCTCACTTCTGGCAACTGGCAAACATCAGTATCAATTTCTTCTTGAATCAGATCACAACTTTTAATTTCAGTGAAGAAATCAAATATTTTCTCAACAGGCTGAAGATCAGCTGAGCAGCTGCATCTACATTCAGCAGATTTTTGAAGTGATTTTCCCAGGATTTGAAGTTGATATTCAACTTCAATGAATATGTTACTACTGAATATGGACTTTTTTCTGGATAATGTTTTAACTAGATTCCAAGCATTCTTTATAACATAGGCAGATGTTGGAGTTTTGAATGGGCTCAAAATGTTATTAATACACATATCTTCATAATGATCAAAAGTTTTTTGGTGGTATTTCTGAGAAGATTGAATGTTCTGTGCTGAAGCATGTTGACTTGCTTTTCATGCAGCTGTGACTAGTACAATATCCACTGTTTTTGTAGGTCTAGGTGGTTTTGGTGGGAGCATCTCAGTACCAACTGACCTTGCAATAGAAACAAAAGGTGTAAAATCCTGTTTTACTACCAGTAATTTGTTAAAGCATGTGGAGATTGTGTTGTCAATATGACTAGTAAGGACTTTATCATTCATGAGTGCCTTCCAGAAAAGCTTTTCCTTGGTAGTTTGTGCAGGTCATCATATACTGAGTTTGACAGTTGCTGTTACTATACAATGATCACTATCAACAGGATTGGGAGATGAAAAGGCTTGGCACTTGCTGATGCTATATTGCCACTGTTTTCAGTAGACAACAAAGTCAATTTTGGAGAGTGTGCCCGACGGTGATCTATATGTCCAAAGTTTTCTTTTTGGCTCTTGAAATGATGGATTTCCAATGACTAAATTGTGAACTAAATTGAGAGGAAACTGGCCATTTTGGTTGGCTGTCAAGGGGTAGGAGAAGTATATGTCGATTTGGGCACTCATATCACCTCTGATTAAAAGCACAGAATGTGATGGCAGTTCTTTGACAACCTGAGTCAATTTCAAGTAAAATTCTGTAATGATGTCATCATCAAGAGCATTGTGAGGAGAGTAGCACACAATGACAGTGGTCTTAGAATTACCTTTGAATGTGGCAGACATAAAATGTTCATCAAGTTTTTTCACAGATTCAAGAAGATAAACAAATTAGTTGACCCAATAATATGGTTAAAAACTTTCCAAATCAGTGTTGCTATGCACAAATTGATGCTCTTGTATGCATGTTATGTCAATGGCATAATCATCTACTAGTTTATCTAGTTCAAGTTGAGGTGACAGATGTTGCATTGTACTACAGAGGCCTTTCTTTGGTTTATGACAATCAAAACCTTTCCATCCCACAGGAAAGCAGCCCTCCACTGCAGGGTTTAGGATAGACTTATCATAAAATGTAGGAACTGCATCATTAGACACCATGATTGTTCGGTTATTAAGGGCTTTAGGCTTGGTGCTGTAATTAGACTTTTTCATGTTTTTTCTAATGGTTGGGTACATATACAGCTTGCCACACCTGAATATACTTCATGGTTCTCCACTTACTATGCTATATGATCCTCAATGAAGCTGTATTGTTCTCTCTGCCAAAACATCAGTTTATCAATGATAGCTACAGGAACTACAACTACCTGTAAAGAGTAGAGAGACTTTTTATAGAGATTTGGTCACCTCTAGTGGGCTGCCAGGACCATAATTCATCATGGCCTACCTCAAAGCCTGTCCACATGGCATTATTGCTATTTGACTCATTGCTGGGACCCTAACAGGTGCTATCACATTCTGGTTCAGTGTGAATCTGGGAGCTGTGATGACTAAGGGGTAGCTGACTATGTCCTGGGGGGTATACATACATAAACACACACATTTCTTTGTTTGATGAGTCCTTAGTCTCTAAAACTTTTATATCAATATATCAACAGCCAGTAATTTATGACAACATTGAATATATTCTGACATATCATAACATGTATAAATATCATTTAATAACAAAATTACTGATAACAACAATACCTTCACTCTTCTCTTTACTGTATCAGCTGTAAGTTTTGATGAGTCTCTTATAATTTCTGTTTCAGCAAAAACAAATTCACCCAAGGATCGAATAACAGTATCCCAAGAAAGCCTTTTATTATTCTTTGCACCATCAAGTGTAATCTGAACATCAGTATCTTTGATAAACTTAATAATCTTTGATGCAGCTTGCTATAGGAACCATGAGAGAATCAAAGGTCAAAACAATAACAGTAAGAACTATACTTTAGCTCAAAGCAATAATTATTGTATTCACATATTTTAATATATTATTAATAATACTAAGTAGTAAAGTTCGAGTATCTGCACAAAAAAAGATAATAAAACTCCATACATTTCTTTATAAAAAATAGCCATAATTCTTTTGCGCCTCAATATTGAAAATATCTTTGGATCTGTCCTTAAATATTTACATTTGAAAATTACCACTAAAAAAAGGCTCTTCATAATAGAGAAAATAACCTACGAAAAAAATGGAATAGGTGTCCCCATATTAAAACTGCCTATGGAACACACCTGAAATTTAACTAAATCTACAACTAGAGGCATCAAGGGGAAGCTGCAACGCATACGTTAGTGATTTATTACGAATTAAATGACAATGATAAGAAATCGGTAACATTTTGAAATTTCAGTTTTCAGAGCCAACTCTGGGTTTTCTTCCTATCATTTTTCTTGATCTTTAATTTTGGGAAATCCAAGCTTTGATATTTTTATGGCCCATATTCTTATTTCAAAATGTGTATCCACAACTGTAAATAACCATGGGATTTCAAAATTTCGTGCAAGAAATTAAGTGTAGGGAACCAGTTGATAATTTAGGTGAAGTTGCTGAGGTGTTCAAATTTAAAGTAGTTGAGAATATTTTGATGGATCTGGTCACTGACCTGTGCAACAGTCATGACTTAACGCTCAATAATGACCCGATGGGAGCGAAAAATACTACAGACAAAACAGAAGTTCCCTATTATGGTATTCAATTAGATAGATTTAGGTTATAGACTAGGTTTAACGCATGGGCTTGGGTCAGGTGGTTTCCACAGTACGTCAATTTGACCGTCAATGAAATACTAGTACCACCCTGTACTGGTTCAAAGGCCCAGACACTACATTATAATGTAGTAACGATTGTTGCAATTCAAAGTTCACTTAGCATGCACTTAAATTATTCGAAATAACTGGGAAATAAATTGTTGGGGTGTGTGTGTATGTATGTATATATATAAATTGCACTCCTTCTAACCACTAACGTAGCGAAGTGGCTTTACTATCATGAGCAGGCAGATCAACGAAACATGAACTAATATTTGACTTAAAGTAAAGTAACGGTATTCATTTTACATCGTCTTGACGCAACATGAACGATTGGAGATTCCCCACCTTTCTTTCTGTCTGTCGTTCAGATTCCAGAGCTGCACAACACCGCAGTAAATCTCCCATCCTTGAGATCTATTGTTTTAACTTAACACAGCCTACCGTTTCATTACTACAATCTGTTTTCCTCTCAACCTTGTGTGAGGAAGTGTATCTGCTGTTGCTTCCTCCAACGTCAGGTTCCCGCCGCTTTGCACTCCTATCAAAAACGAGGATGGACAATTCTTGGAAAAGATTTTTTAAATTTTGAGTGAAAACTAATTCTTTGTGGGTAAAGACAATGACAACTTGCGCGAGAGCTCCACGCGAGATATGTTTATGAACATTAGAGCTGCATCAGAATGCCGACCTGTTCTCAAGGGTCTGCATTGTTACTCATCATGCTAAGTGTTGATATATTTAATTCTAAAATCCAATATGCAGAAACTTCGACTCTTGACCAGTTGTGAGTCAACACAAGTCAATTGTGAGAGAAGTAACATAAATTAAATATAGAATTCAGACGTTGTAAAAATGGATTCACTTGGACATAATTGAATTTTTTATTTTAAGTGATAAACTGACAGGTTTTAAGGAATTTGTTTTTGAAAAACAAAAACGTACTTGAAAGCTGAATTATCCAAAAGAAAACGCCATGGAAGATTTATCCGTTGATGAACAAGTCAAAAATACACGCATAGTCACTTGAAATTTGAAGTGAGTGAGACTTTTTTTCAGCAAAGTAGGTATACTTCTAACTTATATTTATAAACAGTCAGTTCTATTTAAAGTATGAAAAACCATGAAGCCTTTACAAACATGATATCTGTTATGATTAGAATAACTACAAAATAATTGGACACATATAAGTTATGTGTACGCACACTCTTCTTATGTTTAGAGCAGATGCCACCATAAAATAGAATATCATGACTGAAAGTTCTACTCTAAGAATTAAATTGTGGCAAGAGTCCTTTGTATTGTGAATCTCTCACATCAAGTACAACATGGTGTCAGAAGCGAGAATTTTTAAACTTCATTGAATACAGCAGATAACTTGCTTCTTGTTTTCTATATTTTTTGCAATGGATACTTTGCCACTTCCAAAGGTATTTAATTGTGACTCTACCAATCTGAAAGGAGTTTGGAATACCAGAAAGGAGAAATTAGGACATTTGTGCCAACTTAAGCTGAACTTAATCCCAATCGAACAAAGACAAAAGTTGGACCTCAAGGTCAAGAGTTGTATAAAAGATTTGATTTTGACTCTGAAAATTATAAGTGTAATCTTGACATTATGTTTTAGAAATTCAGCTACTGCAGTTCTTTCATTCTGCTTAAGAACGTTATTAGTGAATGTCACTGCCCATCTTTGGGATATCGATCTTACTTAGCGACCATACTTCTGCTGCTCTGTATGTTATAGTCTTGCAGCATCGTACACCAATTCCCTTCCAATTTGTTACGACGGTCATTATCAACTTCACTTTCAGCCACAGAAATGTTTTATTGACTTTAATAGTGATGGTTTCGAATATCTATTTCTATATTCAATTTTCGTAGTTTAAAATTAGGTGGACACTTTGAATCTTGCTTCTTTCCTGATATTATGTACTTTATGAGCTCCACCGGCACTCTAGAAAATGAGTGCTTAAATATTTCTTCAAATTTGAAGATATTAGTTGGTCTTTTCTCATAAATCCTTTATCACTGACTTCAAAGACTTTACTCTGATTTTCATACACGGGAATTTCTCATTTAATGTTTTCAATTTCTCTTCAAAAACTTCAGTAGATCCAATGACATGTTTAACTTCCTCCTTATTTTTCTTGGTGACTCAGTAACTAAATAATTCCGATAAAGCTTTATTAAATGACCAGAACTACTTTTCTTCTCTTGTGTTGGCTTCGCCTTTTTGATAGAAGCTAAATTCGTTTCCTACCTTTGAAGTAACAACAGGCCCTTGGGATAAGTGTCTGTTGTTAAGTGCACCACACAAGAAAGGAAGACATGCCTCTCATCGACATCATCAGGATCCACGACAAAGAGAAAGTGGAAGAATTTGCATGGGTACTTGAAGAATCCCTCCCAAGCTCTTCCAAAGTCAATGGTTGTGAAAGGCAGGGTGATCAGGGAAGAAATTCAGAACCGCTGTCCACAATGCTGCTACGATTATCTTTGGAAAGAGTGCCAGCATGCTCGCAGACTTGTTCGAGGCTCACTTGGACGAAATGGTACGAGTCATCGAAGAGAAAAGAAACGCCTTGACAGCCTACAAAGGATTTATTAGCAAACGAAACCTCCAAATCTTCCAAGCTGCCTGTTGTAAAGTCCAGCAGNGCATGGGTACTTGAAGAATCCCTCCCAAGCTCTTCCAAAGTCAATGGTTGTGAAAGGCAGGGTGATCAGGGAAGAAATTCAGAACCGCTGTCCACAATGCTGCTACGATTATCTTTGGAAAGAGTGCCAGCATGCTCGCAGACTTGTTCGAGGCTCACTTGGACGAAATGGTACGAGTCATCGAAGAGAAAAGAAACGCCTTGACAGCCTACAAAGGATTTATTAGCAAACGAAACCTCCAAATCTTCCAAGCTGCCTGTTGTAAAGTCCAGCAGAGTCCCAGACAATGAGCCAACGGCTATTTTCTTCAACTTTGCTGCCAGATACAGCTGACAGCAGACACGGACACCATCAATGGGATGCATGACGGAATAAAACTATCCGTGGGCCTAACACAGGCAAAATGAGCTCTTTGAATTCTCCCACAGCCAAGGTAATGCAAGACCCGAGCAAAGCAGATGGAACACTGCATACAGGACTACTCTGAGCTGTATACCAGTAAGAACGTAGTTACAGTAGTCCCCATGAACATCATGTAGTGTCTGCCTGTGCTGAAGGAACTCGAAAAAGAACTTACCATTGACGAATTCAGCAAGATCTTGGGTCCTCTTGCCACCAGCAAAGCCCCAGATAAGGAAGGCATTCCTCCACAAACCTTGAAGTGCTGGAAAAGGTCAGGTATTGCAGAGTTGCATGCTTTGCCTTTATTGGAGGCAAGAATAAGTACCACAGGACATGGGGCACGCCAATATTGTCAACACTGTATGAAAACAATGTGTTATGAACTACAATGGCATCTCCCACCTCCTCCTCGTCGGGAAGCTGATTGCTCACATTATCCTCAAGGTCCAAGTTCCTGCAGAGAGTGTCTACCCCCAATCGCAGTTCCGGTTCACAACCAACAAGTGCACTATCAACATGATGTTCTTGCTCAGGCGAAAACAGGACAAAAGCAGAGAAAAGAAGCAGCCACTTTTCATAGCCTTTACAAGCTTAACGAAAAATTTAATCTTGTCAAAAAGAATGACCTTTTAAAATCCTCCATGCGGTCGGATGTTAACCCAAACTCTTGAGCATTATCCGTTCCTTCTAGGATGACATGAATGGCACTGTGGTCCTTGATGGCTCAACATTTGATGCTTTTGACATCAGACACAGAGTGATTGTTTGGTTGTTATACATTGATTATTTGGTTGGTATACATAACAACCATCTGGATTATATTATCGTCTGTAAACGTAGCACATGCTAAAATTGGATCATCGATACCGTAGAATTCTGGTTTGACATCTGATTTGTTCGTTGTAATGTTCTTGGAGCTTGACGGATATTTTGATTGCGTCATGTGGTGGTCCAGGTTATTTTAGGGGTGACTTTTTGTCCTTTTTTTAAAGTTAACGTCATCTTTTTTCGCTTTATGGTTATCAAAATCTATAATGTCATAGTTGACTTCGTCATGAGATGTCGCAATACTTTAAAGCTGGGAATTTCTTGTGTCTTCTACTGGATTGTCTGTTTGCAACAGGTTCATCAGCTTCGGCGTCACCATCGTCGCTTTGTTCATTCTCAGATGCTTCATCTTCGTTCTCAGAAAAAGTATCGTTTGGTTCTGCGTACATGGTCTCATGCAATTCACTGTCATAAGCTTCTTGTTCAGAAAAATTTCATCAAAATCACTTTCTTCATCAGAACGCCTTGTGTAAAATTCAATTTCTTCATTTAAAAAAAATGTTCTTGACATATTTTTACCGCTTTAGTTGTGACCTAAAAAATGAAAGACACGTGATAAAAACACAAAACATGAAAATGGCAAGTTGCAGTCCAATGTTATCTTTTCTTATTGTAGAAGTCAAAAGTAACCTCCCAGTTGACTGAACATAGGCACTAATAAACAATAATTAAAATCATAAATCCAGTCAAGAATCAAATTGCTCAACATATAACTCTTATAGATAAACTAGATAGTAATATACGCAAATTGATCACGACCTCAAAAAATGAT
This sequence comes from Morbakka virulenta, assembly GCA_003991215.1. Taxonomy (NCBI): domain Eukaryota; kingdom Metazoa; phylum Cnidaria; class Cubozoa; order Carybdeida; family Carukiidae; genus Morbakka; species Morbakka virulenta. The sequence continues at coordinate 1,939,768 of RDPX01000136.1, read as the reverse complement.
GACGTCAGCAATTTGAATTTTGATATCAGAGAACAACACAACACTACAAATAAGCAAAGTAGGGTTTATAACAGGTATTGAAAACAATATACATGTATCACAAAAAGTAAAAATTGAAGATATTGGTGACAGCAAGCCAGCATTTGAGGCAGAATAGAAATGATAATAGAGACATTGTCAAAGTAACACAACACGAGGAGAAAAAACTGACGCGAGTTGGAAAAGAACTACTGGAGAATATGGAGATTAATGATGTTGCTGAACAAAAACCCATTAACGTAGGAAAACTCTTCACTGCCAAATGCTTAGAAAGAAAGAAAACAGGAATTGTTTATTGCTAACCCCCTTCACGGCTACACAGCAAAAACAGTTGCAGGAATAAATGAAATAGATGTCAAAAGCACCAGGATGGCTCATCAACAAGTATATCAGCTTTGTAGCGTACGCCTGTGCTATCGTGGAGCAGAAAATTGGCACAAAATACATCATCTATAGATGAAAACAACGCCAAAATTAAAGTCCACCTGGTGACAACAAATGCCGTCTATGTACACATCAAGTGGAGGATATCACCCACGTAAAAAGTAGCTGCCCCGGAATGTCGTCTAGATACTACTTACCACTACACCACGACATTATAGAAAAACATGTGTATGAATAACTACGTATTAAACATAACCTTGAGACAAAAGTACCGTATGGCCTCCAGTTTATTGAGAGGAATGGGCAACATGAATATCGGTGAAACGTCCAATTACGAATGCCTAGCGAAGTCCAACACAACCGCCCAGACTTAATTGTCTGGAACCCATCCGACTAAACGTGCCAAGTCGTCGAATTCAGTTCCCCAGCTGACGTTAACGTTTCAAGAAAAATCAACGAGAAAGAAAACGCACACGGGCCTTTACTAAGAATACTGCAGTTTATGTATAGGGAATAGAAGTTTTCATTCGTACCGGTGACATTAGGAGCGCTGGCTACTGCTCCAAGAAATTTGAAAATGAGGTTGTCTAGTGTGGGGTTTAATGAAAAAGAATGTGGAGACATTTTTCTCGACTCAAGCAAGAAAGTATTTTAGGTACGGTAAAAATTGTCAAAACTTTTATGAATTTCCAAAAATAGAATTATGGATCATGTTGAGAAAGAATGATATTTATAGTTTGCATGTTTTGAATCTATGCGCTAGAAATATCAGCCCTTACTTTTGTATTAGTCTCTACAGATCTTGTTTGTTAACACTTGGGCCTTTTCCGAGATGTTTTTGCGTGAGTTCTGGGCTGTGGACAGTTTTGTTGTCTTTCAGTCCTAAACCGTTAAGTTTCAGGTACCATAGGTTGCTTGTACTTCTACAGGTAGGCACTGTTCACTTCATATTCAGGTCACTGCTCTCTTAGTTTCTTTTACAAGGTAGCATAACTTTTTCTTGTTCACAATCTGTAGGCCAGATTTGTGCGTGACTTGAAGAAAGCTTTGCACTCATGGTGTCTATGCTGTTCGTGACAGTTTCAGGCTCTATACCAACTCTTGCGCAATTTTAAGTTTAGGTCACTGATCTTTTATACGCTTATTTGTAGCTTCGTTTACTAAGGTAGCAAAAGTCTCTTCTTGTTCACAATCTGTAGGCCAGATTTGTAAGTAAATTGAAGAAAGTTTTGCTACACATGTATTCTATACTGCCTGTGATAGTGTCTAGCTACATTGTAACTTCCGCGGTAGTGTCTTTTGTCGGATCTCTCCCTATCCGTATATACTATGTACCATACCACATTATATTATGACTGCACATAACACTTTTGCAGTACTAGTTATCACACCAACTTTTAGAATAATAGACTGGACGATAGCAGAAATAGAACAGTTAGACGTAAAGACCAGAAAAATGCTATCGATGACTGGAAACTTCCACCCGAACTCAGATGTTGACAGGCGATATATTAACAGAAACAAAGGAGGGAGAGGGCTTAGGAATGTTAGAACATTGTTCGAAAGCAGAATAATAGCAGTAAATCAACATCTGAACTTAAACTTTAAACGTAACGAAATCCTTGAATACATGAATGAATGCGAAATGGACTCAATTAAAGGAATAACTGATGACCTGCTGCAACAAACCAATATTATCCTAGAACAAAATGAGAAACCCAAAAATCTTAGCCGTAAATTTACTCTCCAGAAAACTGAACAACGAAATGAAAGATATACCAACAAAAAAGTAAATGGCTATTTTCAACAAAAACTTTAGGATGACAACAAGATAGACCACAAAACTAGCCTACAACGAACTAAGAACCGCAGTACAACATCACACTTTAACAGCTACCTAGACAGTATAACTGACCAGGAACTGCCAATAAGATACCTTCAGCATAAATGCCAACAAGTCAATGAGAACAAGTGCAGATTGTGCCATATCAGTATTGAGGGTGTAAACCATATAACCAATGGTTGCCCAAAAATGTCAGCAAGATACTATCTACCCCTCCGACATGATGCTCTTACAAAGTACGTGCTAAAGGCAGTCGTAAGAATGAACCACCCTGAACACAACTACTGTGAGAAACTATATATATATGTTAAGTATAAGTTAGTAATAGTAAAAGTATATGTTAAAAATAGACGATGTCGAATACTGGTAGAACGTACCAGTCAAAACCATTATGAAAACACTACATAACAAACCTGACATGATCATATGGGAGAAATCTACGAAAGTTTGCTCTGTTGTCGGATTCAGCTGCCAACTAACATCAACATTGGAAACAAGATCAACGAAAAGATGAAAACTACGCACCACTACTGAGAAACAAGCAGATAATGTATCCCGACTATCGTTTCAAAATGCTACCAATCAGGATCGGGGTACTTGGATATGTCCCAAAATGTCTGCAAGAAGTAATGGAAGAAGTTGCTTTCGAGAAGAAAGAAACAGAAAAACAGATAAATAAAAGGCAAAATATAGTTACGAGTGGAACTGTTAAGATTTGCAAAACCTTCCTTAAGTTCTAAATACTATATTTTATGTAAGTTAAAGTCAAATCATGCTGTAGGCCAGTTAGTATTTACTCGTAATTCGCGAATCGTGAATTTGTAACTTGTAACTCTCAAAGCCTGCAAAGCCTTTAAGCCCAATGTAGTTTTAATCGGTAATCAGTTTTCTTCTAATATGATACCTTTTATGTAGGACTAATCTTGTCTCAGTGCTTACATTACTTTTCTGAATTGTACAGTATAAATGCTACAGTAAAATGAAAAATATATATGGAGCTTAGTTACTTACTTACTTACTTATTTTGTAACTTAGTTACTTACTTACTACGTACTAAGTTGCACACCTCAAAGAGGTTTTATTCACTTGTTTTTCACAATGATTCTCCATCGGCTTAGGTCTTGAGCATCTTTGTTAACTGTTGGGGGTTATAGCTCTGTATCTTCTCTGCTATTGTTAATCCAATGGTTTCTCATTATTTTTATTGGTTTCTTCTTGTTGAAATAATTTTAAAGACTTTCTTTGCTGTGCTTGTACGGTGTGAGATACATATGTTTTTAAACCAGGTAAGCTGGGTTTTTTTTAACATATTGATGAAAAACACACATTCAACAACTTGAGAACAATCTTTACCAACAAGGACATCAGAAATGATACTAAGATCAGAGCATTGAAAACATATGTATGGTCTGTGCTGATGTATGGATACGAAATCTGGACTCTTAGTAAGGATGAGGGAAGAAGACTAGAGGCGATTGAAATGTGGTACATAAAAAGGATGCTAAACATGTCGTGGCTGGAGAAAAAATCAAACAAGGAGGTGATGGAAACAGCAAATTACAGAAGATTGCTCATAAAAACAGTCCGTAAGAGACAGCTTCAATTTCTGGGACACGTATGTAGGAAAGACGAACTTGAAAAGAAAATGCTTTGTGGCAAGATAGAAGGGAAGAAAAGCAGGAGCAGACAGAGAATATCATTCATGGACAGTCTTAATCAATGAACAACGCAAAACAAATTAACTAAAGCCAAGCTGGTAAGAGGAAAAACAGGGAGATTTGGCGCGCCATGGTCGTCGATGTCTGTTGCAGACCTTTTTTGTTGATATATTGTCCTGGAGCTTGACCGTGAGCATTGTAGGAAAACAATTGTTTTAAAAGACTTATAGCATTCTTTCTTTTTTAAGTGTCTTAGTACAAAAAGAATACATTTCCAAAAAAAGTACCTAATGAAGTGTAATCTTCAAATTCATTGGACTGTTTTCCTTTTGGTTACTTTGTAGAAAATTGTTAGAGGTTGAACATTCATGATAAGAGCGTAGTATCGCCTGCCTAATGCATATTGATAGAGAGTGTTTCATCAGAGGTTATAACATCTTACAACCACCTTAACTCTTACACAAGGAAGCTAAAAAATGAATCTAAAACGGAAGGTGAGAAATTTTAACTTCTATCATGAGTGGAAATCTTTGTGTTAAATGACCATTCACTACCACAATTGTAATTATTTTTAGTGTGCTTTTTTTTTCTCAGGATTGATCTTTCTCAGCTAAATTTCATTCATACCAAGTGGTCTTAAGTACTTTTGCATTACTTGCTCTATACATTTTGCACATCACTGAAGATGACCATGATTTCTGCAATATGATCAAAATTATCTTCGATTTCAATATCTCGGACCATTTATCAAAGTTGTTTTTAAGTGTTCTCAATCCTCTAATAGCTTTAATTAATTGTAAATAACAGTAACTTAGTAATTTCATACTACAGGTTGCTGTGATTTGTGCATCTCTCTTCATTCTTTTCTATTTGAGTTTCAAAGAGACAAGATGGGTCTGTTCACTGACACTTAAATTTTTCTCTTACGGTGATATTGGGCCAATTACGCTTCCGCTGTTTATCGGTTTTTCAAGGGCAATTCCATAAAATTTTGAAACTCTTTGACTCAAGTACTTTATATGACTTTAAGACCCCAAAACACCTTATCCAAAACAGAAGGTGGAAAAAACAGAAAAGCTGAAGGATTGGCAGTTACAATGAGTGAAGCTGAAAAGTAAAAAGTTGAAAAGTTGTAGTTCTATCAAAAAGGCTAAAAGGCTGACTAAGCAAACTAGAAGTAATGAACACCCCAGAGTTTTTGCAAAAAGGAGCATTGTCTGGCACCCCAAAGATTCTTACAGAAGTTCCCCAGACCTCTTTAGGAAATATATTAACATTAACAAACTAAACCATAGTAATAACAATAGTAATATTACTTTTATTATTATTATTATTATTATTATTATTATTATCTTAGTTTATAATATTTGCACTGTTCTTAATGTCGCTTTATTCCTCTTAGACAAGCCACAACTGGCAGCCAAAGGCCAAGAGGTTTTTTTCTCTTTACATTTGTAAAACTTTTCTAAGAATCCCAGCTGTTCCTAATAAGGCTGTCTTTTGTACTATTCCAATGTCTAACTTAATAGTTATCATGTCAGTTCATCTTTAAAATTTTTGCTTACACGCCCTAAAGCTCCAACAACACTTGGTACAACACGAGTATTCTTCAGTGACCAAAGCCTTCTTAATTCAATTTTTAGGTTTTGATTATCATTACACAGGGCAACAATTTTTGGGACTCTCATGTTTTCTTTAAAATTAAAAGTGCTTCTGGACCAATTTTTCGTGCTGAATCCAAAAATGATATCCATTTGTTCCCACCACGTCTAGCTTTTGTGGAATAGGATTCCTTTTTTGTTACTCAACCCTATTTCGTATGGTGGTTGGCGCCACCGTCTCGGTTTCCTCCCGAATATTTTCCAAATGGAACCAGCTGTGAACTCAAAGCTTTTTGACTTTTATCGAGGCATATTTTTACAGTTTTAATGCAATTTTCAAGCGTATGTGATGACCCAGTCCAAGTTTATGGCCGTTTTGTCACTGGACTTTTAGTCAAAGTTGGCGCAAGGCCAACATGTGATTTTTTTGACTGTGAAATTGATGGCATCATTCTTTATCATCATTCATTGAAAAATGCATTAAAAAAGTGATCAGATGCATTTCAGGGCCATTCTGTACAAAAATTTGGTTCATTCTGCGATTTAAATATTTTGGCCAAAATCGCCGAATTCCAATGGCCAATAAATATGATGATGTCACCGATCGTCTGATGACATCATCACCAAAAATTTGTATTTTAATTTCTTTGGAGCATTGTTCTTCTGCCACCTTACCAAGTTTCAAGACTGCAGCTAGAATAGATCCTAAGATTTTAGGGGGCAGAATCCGTGCCCATATATTCGCTGACCAAAAATGCACCGTATAGAATAGGATAAAATTAAGGCAAAGTTGGCGCCTGATCTTGTTGTCATATGAAAGAGTATGCAAATAAATTCAAGCAAACCAAACGAGAGGAAAAATGAACAAGAGACTTTTAAAAAAATTAAAACAAAATACTTACAAAAAGTTTTTTTACAGTTAACTAAGGAAGAAATTTCCTTTTCCTTGACTTCCTTCTGTGTTTGATGTCTGGGCAGTCTCTCTTAATAGACCAGCAGTAATCAGCCATCATATTTACATCCCATCTGCCCTGATATCGCTGTTCCATCACTTTAATATCTTGGTGGAACCGTTCACCTTGTTCATCACTTATGTCACCCAGGTTATCAGGGAATCTGTCCAAGTGGCTGAACAAAAAATGGACCTTAATACTCATATTGCAGCCCAATTTCTGGAATGCTTTCAACATATTTTTGACATGGTCTTTGTAGTCTACAGACTTTTTCTTGCCAAGGAAGTTATCAATAACACTGACAAATGTGTCCCATGCAGTTCTCTCCAAAACAGTCATTGATAAAGGGAACTGTTTGTCATTCTTCATTTTCCTGATTTGGGGGCCGTCAAATATTCCAGCCTTCAATTTTTCCTCACTAAGGCCAGGAAAAGATCGTCGAAGGTACTTGAAACAATCACTTTCTTTGTTAAGGGCTTTAACAAATTGTTTCATCAGCCCCAATTTAATGTGCAGTGGTGGGAAGACTATTTTCTGGCGATCTACTAATGGCTGATTTATGATATTTGACAGCCCAACATCAAGAGAATCGCGATTTGTCCATTCCTGTTGCACCCAATGCTTGTCTTTTGCACGGCTATCCCACAGACATAGAAAGCATGGGAATTTGGTGAAGCCGCTTTGCTGTCCCAGCAAGAAATTTACCATTTTCAGGTCGACACAGATGATCCACTTATGGTCATCGTAGTGTATTAGTTCGAGCACCTTCTTTACGGCTTCATAGTTCTCCTTGGCTGTCACGGAATGGCCAATAGGGATTGACCCATACAGGTTACCATTATGAAGGAGAACACATTTGAGGCTTCTTTTGGAACTGTCAATAAAGAGCCTCCATTCATCAGGGTTGTAGGACGCAACACCTAATTTTGATAACAGTCCTTTGATGTCTACGCAAGTGACAAACATGCTATCTTCTTGAAAATAATGTCTAAATTCCCTGTCCCTATTTCGATAAAATGAAACATTGACACCCGGCTTCAACAGGTGCTTCTCGCTAAGCCGAGAAGCTAGCAATTCAGCCAGTTTCTTTGATAAGCCAAGATCACGGACAAGATCATTTATTTCACTGTGATCAAAGCATTCCATTTGAGTTGATGAGGTCAAACTTGCAGCTGGTATGTCACCAAAGTCAGCATCATCACTGTCATTTTGACTCTCCGATAAATGTTTTATGTCTATGTCTTCACCTTCATGTCTTGTACAGTTCACAGGAAGAAGAGAATGAAAAGATTTCTGGAGGGCATCATCACTAGGTAGCCCATGAAAAATTGGCTGTGGAAGCTCATTTGAATGTGGTATTGGTGGAATTGCTGATGGTACACTAGGGTAAACAATTTTATGCCTATTTTTGGCACTATATCCAAATGTCTTTACCACACAAAAATAACAATCATCAACATGATTTGTTGGCTCTCGCCAAACCATTGGCACTCCAAAATTAAGAGATCGTTTCCCTTCTGTCCATTGACGTAATCTGGTAACACAGGAATTGCAAACTTTGTGTGGAGCCCAGTTTTTGTCCTGATCAGCAAGTAGAACACCAAAGTATGCCAGATATGCCTTTTTAACGAAATCCGAGATTGGCTTTCTTTGAGATGGAAACGTGAATTGTCCACAAATATAACAGAAAGAATTTGGGTCGTTTTTACACCTCCTTCGTCTGCTTGCCATATTCAATCTGCATCACAAATAAATCGCTGAATAATTTCAAGCAGCAAGCTATTCACAAATTGCTGAAGACCACTGACAAAGGAATATTTGCATTATGTTGCCAAAATACCCTCTCAAGAACAAACTCTGTTGACAGCTGTCACACTAACACAACCGATCCATCTCTTCTCAGATCTCAAGTGGAAACAGGAAACCACAAAAAATGCAACTGAATGACTGACTGACTGAAATGTCACCTTGTTGTAAATACTCAGCCAATTAGCGATAATAGGCAAAACTGCTTGCATACTATGTGAATGGCCCCATGAAAGGATTAACAAGGAGCCAAAGAAATCCAGAGGTCAATTGTGATTCAATCAGAATATCAGCATCAATTAGATGAAGAAGAATGGCAATAATCACATTTTAGCCCTCTTTATTGGTTTGAAAGGACATCCCATGATCAGAAGAAAGTTTTTCCCAATGCTAAAACAGAATTTTTGATGAAAACTAGGTGTAGCGTGGGCAGAAAAAAACTAGACGTGATGGGAACAAATGGATATCATTTTTGGATTCAGCACGAAAAATTAGTTCAGAAACACTTTTATTTTTAAAGAAAACATGAGAGTCCCAAAAAATTGTTCCTCTAATAACAGTAATAGTAATAGTAATAGTAATAATGATTACTATTATTATTACTGTTATTATTATTATTGAGTGGTGGAGCAATACGAGCCCATGGGGGACTCAGGGGTATAAACCCCAACAAACCCATCCGACTCCCAGCCCGATAAGGGTAAGCTGGGTGCATGGATCAAACCTAAGTGTGTGTGATAAATTGATGTTAATAAAAATACAACACATGACCTTGCAGGTGGGGCCTGGTTAGGTTTCCCAGTTTAGGTGACCCATTCTGCCTAAAATGGTCTCCGTAGCGAGGCTTCGCCCAAGACCTCTGGACTAAGTAACAAGTGCGAACTCGGTACTCAGCCCTTCAGAACCTGAGATCCACACTCACGACATTTAGATATGACGCTCCCCTACTACTCCCGCCAGTTAAACTGAAATTTGTGATGTGTCAGCCCTTTCGAGACATGCACAACTGGTTAAGGTCAGGCAAGTGACTGGCAAGTCTGCGCTTTGAGCGGGAATGTTATTATTATTGACAGTAGTAATTTTTAAACGTCAGCTATCTTAATTCTAGCGTTTCACTACAATTTCGCACTGTATTCTATAAGTACAGGAAGAGTGAATTAATTAAATAAGCTTAGATTTATACAAAGAGAAGTAGTTACGATATAGTCAATCCTTGAATCGTCAATTGTATATGTAATAAGATCACCTTGTCTATGTGAACTTTTTTAGAACTCTTTAATTATTAACGTATTTTTTTTTTTGATTTGTGAACTTGTCCATATCCTTTGAAGAGTTAAATAAAAATGAGTAACAATAATAATAATAATAATAATAATAATAAAAATAGTAATAATAATGATGATAATAATAATAATAATAATAATAATAATGATAATAATGATGATAATGACAATAATAATAATAATAATAAAATATCAATAGGACAAATATGGTTTTCCAGCAAGATGAGAGACGCATATATCATGAACTGAATGGAAAAATGAATCAGGACACAGTAGCACATGATGCTAATTTAAAGTAAGCAATTTTGGAGTGGTATATGGGACAATCCAAAAGTGCATAGTAGAGATAGTGAGTGGCTAAACAAACTTAAAAATAGGAAGAACCAAAATAAAAAGGGGAATATCTTAATAAGCGAGGGAATGGTTCGAGAGAAGAGTAGGAAGATCCCTAATTAGAAAGCTCCTGGGCCGGATGGGGTCCAGGGGTACTGGATAAAAAAATTAAGCAACTTACATGCCCGTATTGCATTTCAGTTGAATGACATGATAAATGGAGGAAGTGAAATACCAGCTTGGCTAACTATTGGGAAAACGGTACTCTGTCAGAAAGATCCCATCAAAGGTAATGCAGTTGATAATTATCGTCCAATATCCTGTTTAGCCTTGATGTGGAAGTTGTTGACTGGTATAATAGCTGATGAGCTATACAAGTTCCTTGATGAGAATGAGAAATTGCCGCCTGAACAGAAAGGATGCCGAAAAAAGAGTCGAGGTACAAAAGACCAGCTATTAATAGACAAAATGATAATTCAGGACTGCAAATCAAGGCATACCAACCTCGCCATGGCGTGGGTTGACTATAAAAAGGCTTACGACATGGTCCCGCATTCGTGGATTATTGAGAGTTTAGAGCTGGCACAAGTTTCGGGTAATGTAATTTCTTTCGTAAAGAAGACAATGAGCAGTTGGAAAACGGAGTTGACATCTGCAGGTGAAAAATTAGGTAGTGTCAACATCAGAAGAGGCATCTTCCAAGGAGACAGCCTTTCTCCTTTACTATTTGTCATATGTATGATGCCGATTACAGATGTTTTAAAACAGACAAAAGCTGGGTATATATTGAAAGGGGGAGATTTGAAGATCAATCACTTATTCTTTATGGATGACCTTAAAGTCTATGGAAAGAATGAAAAGGAAATCGATGGATTATTATCATCGGTGGAAATGATAAGTAAAGATATTGGGATGGAGTTTGGGATTAAGAAATGTGGGGTTCTGGTGCTTAAGCGTGGGAAAGTTTGCAAAACCGAAGGAATCAAGTTACCCAGTAACGAAAAGGTTAGTGAGGTCACGTCGGAAGGTTACAAGTATCTGGGAATACTAGAGTATGATAAGATCAAGGAAAGAGAAATGAAGGATAAATTTGGAAAGGAATATCTACGACGAACCAGGCTAGTTCTTGGATCACGTCTAAATGGCAGGAATAAACTCAAAGCTATCAATACATGGGCAGTGTCTCTGATGAGATATGGGGCTGGTATACTGAGGTGGAATAATGAAGAACTGGAACAACTTGACAGGAAAACTAGGAAACTGATGACCATGCATAAAGTACTCAACCCCAATAGTGATGTGGCGAGATTGTATGTGCCTAGAAAAAGAGGCGGACGTGGCTTAATAGGGTGTAAACAATGTGTAAGGGTGGAAGAAAATAGCTTAGGATATTACATTCGGAAGAGTGCTGAACCAATGTTGAAGGAGGTAGTAAATCATAAAACAATTGCCACAGAAACTGTTATCGAACCCAAACAATTCAAACACAACAGAAGTAAGGAACTTGAGAATACTTGGAAAGATAAAGCATTACATGGCCAGTTTGTGAAAAACTTGAAGGGAGTGGACGAGATTAACACCTGGAAGTGGCTTGTCAAGGGTGACCTTAAAGGACCCACAGAAGCTCTGATATGTAGTGCCCAAGAACAATCGCTTCGGACTAACTACATCAAATATAATATTGATAAGTCTGCTGAGTCACCACTTTGTAGAATGTGTGGCGAAAAAGGAGAAAGCGTTTCGCACATTGTGAGTGAATGCAGCAAACTCGCTCAGCGTGAATATAAGCGACGGCATGACAATGTAGCAAGGTATATCCATTGGACAGCATGTGGGGCTGCCGGAGCCGAAAGAGCTGAGAACTGGTACCAACAACAGCCAGAAGGTGTCGTTGAAACAGAATCACACAAAGTCCTTTGGGATTTCAACATCCAGTGTGATCAAGCGGTGCAAGCAAGAAGGCCTGACATAGTTGTTATGGACAAAAGAAAGAAGGAGGCCATCATTATAGATGTTGCAATACCAAGTGATTCTCGGGTCTGTGAAAAAGAACTTGAAAAGATTGAAAAGTACCAGCTGTTGAGAGATGAGGTTGCCCGTTTATGGGACTTAAAGAAGGTTCTAATCATACCTGTTGTCATAGGTGCTCTAGGTGCAGTAGGAAAGAAGTTTGACGACTATATACAGAAATTAGGACTTAAAATTAGGATAGAGGTAATGCAGAAAACGGCTTTGTTAGGAACGGCAAGAATTTTGAGGAAAGTGTTGTCTTTATAGACCTGGAAAGAGGACTTTTGGGACCTTTGGTGACTTGCTGTCACCTGCTTCCATAAGTATAATGAAGACCAGAATAATATAATCTTATTCTGAGATAAAAATGTGTTACACATAATAAAATAATAATAATAATGACAATAATAATAATAACAAATTAGAAATAAGAAAAATAAAGTTAAATATCCAACCATCTTTAAAAAAAGGTGTTTGGATATTTAATTCACCTTTATTTTGCTCGATAGCTATTTTGCTGCCATTCAACTGGACCAAAACGCAGACAAGAAAACTCAAGTCAGTTGAGTTATTATCAATACCGAAAAACACAGAGAGAAGAATTCTGTGCTATAGCTGAATCAAAAGTATCAATTATGCCTATACTCTTACATCGTGTATTAACCTCAATTCAGACATGGCTTTTCTCTATAAATATTAGGTACATGTTGTTTTATTCTATCGATTAATTTGAAGTACGTCGGGTGCACGTACCTGGCATCAAAATTTAAGTAACATCAAGAACATTGGAAGCTAAGGGTCAAATGTCAAAGGCCATGACCAACGATATCATATGTTGATAAAGGTAGGAGAAAGTAGTAGTGGTAGTAATAGTAGTAGTAGAAGTAGTAGTAGTAGCAATAGTAGTATAATAGTAGTAAAAATAGTAGTAGATGTAGTAGTTGTTATTGTTGCAGTAGTGGTACTGGTATCACTAGTAGTGGCAGAAGTGGTATGCAGTAGTAGTGGTACGTGGCAGTAATGAATGGTGCTATAAGCGGAAAGTAGCAATAATTGTGTTAGTAGTAGCTGTAGTGGTATTGGGAAAACTTGAACAAGTAGTAACACTATTAATAGTAATATTAATATTATTATTATTATCATTGTTATTACTTATCTTTCCATATTTGTTATAAATCTGTTTTGTTCTGATTTATTTCTTCTGGAGTATACGTAATATGCACAGTAGATCAACAAAATACACTTAATAACAATAATGATAACAGTAATAATTATCATGGGTAATGATAACATATCTGTTTCTTTACTAGATTCAAATTACTTTTTTTGACATTCTCGCTGTTTTTGTTGCAGGTAGTTCGTACATTTCTTTTCATACTTTTACATTTGAGATGTTTACTTTTTCGGTAATTCATTTATTTAAACAACAGAAGAAACATTCAGCAGTCTTCTGCGTATACGTGATCTGGTATCCTGTACATAGCCATTTAGTGACCCAACAAATTCTGTTTGGGGACTTGTTCCTGTCAAATTAAGGTATTCCACATTACCATTACTTTCAAAGCTTATTCCTAAAGCCCGTAGCCGATTATATTGATCATAAAGAAATTGTTGTAAGTGCTGAGGAGTAATGCTGTTATTAGCAGGGTCATTTGGAAACCCACTTAGATCCATGGATCTAACTGTGCTCGAAAGAGCTGGTGCCAAAGATGGTCTAGGTGTCGAAGTAGCAAACACTTGATCATCATCAGAAACTGTAAACTCTTGGTCTTCAGCAGGCATTGTGTCTCCTAAGTCATGAAGATGAAGCTCCGGAGCCTCTGTCACATCTCCCTCTAGATCGTTTTCTCTGAGATCACACCTACTCGTATCTTCTACACCACTTAGTGAAAGGGTATCAGAAACTTCCGATTCACTCTCAAGATTTTGAAATTCATTCTCTACGACACAATGGGGGTCGTCAGTTATGTCGTCACTATTCACATCTAGCACTTCATGTTCATACTTGGCAATTTCCACATCATAGAGTATAGGGCTTGAATTATTCTCTAAAGAAACGCTTGATGTATCCATATATACTGAATCCTTTGACATGACATTAACACTGTCAGTTTCTGATTTTTGCGGTGTGGCGATCTCTAAACCTTCAAATTCGTCCTTTTTCCAAAAAATTGAAAAACCTGTTCCAGGTATTTGAAATAATTTAAGGAGCGTGCTGCCTGAAATCTTGACCATCTGAAATGTCTTGCATCCTATTTCAGAACTACAAAAAGAATAATAATTAGAATATTAATTTGTTCTTCGGTATATCATCAGAATATCTATGTGTCAATGCAGTGTTACTTCCCTTACTGTTGTTGAGAGACAGACACCTCAAAGAGATGCAAAATTTTATAATCAATGGGTTTATTTTTAATAAGTTAAAAAGGCATAAATGCAATTTTAGTCAAGTACAGAATTAAGTGTTAAAACTGACAACTCACTAGTGAACTCCCATGTATACAAAAAATTTACTCGTCCAATTAGCATTACATTCTTTGCTGAAAATCTCCCCAATCAGAGTTTTTATTTTTTTTATAAATTCTAAATCACAGGCTCTTTTCCGACAAAATTTTTTTTGAAATGGAACACCGTTGCAAAAAAATTCTTGTTTCAAGAATTATCTACAAAAAAATGAAGCTTTTCACCTTTTTGAATACAGAGATGCTCTTTTGCAATGTTCCTATTTAAATCGATTAAACCTCAGAATGAGGCCAAAGGAGAGACAAAGGGTCTTTTGTCAAGATAGCTTTTTATGGAGCAAGACTCTCTGAAAAGCGTAAGTATTTACTCTCAGGCAAAATCATGATTAATAAAAAAATAAGGCAAAATGGCTGTGCAGAAGGTATTCATGACACTATTATCCATGTGTAATACTGATACTTTCTATATTGACGGAAATCGAATTCAAGGCTTGAGTTTAAGCTTAATACTTTTAATTTACTAATATTAATAAATATGACAGCTTTTTGTAAATATGAGTTTTGTCATTGGACGAAAATTTGACAATTAAGCTTAATTCCGTCAGAAACAAACTGGTTTATACCTAACACATTTGCAACATTTTGCAGGGTTTTTCTCAATCTGTAATTTTTCTTGACAGATGGCAAACTCAGTGGTAAAAGCCAATGAGGTAAAAAAATTATGGCAGAGTCCTAATGTAATAATAGTAAAATAAATATCGCAATTAAAAGTACGTTCATTTTGGTCGATAGCTATTTCCCTAGCACTCGACTGGACCAAAACGGCGGATTATCAATACTCAAAAACTTAGAAAGGATCGAGAAAGCGCGCCACATTTTGTGCTAAGCTGAAGAAATTTGTTGTTAAAAGCTAGCTATTGAAGACTATTTACAGTTGCCAATAGATTACCAAGGGCAAGTTGAATGTGAAGTTTATCCAATATTCCCAAATGGAAGGCAAAACTAGATTTCCCAATTAATTTAACAGTCAAGTGCCAGAGAAATAGCTATGGACCAAAATAAGAATGGTTAAAATTGCGATATTAAAATTTTGAACCATTCATTTTTTATTTCGATATAAAGTTCGACAATATAGGTTGGTAGTTTCCACTGGGTAACTTCAATATATAGCTGTTTATAAAATGTGAAAAAGATCTAAAAAATAGTGACTTACCCTTTTGTACAAATGTTTACAGTTCCATTTCTTACCAGGCACGTATAATGGGTTATGAAATATTGGGCAAACCAGCAACAAAAATATACGAGCAATAGAACCGTCGTCCATGATGATATCTTGTGCCAGACCTCTAAAGTTAGACAAAAGGGCAAATATCTGGCATTACACAAAATTGTAATTTGGGATTTTTATAAGAAACCTTACAAAAAATGCAGTCGTAATACCTATTTCAGAAAGTAGACCTTTGTGGTGATAGGGGTCGATTCCTCAAGGAAGTTTTCATAATGAAATATTAAAGTATCTGTAGAAAAAATCTTGTGACGCATGACAAGCTCAAGCTGGCATGTCTATTGCTTCCACTGAGTCCAAGTAGTGAAGCTTTTTAAAGAGTTATTAGTTTTATGTCACTCCGAATATTAGTGCCTAAAGATAATCAGCAGAGACTGAAAATTTCGAAAAAACCCCAAACTTTTATTAGCCTTTGCTTTTAATATCCAGGTTTTATGATAGCAATATCTGTTATTTTGTTATTTTATGACTTTTTATTCAATTGATAAAGACCAGGGAGATAAAAAGCTACGTTTTGTACTTTTGTTTGGAAAGGAATAAAATGAAACTTCTGTGCCAACGCTAAACTAACAACATATATGTTATGTCACACGGTTAGTTTTATCTTTTTCCTGGTTTTGGTGTTTGGTATGAAAAACAAGCAGATTCCGTAAGTCTTGCCTGCCAGTGAAAAATCTCTTCTAAACCAAGACTTTTACATTGCCTCCTCTTAGTGTAATTAAACTTTTGTTTAATTACACTAAGAGGTGGGAGGTGTTTTCAACAAATTTGGAACAAGGAACAATCTGTTAAACAAGAATAAGAACTTCTGAGGGTGCTCGTGGATGCAAACTAAACGAAAGGTTCAGTATATATTAGACAACAGGGATTTATCTTTTAGCATGAAATTTTAGGAATGTTCTCCAAAGGAGAGGAGGAAGGTAAAACCATGTAAAAAAGGATTGCAACAGCAGAGACAAGGTTCAAAAACGTAAGCAATTTTAGAACACTAGAATATATATGATCACATAACAAAGACTTGTTAATTGTAATATATTTGCAGTACTCACTGATCCATGTGAAAATTAGGCCACAAAACCTAATTTAAAACAAAGATAGAAAACTACTGAAACATAGTTTTAAAGAAAAATTCTTAAAATCTATCGACAAATCAGGCATTACACGAAACATTTTGCAAGATCTGATGTACAGAAGTAATAATTTAGAATAAGGACAACGACAACCATCCTTCCTTGGACACATTGTTCCTAGAGATGAATTAGAATCGTTATCATTTTCTGGTACAATCGGCGTGACAGAGGAAGAGAAAGCTTAATATTTCCAAACAGTATAAGAAACTTGATTATGATGACAATGAGAGTGTTATTAAGGAGTTCGAGGGAAAAAACACAATTGAAAAACACAGTAGACTAAAAGGGCACCTCACAGAAGAAAATGGCTTCTAACTTTGTCATAATGCTCCTTTACTGATCATTTATCTTCAACACTTAAACATTAGGTAGTATTATTTACATTTATGCATGCTCGTTGCTTATTAAAATGTCTTAAGGTCACTGTAAAGTAACGTGCTGTGTTTAATAGAGGAAGAAATGGCTGAAGATTGGAGTTAAGTGTCGATGATAATCAACTCTGAGTTTTTGGATGCCATACTTAAATAAAGAACAGTATAATGGTACTGAAATCAAGGGAACAGTTGTGCAAGCAAAAACGCTGTTGCTGAAAAGTTTCTTGCAGACGTCAAATAATCACAATGTATATGGATGACAGGTGACACAATAGTGGTTCGTTTTCAAGGAAAGTACAGCGGTAATAAAACAGCAGAGCAATGACTAGAAAGTAATTATAAAAAGAGGAAAAAATATCTCATTGAGACAATGCAAAAGAGTATGAAGTTTTAAAGCAAGGTTCTGCGAATAGAAAACGTTGGATACTTATGACATTTTACTAATTATTTTTGCTTTTGAAGCCCTTTTCCCCAGTCCCAGATCACGGAAAGTGTCTTTCTGATAGACTTTGGAATTTCTAACACCAACCAAAGACTTTTCTTTGTAAAATTCTGTAGCTTTTGCCCTCTTCCGATAATGAAACCGTAACTTCTTAGACACAACTGCATTAACCAGTAATGTACAGTTCCTCCTTTTTTCAAATAGTAATGTGTCACTAAATTCAAATACATAGCCACGTAATGAAAAATTATGTGCAAGAAAAGAAAGTATTGAACTAAAAAAATATCTAAAAGTTGTAGTAGCAAACTCACCTTCATAGTTTTCCTGGCTTATTACCTTGTCAATATTAACAGAAGCTTTCTTCCAAACTTGTTTGCTTAAATTTAAGGCCTGTATCTTGAGATATTTAGCAGAAAGTCCTAAGTTGTTTACAAAATCAGTCACTAAGTCTGTCTTATTCTCTATAAAAAGCCTAAAATTGAAAAGATCCATTGGTAAATATATATTTGATACATATCCTGACATTAATTTTGTAGTATATTTTGCTAGTGTTATTGTGATGTTCTCTTCTGTGCTAATAACATTTCCATCTTGCACTGGGTTTAAATCTTCAACTTGTAATTTTCCTTTGCTAAGAAAAGCAGCACCCAAGTGAGTTCCAAGTTCTATTGCTTCTATCTGAGAAGGACTGTAAAATGTTTCCCCGGGTATTTTCTCTGGCTTTCTTTGGTTTATTGTTGAATCAAATTTGCTAGTGTCTGATATTTCAGGCTTTCTGTCGTCTAACCAAGGCATTTGAGGTGAGTAACCTCCTAAAAGATAAATTGGAATAGCATAATTATATATCCATAAAACACTGAAAGAAAAGACAACCAAAAAGAACAAAACAAATAAAGGAAGACAAGATTAGGCTACGGATTATCACAAAAAGGATACAAAGGAGTAAGTTATCAAAGAAGATCAAGGAAAAAAGACTAAAGTAGTTTGGCTAACTGTTGAAAAAGGAGGAAGGTTAAGTAGAAAGAAGAATTAAAAAGAAAGAACAGGAAGACTGAGAAAAAGATGTGCAAAGAACGTGTAAAGAAAAATACGTAGTCTATACAGCTAAGTTCATAGGGGGAAAACAGCAGTCTGATGTAGAAGAAAAATAGGTCCACGCTGGCAAACTCACTAGACATGAACTAATAATGCGAGAGAAAAAGAAGACGAAAAGAAGAAAGAGGAGGAGAAGAAGAAAAAAGAGAAAAAACCCGATAAACAAGATCACTTTCTTTTGTTCTACATATCAGGTATTTCATTTGTTCTCATATCTTTTTCTTCTCAGTAGGCTTCAAACTTTACCTAAAAGGGAAACTCACGTATTTTGGATATTTAACAATTTTTTCTTTGAGATTCAACTGTATATCACTAAGTTGTTAATAAAGATCAAAAGGGCTCATCCTGCATATTGTCAATGTTTTTAAATTCCTTTGAGATTTGGACAATTAAATAAGAAAGCTTGAGGAACACGAAAGTTGTGAAAGTAACAGTGAATCACCTTTCATGATACATGCAGTTCTGCGTTTATTATCCACAACAGGAGCTCATCCTTCAAGGATTCATTGTGTGACTTTCTATCTTCACCTTTGACATGTTTTCCGTTGTTATCTCTTAAGCATAGCTCATCTTTCTGCTTCCTTCATTTAAAACTTCTTTTTTAGTTTACTTTTAACTCTTTTGCGGCTTTTCTTTTGCTTGTTTTGTCAGCATATCTCATGGCATTTGATTTTATACTGGAGGGCATAACTTCGCACAATTTCATCTTCATGATATTTTGGTTTTATATTGAAAAGGTTATTAGCAGAAATAATGCTTATCATAAAATGATTTTAAATAATTTATTTCAAACATGTACAAGAATGAAACATGTACAAAACATGCGATAGTTCAAATAAAAATTCGAATCAGAGATTCGAATTTATTGATTTAAAAATATGTTGAGATAAAATGTGTAAAAATTCATGCAACAATGTCTGGAGAGAGAGAGAGAGAGAGAGAGAGAGAGAGAGAGAGAGAGAGAGAGAGAGAGAGAGAGAGAGAGAGAGAGAGAGAGGGAGAGAGCNCACAGAGAAGGAAACAGAGGGGAAAGTATGGAGAGAGAGAGAGAGAGAGAGAGAGAGAGAGAGAGAGAGAGAGAGAGAGAGAGAGAGAGAGATTGAGAGGGAGAGAGAGTGGTATGTAAAACAGAAAATCGACCAGAAGCTGAAGAACATAATGAAAGCCGTTGAAAGATTTAACGCAAGCAACCTGCTGTGTGGTCATGTACCTTAAAAATTATCTTACTAGTTTTACACTTTCTCAAATATTTTAGTAAAAACAGCATTTTGACAGTTGTAAACGGACATCGACTTTGTTAACATGGATACTTGTTTGGACTCTTTATCTTATTCAAAGCCAAAGTAAAAAGAAATCGTGTGTGTATTACTTTAAGAACTCAGAATGAAAATATAATTATATAAACGCCTGTAAGTTGTAATAATAGAATCAGATATGGTTAGAAAAAATGTAAGAAGCTATTTTTTTTTTTAATGTTTTTTATTTTTGCTGTTTGACAGTTTTCACACAGGTGCACATCTCTTAATGAACCAGTGTGTACGTTTATTTGAAGGTGCTTCTTTATTTCACAAATTGTCTCGAATGATGCCAGCTTATCTGAGAGTGTGCTTCTATTCAAAGTTGTATGCTTAATCGAATAAATACCTTCCTCATATCATGGGTAAAACGTACAAAAGACTACAGAATACAAATAAAGAGACCTCAAAGAGAGCCACCAGAAAAGAAAGGTGGGAGTTATGTGCAGGTTTCATCGAAGTAAAGATGAGCAGGACGAGGTATCAATAGACCATTTACTGAAACTTTTAACTCTTCCATGGTACAATAGATCCAATAAGTGAATGGCTTATACCAATGAATGTAAAGTTTTCCATATTAAAATAATTACCTCAATATCTATTAATATCAATACTCCTTATCAATATCTAATACTTGATGAAATGCCTATTGCCCTATGCCAATACCTTCTAATGCTTAGTGCAGTGACTAATCTCAAATGCCACTACTTATGATTTGACAACATTGCCTATTAACCAATATCCAATCACCATAGGGGTCTTTTAGTCAGCATGCTAGTACTCTACGCCTAGTTACTGATTTCAGTCATACATTTCTAGTTTTAGTTTTCTATGACAGTTTCAATTAAACGGTTCTCAATACCCAGCAGGGTTCTAATTATAAGCAGATACAAAGTATCCCTGACCCAAGACTGACTCCTGACCCGAGAGTGTACTGTTGTGTATTCTTCACTCAGAATGTGGTAGTACTGGCTCTACACAGATCCCGAAAAAACCTGTTTGCTTTAAAAATACATCTCTCTTTAGATTTCGATTAATATCAGGATGTCAGAAATTTTCGTTTTAGTTTTTTTTTGTCAAAACTTTCCTTCATCCTGACTTTCCTCATATTCATCCGCGTTATGAGACTAGTCTTAATGACAGTGTTAGTAATAGGGATATTCATGCTGACAGCTATTTATTTATTTCACTCAGACTCTGCATTTTATTTTTATGGTCTTACTAGTATTGCTCAAGAGGATTTTCTAGCTGTTAGAGTACAAGAACTTGAATCTAAAGATTATCCTTTCATGTGCTTTTAAGTGTCTCTTCTTCAGACCACATTTTCCCTATTTTTCTTTTATTGATCTCCTTGTTCTGACTCTCTGACTCAGTTATTGCGACAGTATCAGACTTCGCTGATGAGGATCTGGACACGCATCACATTGTTAACATCTGTCTTTGGTGACTTGAGTGGTCATCAAATGACATAATTAGCTCATTCTACCAAGACTAACAGTCCTGGAAAAGTTACTTAAAATTTCGTCCTTGCTCCACAAGATTTCTTGATTCAGAATCAGGAGCATCTTTTCTCTTACATTTTATTTGATTTCTGTTTCCAATTATTGCAAAATTTCATCTTTATCTAGTATTGGATTTTCTGAGGATGTTGTTGTCACAGCAGAGGTAAATGCAACTGTTTCATATCTTGTTGAAAAATCACAACATCCCAAGACTTTTTAATTTGATTAGACTAACTAGGGTGGAGTTGGACTATTACCTGGTAATTTTCCTTGGGATTCAATCTTCAGAAAATTGCCTTTTGATGCAGCAACTGAATTTACATAATGTTTTCTGGTTGGTATCGAAATATTTGCTTCTATTCGTAGGTACAAAGTCAAGTCTTATTCTTCTCTATTGCTTAATGGTCATTGTTCTTCTAGCATTGCTCATCGTAGTCATTTCTCTTTTCATTTTTTAATGGAAATTATAAAGCTATGGGTTTTTTCTGACAGACTAGCAATGCCTGTAAAAGGATTATTTTTTATTCTAGCTCTCTCTATACTGAACAAGTCTGTAGATCTATTTTTTTCTCCAAGTCAAGATTTTTGGAAGATTTACTACAGTTGTTTGCATTCTGTCAGGTCAATTATTCCTCCACTTTTTGATGGTGTCCATCTTTCTTTGACCTCTAGGAAAAAGGCTGATCTCTTTGCTAGATTGTTTACCGCCGTTTTTTTCTAAATTATACTGGTGTTTCTTTACCAGAGTTTTCTTTGCAAATCAAGCAAGTTTTAAATTCTCTCATTATGAATCCAAAATTGGTTGCAAAGATTATTAATAGGCTTAACCACGTTTCTGATCTAGGCTCCATCCCAATATTTGGCTTGAAAAACTGTGCGTCTGAGGTTTATTCTTTGTTGTCAAAAATTTTCAGTTGTTTGAAACTTGGTGTTTGTCCGGATGTTCAGTACTGATTATGAGACTCAATTGATAATGCTTTGACTGTAATCACAGAGCGTATCTATAGATTTAAGGATAGACCTGGTGAAGGGACTGATGTAGCTCTGGATATTTTCGAGGAATTTGATAAAGTACATGAAGCACTCTGTCTTGCTTCATAAGCTTTCTTGTTTTGATATATGTGGAAAGGCTTTTAGTAACACTCGGCTTTTTTCTCAGTTCAAAAAATGCATGTCACACTGGATAAAATTATATGTGATGAGTACTCCATTAATGCTGGTGTTCCACAAGGCTCTTTTCTTGATACAACTCCCTTCCTTCTTTACACTAAGATCTTCCTGGAAAGTTGCTTCACTTTATCAACATCTATGCTAATGACACTATGTTACACTTTGGTATTGACCTTAAGGCAGCTTAACAGGAAGAAGTCAAACTTGCTAAACACTTGGAATCTGACATCCAGGCTGTTAGAAAATGAGAGAGTAGGTGATTGGTATCCCTCAATGCGGAGACATGACTGATGTCTTCAATAGAATGCCGAGTTCTTGTCTTCATCCAATATTTATGGAATATTATTCCGATGTTGACCCTGGTGATGTTGTCTCTACTCTTGAGGAATTTTCATTGATAAAGATGCTTAAATTGTCATTTTTTCCTGATCTTTTTGGGGGTTCTTATATCCAATCAGTTAGTAAGTCTGCTTGTATAAAGTTTGGTTTTTGAATCGTGCTAGAGATTACCTTACACGTAAGGCCATCTTGCATCTCTATAAATCTACCATCCACCCTTGTATGGAGTACTGTTGCAATACGTGGCCATCTGCTCCGTCATCTCATCTTAATGTTTTTGATCGACTTGTAACGACTAATAACTTGGTAGGTTCAAATCTTGCTTCTCGAGATGTAGCTTGCCTAAGCCTTTTCTGTAGCTATCATCATTGATCTTGTTCTGATGAGATTTCTTTGCTGATACCACTTCAGTTGGCTGCATTTTGTGTGACACCTTTCCATTACCNCTAGAGATTACCTTACACGTAAGGCCATCTTGCATCTCTATAAATCTACCATCCACCCTTGTATGGAGTACTGTTGCAATACGTGGCCATCTGCTCCGTCATCTCATCTTAATGTTTTTGATCGACTTGTAACGACTAATAACTTGGTAGGTTCAAATCTTGCTTCTCGAGATGTAGCTTGCCTAAGCCTTTTCTGTAGCTATCATCATTGATCTTGTTCTGATGAGATTTCTTTGCTGATACCACTTCAGTTGGTTGCATTTTGTGTGACACCTTTCCATTACCATCTTCATCCTCATACAGTTTTTGGCCTCGTTATGATAAATCTTCTTATGGTTGTAGGTTTTATTCTGGGACGGCAAGATTGCGGAACTCTTTTGATTCTGAGTGCTTTCCTACACCATATGACTTATTTGGTTTTGATTCAAAGGCTAACTTCCATCTCTTGACCTTATTTTTTTCTTTTTTTTTTTGCTTTTTTTCAGTTCTTTCTTCACGGTTCTACAAGCCTAGTTGGATTAAGAACCTTGTATGGTTCTTAACCATAAAAAATATTTATGAGCGTATTTTCGTTCCTTAAAATAACAATCGTTTTCAAGCGCCTACAAAATATTAGAATAAAGTATTTCTAACACAGGAATCATAGTTTGCACTGTTAACCCAAAATTCCTATACAAAAAGCCAAATAAGATAAGAAATAGATGTAAGAGCTTTAACATGTCATGAGTCTTAAGCTTTTTTTCCGAGCTACGTTTCGAGAAATACTTCTCCCATCGTCAGTCCGACGAAGGGAGAAGTATCTCTCGAAACATAGCTCGGAAAAAGCTTACGACTCATGACATGAAAAAGCTCTTATATCTATGGCTTCCTCTGAGTCCACAAAGTTCAGAATTTTCAAGATTATTAGGGAAAGATAAGAAATGTTCCGTCTTACCCAATTGGACATAAGAACATCCACCCGCTGACAAAATTTACAAAACAAGTAGTAATATCACAATTGGGGAGCGTAGTACAATTTATATTTTTAAAGCCAAATCACAAAGAGAGAAAATGAAATGATTTCTTGCCAAGAACTTTAGTATGAAGATACAATTTTCAGTTGCATTAAGTCGTAATTTTTTCTGCAATTTCAAAAATTATTCCTAAACAATAAGGGAATGGTAAACAATCAGACCAGTAATTAACAATAGTTGCTGGAGCTCAAATGGATGAGAAAACTGTCATCTTAATTAACTATTTATTTCATAGCCAACAATTGCAAACTTTAAAGAAATATATCTAAGGATGGTAGTAATTATAATAATAGCTAACCGCTTCAAAACTAAATATCTAAGGAAGGTAACAATTGTGATAATAGCTAACCGCTTTAAAACTAAATATCTAAGGATGGTAACAATTATGATAATAGCTAACCGCTTCAAAACTAAATATCTAAGGATGGTAGCAATTATGATAATAGCTAACCGCTTCAAAACTAAATATCTAAGGATGGTAGCAATTATGATAATAGCTAACTGCTTCAAAACTAAATATCTAAGGATGGTAGCAATTATGATAATAGCTAACTGCTTCAAAACTAAATATCTAAGGATGGTAGCAATTATGATAATAGCTAACCCCTTCAAAACTAAATATCTAAGGATGGTAACAATTATGATAATAGCTAACCCCTTCAAAACTAAATATATAAGAATGGTAACAATTATGANGCTTCAAAACTAAATATCTAAGGATGGTAGCAATTATGATAATAACTAACCGCTTCAAAACTAAATATCTAAGGATGGTAGCAATTATGATAATAACTAACCGCTTCAAAACTAAATATCTAAGGATGGTAGCAATTATGATAATAACTAACCGCTTCAAAACTAAATATCTAAGGATGGTAGCAATTATGATAATAACTAACCGCTTCAAAACTAAATATCTAAGGATGGTAGCAATTATGATAATAACTAACCGCTTCAAAACTAAATATCTAAGGATGGTAGCAATTATGATAATAACTAACCGCTTCAAAACTAAATATCTAAGGATGGTAGCAATTATGATAATAACTAACCGCTTCAAAACTAAATATCTAAGGATGGTAGCAATTATGATAATAACTAACCGCTTCAAAACTAAATATCTAAGGATGGTAGCAATTATGATAATAACTAACCGCTTCAAAACTAAATATCTAAGGATGGTAGCAATTATGATAATAACTAACCGCTTCAAAACTAAATATCTAAGGATGGTAGCAATTATGATAATAACTAACCGCTTCAAAACTAAATATCTAAGGATGGTAGCAATTATGATAATAACTAACCGCTTCAAAACTAAATATCTAAGGATGGTAGCAATTATGATAATAACTAACCGCTTCAAAACTAAATATCTAAGGATGGTAGCAATTATGATAATAACTAACCGCTTCAAAACTAAATATCTAAGGATGGTAGCAATTATGATAATAACTAACCGCTTCAAAACTAAATATCTAAGGATGGTAGCAATTATGATAATAACTAACCGCTTCAAAACTAAATATCTAAGGATGGTAGCAATTATGATAATAGCTAACCCCTTCAAAACTAAATATCTAAGGATGGTAACAATTGTGATAATAGCTAACCCCTTCAAAACTAAATATATAAGAATGGTAACAATTATGATAATAGCTAACTGCTTCAAAACTAAATGGGTTCTAACATACATATAAACATACATTATCTTCATACATGTAGTTAATTTGTTATTTAATAGAGAATTTTGTAAACTAATTTGTTTATCTGTATTCGTATTAATGTGATTAATAGATGTTTCTGGTTATTAGATAAAAGGATGAAGGAATGCTGACAGTTGTCTCATCCATTTGAGCCCCAGTAACTATACATATGTACTGTACATTACGAGCTCCCAATTTGAATGCCTCTAATTTTTAAAATTCTAATTGCATGAAATAACAAGAATAAAACTGTTTACCTGAATTCACTTCATGCTGCACAAGTTTTCCGATATTCTCTTTCCTTGCAGACTTATGCTTGTTTCCAGCAAAAATCAAAGCAAATATCACAGGAAACAGTGTTGCTAACATGTTAGATGGTAATTATTTTATGTGTTCCTTGTTAACTTTATCAAAAGATTAGTCTGCATGCTAACAGATCAATTATTTCATACGGAGAAACCCTAATATATCAAAAGAAATGCATGTTTTAGATTCAAATGGAATTAACAATAGACAGTACTTTTCTGTTGAAATATCGAACAATAGAATTTCGAATGGCTAATATCGAATTATCCAATCATTGCTTTCAGATTTTGTTTGGATTAGTTGTAAATAGCCAAGAATGTTTTATTGTTTTAGTCTGTTTACCTTCTTGATGGAAAACATGTTAAGGTTAAATTGAGATAGAAATTATTTCTGGGTATGGATGAAGATTTAGAATAAATATAATTCGTTTCTCAGTTTTATTTATTGAGGAAGCAAGAGAACAATACAAAATAATTTAATAAATAGTTTCATATTTAAGAATTACATTACAGATGGTTAGGAAGGACGTCTTGGAAAAAGATGACAGAATTCTTCTTCATTGTCTTCTACTTTATTGCATTGTCAGCTTTCAATGCTAGTGTTTATCACCAAGGGTTCTTTTTAAGCAAGATTTTTTCCACATGTCTGTATTCTTCGATTTTTCTCAGTTTCAAGAGATCATCTGTTGTTTCAAACTCCTGAACAGGAAAGCCCTGGTTTCCTTCATCACATCTTTTCAAGTCCAGCTTGATTGTTTCTGGCCGGGTTCTTTTCGTTGTTCCAGGATATTTCTTTGCAGATTTTGGGGCTTCAAAAGAATATATAATGAAATAATTATTAATATGAGAATATAAAATTATATAATAACAGAGATATTTGGATCAAGTTGAGAATAGAACAGATGTAAGGGTTCTAATATAAAGTTACGTTAATAGTGAGGTTAGTTTACTCCGTGTATTTTAGCCTCGTTGGTCTAACCAGCCCTTTCCTTTTTGCTTAGCTTTTCTGTAACTGGGTATACTGGGCACCACCTGAGCCCCAGTTCCGGAGGAAAAGTGAAGTTAATTCCCCACCAAATGTTCATGTTACTTCAACAACTAAGACCAGACCACTTGATTCAAACAGATTTTTCGTCTTTGAATTTAAAAAATGACCATCAAGGCTCTTGTTTTGGAGGCATAGAAAATATTCTTCTTTTATTGTTTTAGCATATTTGGTGACTAAAAACACCTTACGGTTGGGTGGCCTATATATTAATGTGTCTTAAACACCAGACACGACATTATTCAACTACCCAACACACTATAATATTACTTCAAAATACTTTCTAGTCCGTCCTACATACAATCCTGTCAAATTACACATATTCAGAAGTAAGTCACAATGGTTGTAAACAAAAATGTATAAAATTCAATACTTTTTTTTATACCTTTATCAAGGGCGGCGGGCTGCGCTATGACTGCTATGACTGCCATAGCAAATTTTAGTCAAAGCCAAGATATTTTTATTTGCAGTTAATTCTAAAAACACTGTGAAACTGTACAAATGTAAAGTTCTCAGCAATAGAACAGAAGTTTAACTGGTTTCTGTTCTCACATTTTCCTGTTTCGATATTTCCTTAATGATGACACGCTAATCTCATAATATTTGAATGCGTCATAAACAATTGCACTTTGTTCAATTTGATCGACTAATCTATCAAACTGGCTACGGATATGGCTGAATCTTGCTATAGAAAGGGGTGACAACCCTTGCCTCCGGAGTAAGGGGAAAGGAGGTGGAACCGGGTAACCGTAGTCCACTAAGGGGAAATAAGGCATCCTCTCCCGACTTGCTTAGTCTTAGAGTGATACCTCGGGCAAGTATCAGCAACCCCTTAGCCTCCCCTGTCAGGGTTACGATGAAGACGTCGGCAGTGGGGCGTCGGACGTTTCTTCAGGGCGGAAGAACTCTCTAGTCAGAGTCAACGGCTTGGAGTGACGCAGCGGCTAGGCGGATGATCTGTCACGACACGGGCAACGACTAGGTGTCATATACCATTACAACATGGTACTGCGCGACAGAAGGCAATGGCAAACCACTGCCGTATCTTGCCAAGAACATTATGATGACAAACCGAAAACCAAGAAAAGTAGATAACGGCGTGAAGGGGATTGTATCCCCGAGGAGCAATCCCTCGCCCGGGATGGTTACCTTGAAGCCGCAGGGGGGACCAGATTCCCAGCAATCGACTGAGGCAATCCTAACTAAGAAAAGTATTAGAATTATAACTTGGAATGTAAGAACACTGCATCAAATTGGAAAACTTGAGAATGTAAAACAAGAAATGACACGGATTGGAATCAACATCCTTGTGTTATGCGAAAC
>RDPX01000136.1:1857657-1908919 GCA_003991215.1 Morbakka virulenta | reverse complement strand
AAGAAGAAAGGACTCGAAATAAATCGCAAAAAGACCATGTGTATAGTAAGTAAGAAGCACAGTCCAAGATGCAGATTACTCATTGGGACTGACCAAATCCAGCAGGTGGACAAGTTTAATTACTTGGGAAGCTACATTACCCAGAATGGTAAATGTGACGTTGAAATAAAGCGGAGAATTGGATTAGCAAAGGATGCCTTAGATCGAGTAGGAAAAATGTTAAAACACCAGAAAATGTCAATGTCCACAAGAATGAGAGTACTGCAGTGCTAAGTAACGTCTACCCTGCTGTATGGATGTGAATGCCGGACAATATCAATCGGAATGCAAAAGAAGTTGGAAGCCGCTGAAATGTGGTTCTTGAGAAGGATGTTAAGAATATCATGGACTGATCATATAGCAAACGATGAAGCTTTACAAAGAGCAGGAACAGAAAAGAACCTGTTGAGGACAGTCCGAAGAAGGCAGATAGAATTCTTGGGACACGTCATGAGGAAGGAGGGTCTGGAGAACTTGGTACTGACTAGGCGTATAGAAGGAACCAGGGACAGAGGGCGGCAGTGAAGAACATTTTTGGGAAATTTGAGAGGGAGCATGTGGCAAAAAACTGGAGGGAGGAATGCAATACAAACAAGTAAAATTTTACATCTGACATCATGATAGCCAACGTCTACAGACAAGGCACTTAGAAGAAGAAGAAGAAATCTGTCAAAGCATGCTGTCAATATTGTGTTTGTTCAATACTTTCAATGGCACTCCCTGTTCCGTTAGCAGTGCTATGACTTGCATCAATTTCATAACAACCCACAAAGAAAACAATAGATGAAGATCCTTGCCTGTGATGTCTTTCATTGGTGAACCATCACAGGAATGATGTAACGTGCTATAAAAATTCGGGAGTTCATAGCACATGGTTAAATCTACTTTTGCAGTCAGCTAGAGTACATACCTCGGATAATGTAGGTCCAAAAGGTTTAAATATGAATCAAGTTGTATCTGGTAGTGTTGTCTGGGGTAACCTGAATTTTTTTTATCGGTTGGAAAGTCAAGGAAAGCTGAGTCATGGGCAACGTCTTCGCTTCAAACAAGACGGACGTCCATGCCCTTATGTAACTATTAAGAATTATTCCAGTGAAGCCGTTCACCAGAATGTTTCATGGACTTGTGGAAACGAGGAGAGAAACACATATTTTTGTTTGTCATGTCTTGTGATGGGAGATCATACAACGGCGAAAATAGAATATTCTATTTTCGATGACAAGAATTTTTTTAAAGATTGGCCCTGCTATGACATTTCAGGAAGTAATAACAATGGTGACTACACAGTGAGGCTGACTGCCACTTATGGTTAAAGGCCCAGCGATAAAATGCGGTGAATATGAAACTTCAGCCCCCAAAATCAAACCGCTTTTGAATCAACACAAAGGTCGGATGTTGAGGTTCAAAGTCACTGTCTAATAGGAAGAATGTAAGAATAGTGCAAGGCTGAAGCTTTTATATTTCTTATTCGAGTTTTTTAAGATCAGACAAGTGTGACTTTCAACCTGAATTCACGGTATTTCAATTGCGATTTTCATATTATAATTCTGCTCTTGTTTTGTTTTGATGTAACACATGAATTTTCCCCTTAGTTTTCATGCAGTTTACACTTTGTGTTGTATAACAATAAATGTTAGATAAAATGTCAGGGGAAAATAAAAAACCCCTGAGAATACAGAGGATCCACAAGAGAATTAAATCTTCTTATAAGAAGTGGGAATATATTTGTTGTATTACATAAGATCATTTTGAGTGAATCTAAACTCCAAGACTGATTGTCTTGCATTCCTTTAACAATTCAGGAGGTTATTAGTTTTGTTTTTGTACAAAATAGCTGAAAGTTTTATAGTTCTACTTTTTCACCCCTAGGAAAAAGGGGTGGGCGTAGCTGCCCACCCAAGTCTCATAAATCTAATAGCAAGAGAAAATTTGTGTCCGCCGCCCCTGATCTTTATACTCTAATTTATGAATATCTTATTCGTAGCCCTACACCTTCAACCACACGGTTGGTGCATGATGTACAGCTTGTGCAAGATAAAATGCAAGAGTCAGGAAGACATATGTTTTAAATCTCTTTTAGAATTTTATTTCTGAGCCTTCAAGTTGTGGCGTTGCTTTATTTCACAGTAGACCTCACTGATCTGTTCTGCTAGGCTACTGATTCCCCATGTCAATTTTAAACAGCTTTCAACATAATGACTACACGTAATATGGTTTTTTACTTTTTAACAGAAATACTCTCAGTCATCGCGTCTTTTTCGGTCCATGCTTTCTTCCAATGAGATTTGGCAAACGGCATGCAAAGGCAACAATAAACTTCCTGAGTGTGGCTGCATCCTGTCAGTCAATCACACTTCGTGTACTGGACTAACGAGAATTTCCGTGATGAATCAGAAGACTAAGAGCTTGCAAGCTGTAACCGATACGGTCTGAGACTTTTGACTTCCAAATTTGTTGCTCAGTTAAACCTGAAAACGGATGAATTTTAGGATAACTGTACAGCAGCTGTCCTCAGATCTTTAATAGTTTGATTGCACTATCCCTTAGGCATAAAATGCCTACTGCATTTCCCGTATACTTTATACAAATTTCTTTTGGGCAGATTTCCATAGTCAATTGTTTGCTGCTCTGAGGGTTCCATCGTAGCTTGTGTGACCTAAGCTTTTAAGTGAGTTCCATTCCTTAGGGAAGACTTCATACTCAAGTGGAACAAGGATGTTCAATGTTTAATTACGCAATCCAGCTAAACTTGCAACAGAATTCCAATCTGTGGTGTATAAGTTATATGCATGTAAACTAAGGCTACCGGTTGTTCAATTTCGTAATCGACAAGTTCAGGTTCTCCAAATGATTTGCTTTTCGTCTAAACCAGTCCAGGGACTTAGTGTAATACGAGCATTACGTGAATTGTAAATTGTATTTACTACGTGAAATGCCTCGTGCTTTCAATCATTCCAAGAAATGACTGAGTGATTTAGTAATTTCATAATGCCTATTTCATAAAGTTTCTGTGACATGTATACTTTCACTCATGTACGTGTCTGTACTCGAAAGCGAGTGTGTGTGAGGGTATGCGCGTTTGTGTGTATGCTCATATAAATATTTACAATGTGATACGCATTTTGTAAAGGTAAAATATAATCTTAATGCCCTGTTGTCTTTGACGTCATTTGTGGGCGTCGAATATATGACGTCAAATATAAGCAATTGGACAATATCAATGGCACGATTATGTCAAGTGACAGATATCAGCAAGGAAGGACTCAAAGAAGCTAGGATTGAGCTTCTTTGTTTAAAAAAATGGCGTTATCCTTACCTTAAACTATTAATATGAATAGCATTGCAGCTCTGTATTTCTACCTTCTCCTGCCTCTTTTAATGTCACACAGACCTACTTCAAATGAACACGACGAAAATGGTAAGTTCCATCAAGCATTTTTCAACAATATTTTACTATTCTTGAGGCATAGCACCAATTCCAGTTAAAGGGATACTTTGCTTGCTATAATGAAACTATGTTGAACAAACAACAACATGGAACCTCTTCCTGTTCAATCTGAAATCCATCCAAGCAAACTTTCGACTTTCCAGACAGTTATTTTTCTGTCAGCTCCATCTAACCGCAGTCGCTTTCCTTCAGCTGATGCTGTTTCACGAAAAAAATCGTTTAACTTCTCTTTCGGGAATGTCTTTGGTGGAACATTTTACTTTCTGTGTGCAGGTTTGTTTCCATCTTCTCTGCACAATTCACTGTTTTCAATTTGAGATCAATTGTGAAAATTTCTAATTTTTTCTTTTTGCATGATGTTGTGCTTACTTTGAATTCATCCGTATTATTCGACGTATTTTTTTGTGATTTAAGGAGTAAGGTAGATTGTATGTTGCGATTAACTCTCTACCCAGTTAGGGAATCAAGTGAACGCCGGTTAGGCTTAATGAACGCGTTTATTTTGGCTGTCATCATTTCACTCATTATTTGGAATTGGAAACAATGGTACCCAATAATAACAGGTTTTGAAACTCAATTCTCATATGACACGAACTTTTTAGTTCACTACGTTATTCGAATAGTCTTAGTTCGTACTATCAAAGGAGCTAAATTCTCTTACAAATGACAAGACCAAAAGCAATTCAAATTTGAAAAGACACTGAAATTAGACTTTTTTCTATTGTAAGAGGACATCATTCTTACAGATAGATTTGGAGACCCGATATTCATTTATTGGGACGACTTCATTAATCCTGCTTAATTAGTGAAGAGACACAACTAAATGGCGATCTTCTTTTGGTATATATCTTGACAATGAGTCATAAAAAAACTTTGTTGGCTATTTTCCGACAGAGTTACTTTTACTGGTTTTCAAATTTCTTAAACACAACTGCAGTTTACTCGCATTTTAACCAAACGGATCAAGGATGCTAGAGCATAGATTGATTGTTCCTGGCAAGTACCCAGCATTGTCTGTATGAAGAGCAAGAGCACTGTTGGGAAGACTCAAATCAGAGCTAGACAAGAAACTTGCAGATCTTTTGTTGACTATATAACTTTAGAAATCGGATATATTACTAATCAAAATGTGATTATTTATGGTTAAATATTTTTATTTTCTTTTAAGTTACATCTGGTATACGAAATTTGGAATAAGAGATGGGGCTTATTGTAAAAAATAATGCCGTGAAGTGGCTTATTGGAGAGAGGGAAAATGAGAGGGGCAATAGCTTTTACATTAGTGATTAGATGCTATGTAAGTGACAGATATAAGTTTGGAATCCATTTTATGGAAAAGCTCTGGTTAGACCTATACTCAAGAATAACTCGCCTGCATGAAATCCTTGGCTGCAAAAAGACATTAAAGAGATTGAAAAAGTCAAACGCAGATGTGAGGAACTAAGTGATACTAACTTCGAACCTCTGTAGGATAGAAGGTTAAAGCCTAATCTAAGAGAAGCCTATAAATGAACAAATGATCAGTATAAAACAGAATCCTTTAAATTCTTTACAATGCCTGATAGCCATGCCAGGGAACGTTCCAAGTAACTGTATGCACGACTGATAACAGGACAAACTGTTATTCAAATAGAATGGTAGATATATGGAATAAGGTACCCCCAGAACCTACATGCTGTAAAACAATAAAAAAATCTCAAACTGACACTGGAGCTGAAACATTTTTGATGTCCAGAAGAGGATCATGAAAATCCAGAAACCTCAAAACCCAACCATGTAGAAGCCCATGAAAAAGGTGGCTTGAATTATGTAAGATCGGGACTATCCTTTGTTCAGGCAACTAAAGTAATCATCCTAGTTTCAATGGGTTGTGTCTTTTCTGCACATGAAAATTGCTTGACGACTCTACACTCTTTAACAACTCATTATTTTTCATTTACATTTGATTTTATGTAAAACATCTGAAGGGAAAACATCTGCAAATAAGGTTTAAATACTGTTCTTTTCGATATGTCCGATATTTGAAGATTTTAGTTTAGCATGAATTAAAAATATAGTCCGATGATTATACTCGCCTTTCATAAAATTGCAATTGAAGCGTATCTGTTCGCTCTTTTGCTACCCCTGTCGGGAAAAGCAAGTAACTCGAATTTTTGGTGAAATTCAGTTAATACCTGATTTGAGACATTAATAAAATATTATTATTTGGGTAAATTATTTTGAAATTATCTTCAATAAATCAAAATAAAAGCAACATACCTCTTGGATCCTTTTATCAAACCGAGCATACCCATTGCCTTTATCCAATTGGTTTTTAGTACAAAGTATTTCAGCTAATATTATAACCCCCAAAATGTACTGGAATGAAGTTTTTAAATATTTGAAATCATAACCTATATATGCGTGGGCTGAAAACAAACAAAAAAGTGTTCCTGAATGCAATTTTTAAAAGAACATTGAATAAAGCATAAAGTGGATACAGAAACATCAATACTAAATGAAATGTTACCTATAACCTTAAACATCAGTCAAAATAATAACTAGTCCAGCAAAAAATGCTAATTTCACTAGAACTAAATACTATATTCTTTTCTTTTTTTCTCAAAGATTCGAACAGAAGGAGAAGAGCTACTATTGTACACACATTCAATGTTACTTTGAACAAAAGTCCTATTAAAGTGTCTGAAGGATCATCAGCAGCTATTATTCTAAAATCAACGATATGGGGCTATCAAGATGACCTTCAAATAGTCTGGGTCAGGAATGATATAAAGCTTATTATCGATAATTTTAACAAACGTTACAAATTACAAAATAAAGATAGATCACTTGTGTTAAGCCCACCAATAGTTTATAAACACCACGACGGAATGTTCAAAATTGTAGTTTACAATGCAAAGAGAGAAGTAGTATCAGCTTCAACTCAAGTGATTGTAGGTATGTTTGCATCAATTTTATGTATTTTTAACTCTTATTTTTCATTGTGGCTGTTTTAACTCATCTTATTCCCTCGCATAGAAATGTGCAGGATTGCACAAAGTGAAAACATCCGGAAAGAATGGGATATTCTTACATTTTAAAGTAAAAATAAATCTAATCTCATATTAAGATTTCTATGATATATACTCAGCTTTATAAAGAAAGGACAAGTTTATATTGCTTGATTCCTATCTAATGCATACCGTACTTACCTACTTACTGGAAGCTTTCAATTTCGACAATTTTGAAGGTTCCCAATGGCCTTCTCTTTGTCATTGCCATTATTACTGTTTTGGTGATTCAAAAAGTTGCAGTATTTTTTACTTCATTGATATTTTTATTAGCTTCTCCTATCTATTCTTTTGTTTTGCTTTTGGTGGTTTATTTTCAATTAGTCTCATTTATACACAAGGCTAATGACAAGACTTCTGGAATACTATAACTAAAAGGCTAAACGAATAAAAGAAGACTAAATTCAAGCGTCCAATACAAACCCATTTTTGTTTTTCCAAACAGTCAAATTTTTGTCATCAACCTGTATGTGGTGTCGAGATAAATATATAACTAAATAAAAATAAAATGTAAAAGCAGTAGTGACCGAGCGGTTAAATCACTGGCTACCACGAAGAAGACTTCCAATTTGAGCCTCAGTCACTTCCCTAAGAGAACAGGACCTTATTTGTTTCTCAGTTTCAAGTGGCATACTGTTTAGTATGTACCTGTTTTCACAGATAGAGTTGGAAGAGGGAAGAAAGGAATAAATGAAAAAGTCAAAAGCTACAAAGTAAAAAATAAATTAAAATAAGTAATCCACTACAATGAAGCAGCTTCCGGTATTTGGGAGAGGCTTCCATTCCTTGTTATTGTAATTTTTAAATATTAATTTATTGATTCATTAATTGATTGATTGATTGATTGATTAATTTTTCAATCTGCTTTTGAGCTGATTTAAGACAAAGGTGGTGTCAGGATAAAGAACTCAAACGAAGTAGAAATAGAATTTTAACCGGTGCTTCTTCTGTGTCAATAATGACAAGAAAAATAAATACCGGTATAACAGTTTCAGTCAGCTATTTGAACAACCTTTTTCTCTACAACAGTGGTGTGGTACAGAGATTTGATCAACAAGAACGTTAACAAGAATTTTTACTAATAAAAATACTATGTGACCTGAAATACCTTTTACTAGGAAATAGATGTCCACACCAACAGGTGTGGAACGTGTCCTCGCGAATGTTGAAGCTTTGTGCCATAATTTAAGACAGAAGAAGTTGAAATTCGGGATTTCATATGCAATCCAAAGATGTTCAGTTTGATGAGTTAATTTTTAAAATGTTTGAATCTTGGCCGTCAGACCAACGGCAGCGGTTTTAAGCCTTGGCAAGTTTTGAAATTCAAATAATAAACAGTTACCTGTTGTTAAAGATTTATGATTTCCTGCTGAAAGCGCCATTTGTACTAGTAATCTGTTCCCTCGTGAAATCAGTGCTGCTGCTTCTTCCTCCCCTTCTTCTTCTTCTTCTTCTTCTCGAGTCACTACGTATCATCAGATGATTCCAGTCCAGTGTTGGATGCAATGCCTGGCACTAGGGGTTTGATCAGCTATGTCCTCTTTGGTGCAGGATGTGGGGAGGAGTGGGCAGCCAAGGAGATGTTGTATGGTCTGAACCTCTTCACACTGGCAAGAGACGTCGCCATACTCATTAAACCCCTACTTTGTCAGGTTTATTTTGCATCGGCCGACAGCAGTTCTCAAGCGATTGCGGTAAGATCAGAGTGGCCGTGCTTCAATGGCGCCAGATGGAAGAGATTCGCGTGGCCTGATAGAAGAAACTGTGTGTGGGGCATGGGTAAGATGTTCATCCACAGAGCGACACGCTGCTTGTCCGGATTTCTGTTCAGAGCCTCTACAGAGTGCAAGAAACTGTGCCTTGACTTTAGCCTCTTTTCTGTTAGCTCATGATTGTAGAGTTGGCGGCAGATGTCAGTTTCTTGTCACAGCTTTTCTTTCTGGGATGCAACAGTCCTCCGAATGCTTGGTGGAGCAACCCCACTAAGTAGGTATAGGACGTCAACCTTTGTAAGTTTCAAGCACCCAGTAACTGTACCGCAAGCCGAGTTTAGCACTGTATCAACTCTAGTGGCATGGGCTAATCTACACCAGACAGGTGATGCGTACTCCGCTGCAGAGAAGCATAAGGCCAATGCTGTTGTACGTACTGTCTTGGCATCAGCACCCCACTTTGTGTTGGGAAGCTTCCTAAAAATGCTGTTCCTTGATGCCACTTTAGCTGTGATCTTAGCTGTGAGAGAGCTGTCAAGTGTCACCCCTAGGTAGACTGGCTTTGAGATGTGCTTTTCCGGTACCAGCTAATCTGTAGCTTGCGATCGGCTTCCCTGTTTTTCAGATGAAACGCACAAATTTGTGTTTTGTCTGGATTGGCTCTTAGGTGGTTGGTGGAATAGTAAGGGATCTGCAGGTCCAGTGCATTCAAGAGGGAGATTTCAACTGTCTCAAAAGTACTCTTCTGCGAAGCAATACACAAATCATCAGCATAGAAGAAGCATCTTGTTTCTGGTTGGGTAGGTTGATAATCAGGAGGGGGGAGGGGCGAGCACACTACCTTGAGAAAGTCCGTTTTTTTGTGTCCTCTATCTTCTCCTCCTACCATTGAGGTCTACAAAAAATCTGCGATTTGATAGCATATTGCAGATCAGCTGGGCGAGCCTGACATCTGACGTCATCTCATACAGTTTCCTGGTTAGTATGGGGTAGTTGACTGTGTCATACACTGTAGATAGATCAACAAATGCAGCACCCGTGATTTTCTTCTTCTCAAAACTATCCTCAACGAACTGGGTTAGATTCAGCAATTGACCTGTGCATGACTTTCCAGGTCTGAAGCCTGCTTGCTCTGGAATAAGTAGGTCATCAACAAAGGGAGCTATGCGATTCACGAGGAGGCGTTCGAACAGCTTGTACTTGCCGCAGAGCAAGGATATTGGTCTGTAGCTCTTAGAATGGCAGAATCTTTGCCAGGTTTCAGTAGGGCAATGACTTTTGATTTTCTCCACATCTTTGGAATCTTGTTGTGGGCGACACATTCATTCATCAGACTGAGAAGCCATCTACGTGCGCCTGATCTAAAGTGTTTTATATGTTCCACAAGAATATCATCAAGACCCGCAGCTTTGTTGTTCTTCATGGACCATCAGAAGTCACGGCTGATATGCTGAAAGCACTGGAAAATGAAGGTGTTAAATGGATCACAGACCTATGCAGAAAAATATGGAATGAAGAAAGAATCCCAGATGATTGGCGGAGC
The DNA here is from genome assembly GCA_003991215.1 of Morbakka virulenta. Classification (NCBI taxonomy): domain Eukaryota; kingdom Metazoa; phylum Cnidaria; class Cubozoa; order Carybdeida; family Carukiidae; genus Morbakka; species Morbakka virulenta. Next base: position 1,899,127 of record RDPX01000136.1, on the reverse strand, counting down.
AGCTACATTGTACCCATATACAAGCAGAAAGGAGACAATCTTGAGTGTGGGAGCTACCGAGGAATAAAGCTAATGGAACATGCAATGAAGATCATGGAGAGAATTATGGATGAAAGAATCAGGAACGTGGTTGAAATTGATGCAAGGCAGTTCGGCTTCATGAAGGGAAAAGGAACGGTAGATGCAATCTACATTGTGAGACAAATTCAGGAAAAGAAGCTGGAGGGGAATCAGCAACTGTACCTTGGGTTTGTAGACCTTGAGAAAGCGTATGATAGAGTACCTCGAGATGTTGTGTTTTGGGCACTCAGGCGCAAAAGAGTACCAGAAAAGATGGTGAGGATGGTGGAAGAAATGTACAGAGATGCAAGAACGGCTGTGAGAATGCAGGGGGCCACTTCTGAACCATTCCCCGTCAAAGTTGGTCTCCATCAAGGATCGGCACTGAGTCCGTTCCTTTTTATCACAGTGATGGACGAGCTCGCCAAAGAAGTCCAGCAGGATGACCTTTGGGAGCTACTATATGCTGACGACCTCACAATCACCGCAGACTCCAAGGAAGCACTGCAAGAGAGACTAGGACGCTGGCAGGGTGCACTGGAGAGAAGGGGACTGAAAATGAATGCTGGTAAGACAGAAGTGATGGTAAGCTCAAAGAATGGTGAGGAACGGATAGAAGTCAAAGATAGACATGGGACAGAACTGAAGCAAAGTGAAAAATTCAGGTACTTGGGGTCCACTGTCAAAGATACAGGAGGATGTGAAGAAGAAGTAAAGGAAAGGGTGAAGTGCGGCTGGAACAAGTGGAGGGAAGTGAAAGGAGTTGTGTGTGACCGAAGAATCCCAAGAAGAGTGAAAGTCAAGATATACAAGACTGTGGTAAGGCCTGTGCTGTTATATGGAGCAGAGACTTGGGCACTGCGAAAATATGAGGAGGACTTGCTTGTACGCACAGAAATGAGAATGCTGAGGTGGATAATGGGCATATCTTTGATGGAGAGATGCACAAATGAAGAAATAAGAGCTAGTGCAGGTGTAGTGGCCATTGCAGAAAAGTTACGCGAGGCTCGGCTGAGGTGGTATGGCCACGTTCGAAGAAGAGAGGAACAGGATTGGATTTTTTAAAGCATGGGCAGAGCCAGTGAAGGGAAAGAGATCAAGGGGAAGGCAGAGGTTGAGATGGCGAGATACCATCAGGAGAGACATGGAGAAGAAAGGAGTGAGAGATGAACAGACAATGGAAAGACTACTATGGAAAAGGAAGATTCGTGCTGCAGACCCCTGATCTTTGGGAACCTGCAAAGAAGAAGATGGACTTTATAGCAGATTCTAGTTCACCTATAGTGAAAGGCCTTGTGAAAGCTCTAGTCTTCTGAAGGCGCATCAGACACTTGAGGAACTTTAGCCCTCCGAGAACGTTGTTGAGGATTACCCCGACTATTCAGCAGGCGTTGGTGAGCAACCTGGTCATCGGTGACTTTCGGTCTTGTTTGTGACTTTGTGTAATCGTTTCCCAGGATAAGGACAGTCTTCAAGGCTTTCCTACTACTATGGGTCATATCGGTTGATTCAATTAGCTCTTGCCACTTCTTCCGTCTTTCTTCTGTGATAGAATTTGCTAGTGTTTCGACAAGCTTTATGGTGTCAACACAAAAGGGATTGTTCTCAAATTGCAAGATATAGTTGTCATATAATACCTTTGAGTCATCTGTCAGGCCTTGGATGATGTAATTTGTACGGCAACCACGAGGGATGTTACGGCGAGAGGACAACTTGACTGATTCTACAAAGGCACGTATTTGCTTAGAGGCTTGAAGATCCACAATGACAGAGTCTAGGTCATCGGCAAATACTTCGCGTTGGCTTTCTCTAGATTGAAAGGTTGCCTAAAAGGGACAGTGCGAGGTGAAATGACTGTAGTAATCTTGAGACCTATTGAACGGTGTTGAGTGTGGGGAATTGGGTCCAGGACAATCTCACACTGGTTGACAATGGCATCTGATGTAAAAATCAGGAAGGAAGGAGGGAGCTTGGAGTCTGCCCAGTTCTCAACCAGCTCACCATCTTCGTTCCTTTCAGCATAAACCCAGTTGACACTGTGACTGTTAAAATCTCCCATAACAACTTTGATACGATCGTTGGTGGCATCAGGGGGAATGTCAAAAATTATGGAGGGTGGTTTATACACTGAAGTGACAGAGATTGCCTCTGTAGTGATGGTAATGACTTCAATGTCGTCTTTATCAGAAATTGATACATTGTCTGCATGCAAACCTCTGCAGAGAAATATTGCACTGGCATACTGGTCATGTGGCCTCTCAGCGATGAGGGACATTCCAGAGATGCAAGGACGGATGCGTGAAGGTCCACGATGTGTCTCTTAGAGGCAGAGGATGTCGCAATTATTCTTTATACATAAATCCGCCAGGAGATTTGGTTTGACGCCAGTAAGTCCTTCGATGTTCGATAATATCACACTCAAAGCCGGTCCTGACAAGGACCCATGCTTGCGACGTTGGGCACCACCGAAAGATCTGAGATCTTGTTGAGTCATATAAGCAACGAATAGAAGAACTATTGTCGATAGCGTAATGTAGTTGAAGAATTCGCAAGTGCAAAAACACTTGACAGAGGCCGCGACGTGAACGCTCCTTCAGTGGCCCCCATCAGTGCTTAATGATCACAATTTGAAGCAAGAAAAAATTGGAATTTTGAAGTTACATGTTGTCGATGTGTTAACCGTTCAGAATCAATTGTGCAATGCGCCAGACGTCGTTTTCTTTACTTTTTTCCATTCCATGCGTGGAACATTTAGTTTCTTCATCACGCAACCTCTCCATAAATTGAGGCTAAAATGTTTAAACCAAAATGTGAGACTAAGTTTCAATCCCCTGTAGGAGAAGCTGGAATGTTTAAACAAATTTCGACTGTAATATAGTTGTCCTCACTCGCTTCGCTCGCTCGGACTAATAAACAATAATAATATTTTATATTTATCATTCTTCTTACTATTTTTATGATGTTATTGTAATAATTTTACTCCATTTCAGGAACCATACCATTTCTAGCAGTAAGTAAAAATGTAAAATTATCATTATTATTCTTGTTTTTCCACACTATTAGTTTAGCCATATAATCGTACCATTAATAATCAGCTATTCTGTGAAGTAACAAATGTGACTGAAATCACGTGCACCAAAAAGATAAACAAAAAGGAAGCTTCAGATGTGGTGTTGACAAACACAAATACTTAACACAGAGAAAATTTTAAACATTTTCGAAGGTTGGAAAGTGATTTGTGTGAACTATAAACACCGATTTAACATTAACTTCTAAAGCGGACTAGCATTTTATTCCAAAAAATATGTTACCACTATATTACCGTCATATCCTTGCCAAAATTTTGTACCAGATATGAGTCACGAGGAACTTGAATAACACTGTTTCCAAAATATGTTCAGATGTGGCTTGATCTTCCACATGCTATTTTTTGTTTGCTCAATACAAAAACATTGCAAGCCATTGCTGTAAGCATTCAGATAAATGCTTCTGAAAAGAATTTAGATAAATTCTTTTCAAAACTTATTAAAATTATTGTTATAGAAGCAGCAAAATATATATGGTAGACAGGTACTCCCAAGTGTCCTGGTGCTTAGCCTTTAAGAAATGTCTGAAAATGATTGATTAAGAGGCACCATATATGAAGAGAAAAGAAACTGTCCTCAAAGAAAATCAAAAGGAGAAAGAACACATCAATTGTCTTGACAGTGGAACCTTTTTGAGAAGCTAGACAGTGAACAAGCATTTTCTTATTGCAGAGAGCCCGATGGAATGGTTAAGTAGAAGAAAATCGAAATTATAAGAAGATGAAGTCAGTGCTTTGCTTGAATTCTCTGAAAACTATCGGTTGGTCATACTACGCAAAATTCGAAACAATACGGTTCAAAACAGGGTATCAAAACAATACAGTTGCAAATTTTAAAAAATCTCTACAAGTAGACTGTTAGCCAATCACCTGATTGATCGTTTTGTTTCTAACTGGAAGCTCTACTTCAGGCAGTAGATGGATGTATATCGTACTTAAACCAAAGTCATTACGTCTTTTATAATGCAGCCCTATCGTTTCATGTAAACACTCTAAAACCTATTGATAAATCTTTTCTTTATGTCAATTTGCCTAGCTTTCTGGCATATTTCAGCGTTTATGATAACACTTTTTACTCCTATTTGCTTCTCGTAAACAATGATATGTAACTGTTAGTAATGTAGTTGACCGTGAACGCTTAAAACAAACCTGGACACCAATAGAAAATCTAAAACAGTAAAATATAGTTCACTCAATGACAAACTCAAGTCAAGCCACTGGTGTCATGTTTTATTTATCTTTCTTTTGACTGTCATAAAATACGCATTTCTTTGGATATGAATAAAACGAACGAGCGCTACCTTATCTAATAAGTCGCCACCATCATACTTTATTTACTTCTGTGGATAGAAAGCATTTTTGTAATCAGATCAATCAATGTAAAGTGACATTGACTAAGGAGTTTTATATTATATATGATACTCGTATTTTATTTAAGATATAGCTTACAAGAATATGAGGATGAGGTTTTGTGGTTTTCTGAGAAAAACTTTAAAATATCTCACCTCAGGTAAGCAAAAAAAAATAGGATATTTCTAGTGCAAGAACTTTTTACCATGAAGATATAAAAACTTAAGAAGCATAAACACATATTACTAACATTAATAACTTCAGCTTTCTGTTTGCAGTGTAACATACTAGTTTTTTAGGAGATGTGTGTTCAGTTCTTTCAAGACCTTTTCAAACAGTCATATATAAGTATGGGGAGAATGTCGTATGTATCGTTTTTAAATTCCTGTTTTGGTAAAACTTCTTTCACTGGACGAAAACCGTGAACACAGTTCACTGCACTAAAAGGTCTTCTTGATTCTTGAATGTTTTCTCATAAAATGAACAATTCAGTTATTGGTCCAGGATCTTTTGGCATTTTCGATTTCAACTTGCTTTGGGAATTTCATGTTTACTTTTTCAGTTCTATGTAGGATACTTTTTGTGTATCCAAAACGTTAATGTTCGCTGGTTTTTCGACATTTAATTACTTGTTTGTTTTCTCGCTCTCTCTTTTCTATGGTAAATTAATGTGTATACAGTCAAGTTTATACAATACAAATTTTACAGAGTAAAGAGTTTGAAAGTTTGAAATTATACGTTTTAAATAAGAAGTTCGAATTGAAGAATTCGAATTTCTCGTCAATCAAATACACTCCCTATTCAAGGTTACTCACAGACTCCCGAGTTATAGTGGAAGTCGAGTGGAAGGATTTTTATTCCTGGGGTATTTTCTATATAAATAAAAACAAACTATACGAATATATGTAATATATGTGAGAATATCTTTTAGTTAAAATTACTGTTTTATTAAGAAATTAAGGTTGGTATAACAAACACTTTGCTTATAAAAGAAAACGTGGAGTTGAATCTTCTTTTGTATTAATCTTCGTACATCAACATTCTTAACCAAACAATGATTCTATTCTCACTGTTAGTTTAGCAGTATAATCAATAGCAATCAATGTTGTTATTAGAAATATTTACTCTTCAGGCGCGCTTATTAAAATCACCAGTTTTTCTGAAGCTTATCATTATTGTATGTAGTAGCTGAATGTAAATTCAGAGTTCTAGTATAACCAATAGGTTATAGCTGAAGGAGATCGAATTAATAAAATACTTTAAGAGTGTTCTACGAAATGTAAGAAACAGGGATATGCATAGTACTTGCCTATAGTGAGGAGATATGGACACTGATAAAGTAGAAAAGGCTATCAGAAACAATAGAATTGAAGGCACTAGAAAAGATAATAGGGATCGCGTTTTTAGTTAGTAAGTAGAATGAGGACAACTGTATAGGACTAAAAGTGGACGATCTTGTACTGAACATACAACAAGCTAGACATTGATTTATGGTCATCTGCTCCTTATGAGTAGACAGAATACAGCCATTCATGTTTGGACGTTAAACATGGAGGAGAACCAACCAAGAGTAAACGTTGGATGGGAAGTGTGAGACGGGTATGAATCAAGGACAGCTGTACAATCAGGAAGCATAGAACAAGACACCCTGAAGAAGCGAAGAAACGAATTTCCTGACCCGGAAACACTGGTTGACAACGATGAAGAAGAAGTTAATAATTTAGGACTCATTTTCAGACATTTTAACAAATGGTAACTTTCATTTAATATTAAAGGAAGCATGCATGAATCTTCCATCTGAAATTATCTGGAAGTAAAGTATAATTTAGATTTGTTACGTTGAAAAATGATTTCATTATTCATTTCAATCTTTTAGAAAGAAAAAGAAAAGGACTTAGATTGGGAGATTTATCATTAGCTAAAGGTAAGAGAAAATACTACTTATCTGAAAGTTAAATCTCTTGACGACATTTCAAACAGATTATTGTTAAATAATTTGGTAGACATAAATATGCAAGTAATTCTGACATCAGTTTGTACTTCTGCTGGTCTGCACCTTGTGAGCAGAGTGATATGCGGGTGCAGAGAGTGCAGACTTGGTCTCAAGAGAGAGAAGAGAGAAAAAGGGGAGAGAAAGAGAAAAAGGGGAGAGAAAGAGAAAAAGGGGNGCTAAAGGTAAGAAAAAATACTACTTATCTGAAAGTTAAATCTCTTGACGACATTTCAGACAGATTATTGTTAAATAATTTGTTAGACATAAATATGCAAGTGATTCTGACATCAGTTTGTATTTCTGCTGGTCTGCACCTTGTGAGCAGAGTGATATGCGGGTGCAGAGAGTGCAGACTTGGTCTCAAGAGAGAGAAGAGAGAAAAAGGGGAGAGAGAGAGAGAAAGAGAGAGAGAGAGAGAGAGAGAGAGAGAGAGAGAGAGAGAGAGAGAGAGAGAGAGAGAAAGAGAGAAAGAAAGGCTCCCTATTGACTAGAATTTGATTTAATTTCCTACAAGGTAGATTAGCAAATGTTTTTTTACAAGATGATAGTCTTTTTACTTTTTAAAATGTTACTTTGTATTACGTAGCTTGACTTTTGTCATTTACCTTTGACAAAATACGCCAAGCTCTTGTCGCTCAAGTCCACTGCATATAACCAAAAGAATTTAAAAAATTGAAAATGTTATTTTCCCTTGTAGTTAAATTGTTATAAACAGTATTATTACTTGATTTTTAAAAAATCATTTATGGTATTGGGATCAATATATAATAAATTTGGGTTTTTTTGCTTTCCAGGAAGGTCTTTACTTTCAAAATATCCGCCATATATCACAACTGGAATAGTAATCTTCACAGCAAACGTTATATTTCTTTTTATTTGCTATTGTGTACAACCAAAAACTGAAAGGTAATAATCATGTAACACTTCATTGCATGAAGGTACACTACTCTGTTGCATATTGTTATTGGTAGTCAATATTTATATTGTTTCTTGTTTGTATGTGGTTTTTGGTACTCAGAGCTAGGGAAGAAATAAAGGAAAAATTAGTTTTTCCGTTATTTATTTAGTTCGGTCCAGATTATATGTTCATATATATATGTAACATATATCGATTTTAAATGCCCGAAATGGTTGACATGGTAATCGACTTATGATCAATTATATCTACTTTATTCTTAGTCATTATTATAATCTTAATCATTATTCTTAGTAATCTATCATTTAACATTTTTCATCACGCTTCACCATAGTTCTATCCTTCATACATCATTATTTTTCTTTCTCTTTGCGGATATGTTTGAGTTGTGTGGTGTATATTTTTTTGGTATGTGACCATCTAGTGTGTCAGATGTTCGTAAAATATGTAAAGCTTTCAGCTGCACAAATGTAGTGTTCTTTTCAAGTTTACTAATATACAATTTTTTTACCAGCTACGTTTCCCCAACTGTTTTTTCCTTTTGTTTATATGCAGATCAAATACTGATAACAGATTTTACTTAATATTTACTTGTCCTAAGCTTTTTCCTCTCCTCATGAAAATTCGGAAATTAATAATTAAATATAGAAGGAAATAATTAAACAAAATAAATGAATAAAACTCTTTCTTCCTGCGTATTTATCAAATGTCATTTTTTGTTTCATAGTGAACAATCTGAGAGATGGCTTCCAGCAGAAGCTCTTTTTGAAGGACCCGACCTAAGGTATGTTATCCAAGACGGTATATTATGCACTTTGATGCTTGGGGAAAAACTGTGCGACGTCACCAAGATACACAGACACTAATTTATGATCTTACATATCAGACTTTTCTTTTGTTGATGTTGTTACAAACTTGAGCATTCATAGAGAGAATGGAAGGTGTTAGGAGGCATTTGAGATAACGTAAGATATGCTCATAATAGAGTTTCAATACCAAAATTTAAAAAGGAAATTAAGAATTCTAATCAATGTGGATTTGGTTACTGAATGAACGGCATGATGCAAACATTTAAGAAGTCCATAGACAACATTGACCTATCTCAATGGTATAATCACATAAGTAATCAATAGCATTCAAAGGGGGGCTGCAGTTTCAAAAAATTCCGAAAAGTTTCAAAACCTTTACACAAAAACAAATCATGTCAATTACTAAGGAAGATGAAATTCTTAAATTGTTAAGCTGATATTTATTATAATGATTTAGTTGTGGAAATGAAACAGCTAAAGGAATTGAAGATTGATTTGGCAACGTACTAAAGATACCAAGAGGTAGTCTTTTTTCCTAATACATTTTCAAAATTTCTTCCCATTTTAATAACATCAGAATTAAGTTATTTTTTTGTTAAAAAATGCTCTCAGTTTGACAGGCAAAATGTTCAGTCCAGTCAATCTAGGGAAGAAATGTTTCAATACGAAACTAATTGCGAAATAAATTTTTTCAATCAATTCTAAAAAGAAATAGCACTAGTAACAACATGTTAAAGGTCCACTTCGTTTGCTATGGGATAATCTGTTAGAAATTTGCATTTAATTTATTCTTTCAATTTACCAGGGAGTTCAAACACCCCTATTTTAAAATAAACTTGTCTTCAATTTCTGAAAGAAAATTTCATGTATGATCAACAACAAAATAATATTATTCGTTACCCTTCCTTCATACCATTCAAACTTCCCTGTGCCATTTCCTATGTCAGGAGGGGTCACCCAAACCCAGAAAATAGTTTTAATTTCTTCCTTGAGTTACCCAAATGGTGTTAAAATGTAATTTTTGGCTGAGTGTACTTTAATCCTCTTCAAATAAGAGGCGTAAGGAATTTTGAAACTTGTTCAGGTTATTTTGGAGAAAGGGGCAGAGATATTAGCTATTAGTTGAAAATTATAAAAAAAATCCATTTTTTTTAGCATTTTCCCCTCACAGTTGGAACACTATTTCCTGTTTGAAACCTGAGTGGTGAAGAAGAAATTGCTCTAATGTTTCAAAGGGCACAGAAAATTCATCTATACAAATTACCCAGGAAAATCAGACTTTTTTTGGCTTTTTTTGTGTAAAGCGGTAACTAGTTTTTCTGCAGTAACATGATAATCTTCTCGGAAGGGGCAATACTGTTTAGAAAGTCTTGTAAAAGATGGAACCTTTGATTTCTTTAGAGCCACTCTGTCCTATTCGAAAGACCCGTGGAATGGTGTCACAGCCAATTACTGCATAAATAACAGGAAGCAAACAATATCTTTCTTGACCAAGAACTTCCTTTGTTTTCTTTATATGTCCTAGACTAGCATCTTTGTATTCTTCTGCTTGGTTCTAGAGCAAAATGTTATTTCCGATTGGCTAATGTCTGTGTCCATGCACAGCAGAACAAGCAAATCAATGTCTTCTATCACTGTAGTTGTGCCATTTGGGGCACAGTTAACACATCAGCATCATCTGTAGCATGTACTAAGGTACATCCTGCTTGCTGAATGTTCTGACGCGTAGATCAATAAATTGCTGCTTGTTAACAACATATTGAAAGAATATAATCTTTTTCGAAAGCAAAGCCATGTCTCCCTTAAAGTGCATTTCTGGTCCCAATTTTCCTTTGTACCTTCTGGGGGCATATTGTATTTTTGTGTTCTGATCAGTTTCATAAACGTCAAAGACAACTGAATTTGAATGTTTCTAGGTAACACAGTCAGTAAAAAACTGACGTAATCCATTGAACGTTGCTCTTCATGGCCCATGCAAATACTGCAGGAGAGAACTACTATCAAGGACATAGATCTTTGTGTTAACCAATGTATTGTTTGTAGTATGACATTCTTCTAGGGCCATATGGGATCAGATACTGCTGCTTTGTTTACCGGTCTCATCAGGGATGGTGATTCAACTAATTTAGAAGGAAAACTGCCGACCTGATATTTAAAAATCTCAGTCGAGTTATAAAGAACCCCTGCACNATAAACGTCAAAGACAACTGAATTTGAATGTTTCTAGGTAACACAGTCAGTAAAAAACTGACGTAATCCATTGAACGTTGCTCTTCATGGCCCATGCAAATACTGCAGGAGAGAACTACTATCAAGGACATAGATCTTTGTGTTAACCAATGTATTGTTTGTAGTATGACATTCTTCTAGGGCCATATGGGATCAGATACTGCTGCTTTGTTTACCGGTCTCATCAGGGATGGTGATTCAACTAATTTAGAAGGAAAACTGCCGACCTGATATTTAAAAATCTCAGTCGAGTTATAAAGAACCCCTGCACTTTTCAACAATCGCTGAAAAACAAAGTTCCGAATCAACAGGGACAGGCTCTCCGTTGATTGTAATAATTTTAATTAAATTTTAATTTGTTTCAATAGGTGTAACTCTATCCCTTTTCTTTTCTGTATACTTAATTGTAGTCTCATTATTCGTAGCATTTGGCATTTGCAGGTGCTCAAGCAACAACTCCTGTTAAAATATTCGTAATGATGCATCGTCTGTGAAAAATTTCCTATCTTGCAGGTACTGAAAGACTCCTCAGATGTCTTTTTCATCCTGTCTCAGCTTTGTAGCGGATGTTCTTTATGCTGTTTACTGCTTTCATACTTGGTCTGTGTGAAGTTTTGCATTTATCTCAAAACCAGCAGGCATTAAGAACAACCAAGAATTTTGTTTTTCGACCTTAGCCCACCCTCTTGTAGGATCTCCTGTTGTAGATAGGAGTTTTATCATATCAAGGGTCATAACCTTTTTCTGAGCTACGTTTCCAGAGGTACTTCTTCCATCGTCATGGCCTGACAATAGGGCAGGTTTCTCTATATATCGCGAGGCCTTTATCGACTTAAATATATCATTCAGTCTTTTGGCAATATAATCAATTACATTGTCATGCAAATCTCCAGGCTTTATTTTATTATCCATACGCTTCTCGTAAATATCAATTCTATCTTTTGAGAAGGTGGAAACTGAATCTTCAGCAGCTGCTAAAGTAGGTACAACGTCTCAAAGTGAATTTTCGTGATAACAAGTGGTGGAGGTATTACAGTCCAAGAAATGATTATTTGACCATCAACACACTAAATTTTCTTGGACACCATTATCAGACAAAATGACAGCAAGAAATTGATCTGGTTTCAGATTTTTGAAAACAAGTGCTTTCGATAAAATAAAAGTACTGTGAGCTGAATCAACAATGAAGTGTCCTCCAACTGCTCAAGAAACTGTCTTTCCGCTCAACATACGTGTAACTGCATTAGGGATATGAATAGATGTCAAAGTCTCTTTCAGTGCGGTCTTATACATCAAATATCCGTCTGAACCGAGAAAGTTCATCTGCAAATTAATGGCAACATATCGCAGGACTATGGATTTCGATATATTCTCGTCACTTTTACAAAATATGACTGTCAATGCTTTTCATCACAATAGCTGATCAAATGTTACCACAGGCTTTACGTTGTGTGAAGATGCCTCTGCAGAAACAAATACGTCTTGAATAAATACACATGTCACCGGGATCTATGTCAGTCGTCAAAAGAAATGTGACGGATGATTTACAAAGGTGCTCATCATTATCAATAGTTTGTATCATTTCAGACTACTATGGCCATGGGGGGTTTAAAAGTCATGAAACTTTATAGAGTAAATCGATTTTCCAAGAATAATCGAGGATGTTGATAGCACAAGGCATTTCATACTTTAATACACGAAGTGTAGTAATATCGTCTTTATAAAATTTGATCTCAAATTTTGATTGGAGGGCAACTTGTTTAGTCGTCTTTTTCATCCTAAAAATAGCTTTACTACACTTTTCTTCCGGGTTTCTGACAGAAATTATGCCCATTCCATAAAAGTTCCTGGCATCAGTAAGTGCTCAGACATTGTGGTCAATATTTTCTGCAGTAAACTAGAAAAACTAGCCTGTAAAGAATCCAAGAATCTCTTTATTTTGGATATTGGAAGCACTAACTTCGAATATTTTGACATTCGAGTATGAAATGCAAAAACCGTGGCTATTTAAGGAGTCAATAAGAAACTTTGATTTAAAATGATGATGCATTTGTACTGCGAGGTCTATTTAAAGAGGAGCAAGTGGAACTCTACAACGTATGACCTGAATAATACGTTGGTCAGCTGAAGCATGCTTTCAGTCACTGTTTTTCTCGAGGGGCAGTTTTCACAGGAAGATGCAAAGTGAAATTGGAATGAGGTAAAGTTTTTTTGTCAATAGAGGTTATATCATCGTCTAACGGAAAGTTAACTTTGGATGTTTCTACTAGTTGCATATAATTACGTCGACTGTCTTTTCTAAAATGCGTACTTTTTTCTACAACGGTATGTAGCTGGTTTGGCCTGTCATAATACTAACGACGAATAGATGCTGCATTACTGCAAAGAGCGACAATATATGACTTACTATTTATTTCAGTTATCATGACGTTATTGCCAAAACGTTCAGTTCTGCGGGGTTTTTTCATGTATTCATGCGTGCAGCTATCTTTGCCACAATATTCCTTCATCTTTAGAACTAACTTGCCAACTGCTCGTCGTCATTCTTTCAAGGTGAAGCAACTCTTAGAAAAGCGTCCTCTTTATCTGTGTCAGCAGGTCGTCCATGTTTCGTTTTAGCACTTAGCTAATCATTACATAAGAAAGTTTTTGGGTGGCCGTATTTTCCCCTAAATTGACGTTACATTGTTGATGGGATCCTTTATAAAAGCATGAATAACATTCTAAACTTTCTTTAACATTGTCAGCCCAGTCACCTCCTCTTTTATCGTAAATTTCTATCTTTTTTTGAAAACAAATGTTCACACCGAATAGACTTCCTCCTTACTATTAAACTTTGTAGGTTGTCCACAGAATAGAAAATCTTTTCTAAAGTATAACTGTGAATGCAATGTGGCGTGTCCTCCTTAACTGGTACATAAATAATTAGTCTCCTCTTAAATCACGTTGAATAATTTTCCAATTTGTGAAATTCTTTCTTTACTTTATGAACAAAGCTACCAGCTGAGGTCTCGACTGGTTCATTACCCTTTTCGCAGTTTTATTTAACCCTTGTCATCCTTTCAGTCTAGGAACAGATCCCTTGCCGTTATTCAAAATAGACTTTTTATAAACAACAGATTTGGTATCCATCTTATTTAATTAATACCTGGGAAATAAATGAAACGGAAATAAGTATTTGGGCAAAGAAAAGAGGCAAAGTAACCGAATATCTAGTTTTCATGAAATGCTACCTGGATTTCAAGACCAAATGGTGAATACAAAAGAGCTCAACAGGACAAAAACTCCAAGGGAAAGCTCTGTTAAAAAAACAGTTTCAAGAGATATTTAAAATATATATTTCTGAGTAGATTCCTTAGACTACCTATTTTAATAGAAATTAACAGGTCATCAGGAAACCTGGACTGAGACATCGAATTTTCAAGTCAACTTTTAAGAAAAACTCGGTGAGATTTCAATGGTCCCTTAAAAGGTCTCTATGTGCCTCGCAGGGAAATCCCAAGTACCACTGAGCATTTCTTCCCTGCTCTATTGCTCAAAAAATTACCTGTAAAATCTATTGTTATTATAACGAAGGATAATTAAAAGCCAATTTTACAAGTTAACTTCCCTATTGTGAAAATCAATTGTGATATTAAGATTCTTTGGCAATTAGTTTCGGGCTAAATCATATATTGATTGGACTGAGTGGCAAAAATGCCAAGGCAAAAAGTTACAAATATCTGTAGTGAGATCTCGGCTCCATGCAACAAACAACGCCTTTATTAACAATATAACCTGTGACCCATACGTGTGACAACTGAAAGAGATCACAAACGACCGCATTGGGTGCAGAGAATCGATTAGAAAAAGAAAGCTAAATACTCTTTTAAAAATCCATTTCTCCACAAACATGACCACTAATAACGAACATGACACAGAAAAGAAATACGTGCATAAGATTAAAAAATAGAGGAATAAAGATGCCCACTTATATGTTTTAAATCTCTGTAAGTTGTACTGGTCATGGTAACAACAAGAAACAAGAGCAGCAATTAGGGGGCGGTGAAGGTATCGGAGGCGTACTATCTATAGCAAAAGAAAATAATGGCAGTAAAGGAATTTTGGCAGACAGCCAAGGTGGCTGGTTAAGAAAAAAGAATCTATCATAATAGAACAATCACGAGGTAACATTGCGATTTATATTACATATTCCTGTGTAAAAATTACCTTATCACATATATATCAATACCACAACAATTAATTAATATTTATACTTATTTCGTTTGTTTTTCTTCGAAGTGACATGGAAATGGACAAGCATAGAATCGATATGATGGACGATTACCTAGAATATGAAAATGGCGATGACTACGACCAACATTACCAAAATAACGGTTATCATGAATTTAACGACATGCCCTATGACCATTCACGGGGTTCAGGTTTCACACCATATTCCACGCCATCACACTATGACGATATGTCATACCAGGCGTCCTCGGCGTATAACCAGGATCACCCGCAGTATACACATGGCAACGCAGGTTATGAATACAATTCGCCGCAGTATGATGTTGATTCGTTACAATATGATAAACATGAATATGAGGCTAGATATGAGCCTGGATACGACCCTGGATATGAGGCTGAGTATAAGCCGGCTGCTACTGAATACGACAACCAAGCAAATGGATACCCATCTTCTAATCAGTATGGATATGAAAATTACGACGGTTACTACGGTGATAATAACAACCCTGAACTTGGACGCCAGCAATAATTTCAACAACACTTGGTTAAACGTCTTGTACAAGTGTAATATGTCACACAACTCCTTAAAAGAAAAAAAATTGGTATCACAATTATAACCTTTCGAAGAAACTGAAAATGCCTACCAATTACCCAGTAATTTTTATACATAAAAAACAAAGAAATCCAAAAGAGAATTTATTGAATCCTTAAATCTGTTCAAGTTTCTTGTTGTTTTGTGCTCGAAAAAAATTCTTCTGATTTCTATTGTTCTCCATTTCATATACTTCCTTTCAAAATGTTATTTCAATTTTTTTCAAAAGATTTTTCCTAATCTCTGTGTTGTAGTTTTCCGGTTTTAAAGAAAAATCATACTAAGGAGAATGTCCTTACTGAAAATGTAAAATGGTAACTTCCGATGAATTAGATACATTAATCATCGGAGCATATCCATTCCGCATGTATACTTTTAGATTGTCTTTGCTAACAAGTAACTGAACACGTTCAGAGAAAGGGATGAAAAGTAATCAAACAGGGTATGAACTACGTTCAATTAAAACAAGAAGCAGCCATGGATCGTCAGAGCTGCTGGATGAAATTATGAAGGAGCTCAACACAAAAACAAAAGGAAAAACAGGCTTTAAAAATATTAGACGAGTTAAGTTACAGGCGGTTGTCTTGCCTGACCTCTGACTATTAAGGCAATTACCATCACCAGGAAATAAACGAGGAAAACGAGGAAGAGAAAAAGTTTAACATTATTTTACTAAAACTTTCATTTCTTTCCTTTTATTACCGTACACATCATGTTTTCAAATGCAACTTACATCGACGAAAAAGGCTGAGAAGAACTGACAAATTCTTACTTACAGGTTTATGACTGGCGGAGTACGATATTGACGTATGTCCAACAATTCTAGCCCCCATATATTTCCTTAAATTGCGGGCCCTCATATACATCTCAATTTCGGTCTAAATAGCAAATAGGTTCCATGAGCATGAGTATTCGCTTATTTTGTATATTATCATTTGTGTAAGTTATTCCACACGAGATAATCATCTACTGGATTAAATTATCCGGGCAGGACATGATATCCTCCTGTGTAATCCTCTGTCAAAAAATGCGCAGCAATAAAAATTTCTGCAAAAATTTGCTGCCTTTTCCTATCAGATTAAAGAGTTATCTGATAGAAAAGATTACCTTGTAATCCGATAGAAAAGATTACCTTGTAATCTAGTATCGCCTTTCCGCTCTTTCAGCAAAATCTATTTTACATCAACCTTTTTTGATTCGATCTCCTTTCTTTTCTCCGTCAGCTTTCGTACCTAAAAGGCAAAACATGAAAGTTTATAATCGTTGATATCTGATTTCTGACTAAATTAATTTTTTTGTACTACCAAATACCAAATATCTTCATAATGCCCCGTCATCAACTTCATTGGTTATCTACATGATGTCTTAACAATTGAAAAATGGTTAAAATAGAACTCCATTGTGATGTGTGATCATCAACATCACCAATACTACCACTTTTATCATCATTTCAGTCAACAGAATAATTAGCATTATAATAATTAATATTAACATCACTGTCACGACCACCATTCTCATTACAAACATCGTCATTATTAATACCACCTTACCTATTAGCAGCACAATCAACACTCGCTATCACTGGCAATATGATCATTGTTATCAGCACTACTATCATCATCATTATCAACACAACCTTACCTATTAGCAGCACAATCAACATTCACTATCACTAGCAACATGATCATTATTATCAGCACTACTATCATCATCAGTATCATCACCATCAGAAGCATTACCACGCTCGAAATCACCATAACCATTATCATCCGCACCTTTATCAGAAACATAAGCAACATTACCCTTGTCACTATCATCATTATTATTATTATTATCATCATCATCATCACGTCACCATCGTTTTAACACCTTAATAGTAGTAATAGTGATGTAATTAATACTATGGAGTGTTGGTTACTCACATCCGAAATATCCATCTTAACTGGGCATTAACAATTAATTAAGAATGGTAAAACGTATAATACCTTTGTCTTCGACGTAGCAATATCAGCCTTAATTCAGTGCAGAGAAGATTAAAGTGCTGGCTAAAAAATACGAATTAGTAAAGAAATAATTATCCACTTTTTTTACCTCTTTTGCTTTCTGTTTTTTGGAATGCATGATTTTGTTGTACAGCTTCCTTTTCTTTTTTGGCATCATCATAACTGCCAAATTCTTTTCCTCTCTCGTAAGGGTATCGATTTTTCTCTTTAGCTGCGTTTCAGGTGTTTTTTCTTGCTCTAAACGGAAAATAAATAAAAAGCTAAATGTAATATTTTTAGTCAAGCTTTATAAACCTTTGCACAACAATTTTATGCCTTAAGCTTGCAAACAAAACACTATGCATACCTGATGCAAGTTTGATCTTTGTTACCTAACCCGAAAATAAAAGAGGTTTATTTTGAAGTTATTCTGTTTTACGCTTCCTTCACTTTGTACATCATATCATTCACGAATCCCGGCTTAAAGATGACAACACATTTCACCTAATACTGTATGGGACGACACTGCACATGTTAATTTTGACCCAAAGTCCTGTACCTCGCAAAAATTCCTCGATATAGGTCATGAAAGCCTGTCAACTAGCTCTTAACATTTCAGTGCAGTTATTGATTAACTTCGTTGATTAGTCGTCTTTATACGATTGTCGGACCGACTGGCGATAGCGATTAATATAATGACTACTTTGTCACCTTAACTGGAAAAAAGATTTCTCATGCCTTTGCACAGAAGTCGTGTGTAAGTATAACAAAGCAAGTGTCTTTAGGATACAGAAAGAGGCCAGGATTCGTACTAGCTAATAAACCACGGTTCCTTAAACTCCCTAGTTATTCCACTTTGTAAGGGTCTATTCGTAGGGAGTCTGAACGTCCATAGCTTAGAGATCTGTGCCAATGCCGACCAACTATGAAGCTCCGATTGAATTCTCTGAGCCAAAAATACTTTAGAATTTTGCACGAAAAAAATTCTGGAAGCATATTTGGACAGGAAAATTTTCAATGCAGGAATAAAACCTAGTTCCATAATACTAACAGTTTCGCTAGTTACTAAGCTTTGTGGAGCTCATTTTCAGCAAAATCCTGACTACAGTTAGTACTGTTACAAGTTCCCTAAGTGGTAATTCTTAAATGGTTCAAGCTTTCTCGCAACAGATATTCTCCAGCTTGGTCTTCCACTAGACCTACCTCTCTTATCCATGTCCTTCTTCCTGTAACTCTTAGCTCTTCATCAGCCTTAGCGCCTTGTTAAAATTTAAGTTAAAAAAACTTTAGTCTGTTTATATCTTTGAAGCGCTTTATCACTAAAAATGTGTATCATTACGTTTCAAGTTGCCTCCTTCCTTATTTAAATGGAAGAGCTGTGTTTAAGTGGTACCTGTTGTTCTCTTGCGTACAAAGCTTTTGGTTTTCCGCTTCTTAGTTCTCGATTACGTTATTTTGTTTATTATACCACAGTAGATCTGCTAGTGCCTTGTTTTTCTCACCAAAAACTTAAGGTAACTGCTGTGTAACCTACTGACCAACCATCACCTATGTATTCCTGGGATTACAGCAAAAACTACAGTTTTGGCTGCTTTCTCTAAGATAAGAGTATGATTATCAAGGTCAACGGGTAATTCACACATAAATAAACCCTTTTTTGTGGCATCAAGTTAAAATGTAATATAGTAAGGATACAGCATTGTTTGACTCCGCAACTTAATTCGAATCTGTATTGGTACCCAATATATTTACACAAAGGTTGGAGAGTTTTTTAGAAGAAAGAGAACGGAGTGTGTTACCTTGGAGTACAGAAAAAGTTTTTAAAAGAATAACCTGTGAACAAAATCAAAAGCCTAACAAATGCTCTGAAAAGATATTTGGAGACACCGAATTTCAACAGTCCTTCTGTTTCTTGTTTATGTTGAATTCTGATCTTCGCAGTCTTTGTCTGAAGCGGCTCTCTAATATTCTGTGGAATTTTGGATAATAAGGGGATAAATCCTTTAAAATTTCTAATGCTTAAAATCCAATGCAATTGTCCTGCACAAACCTTACTCTTCTCTTAAGTGCTTAGGAAAAACAGCATTGCACCAATCTTGTGGGTATTTCTTTCACTTGTTTACTTTAATGAATCATTCATATTGTTCTTGAGTAGAAAGGTCTTTCCTGAATGTTTCCAGTTGCTGTTTTTCTTTTTCCAAAATCCTAGTTATGTTGGCTTGGAGGAAACCAACCCCAAACCATTTGGGTACTTAAAATCTCTGCCAGCCATTTCGACGGGTCTCCTTTGTCTGACGAAAATATGTAGCCTAGTTTTTAACTTTAAACAGTTGCCTTGACTATTTGATTCCAGCTTTCCAGTGATAACTACAAATATCCAGTTTCATATTTATTAACACGTTCCACATGAGCATGGTCTGCAGTTATGCAGTTGCAGAACTTCACGCTGATGTATTGTCTCCAGCCTTAAAAAAATAATGACCTGTTTAATGTTTATAATCTCTGTAGTTTTCCAACTAAGACGGAAAAAGAAAATGCGCCTAGTACTTTCAAGGTCAAGGAAAGATCGAGCCAAATACCTTTCGCAAAGTAATTTGATCAATAGCTAGTCAACTCAATCAATCTGAGTAACGTGCCAAAGTCCTAATTTTGGCTGGAGTTATGGCTTTTCTCTATTTTGTTCTAATATGAAGATGAACTCGTGGCCAAAATCAGCATGCTCTTTGCAGCCAATTTGGAAATACATGTTGTTGGTAACCTCGCGGACGCCTTCTTAAAATACCACCGGTTGCTTCGATTATCTTCAGCTCTTTTTTTAAACACCACATGATTAATAACCCCTACCTATCTGATAATAAGTATCAGGAGCAGCAATCAGTGTATGGCATACGACTCAGAGCTTGGCTGTCGAATCTTTGTTCAAAGATTCCTTCTTTTTGACGGCATTTTAACTTCGTACTGGTAAAAAAATACAATGCCTTACCTTCATTGTTATTTACAGTCGCTTTTCCTTTATGTTCTGATTGTAGCAGTTTCTTTTCCTCGTCCAAAATTGCTTGCCGTTCAGGCGGAACATAATCATCATCTTTTTCCTCTACAAACGGGGAGAGATGTGGCGGCAATACTGCCCCTGGAAGATAGTCATCCAATGGTAACAGCTTTTTATTGTTGACACTGTCAAATATCCACTGAGGTTGAATGTAATGCCTAAAAACAAAACAGCGTACGGAAATAAAAATGGGAAAAACTTGTCTTTTTAATAAGTAATAACTGGGCACGATTATTTCACAAAAAACGGACTTTTGTCAAATGGGTCAGTAAAACAACATCAGCATATGAACACATAAATATTCTGAACATTAATCACTGAACTGTAAGAAAGAAAAAAATAATGTAAAATTCAAAACATTGAACTGAACAACCAACACAAAAAAGCTACACCAACACTATTTTTCTCAATTTAATGAAGGATTTCAGATGGTCTGTCTGACTTGGGTTTGAAGAACCATTCGGCCATATGAATTCCATTAATGTAACACCTGATAACCATGAATACCTGAAACTTAGAATAGTACAATTTGTGTGTTGTTTCTAATTAAAGCGACCGAAAGAAATATATACATTCTTAAACTAAAATTTAAAAATGTTTCCAAACTACTTCTTTGGATGTCATTTCATGGTATGATGAGGCAAAAAATCAAAATCATAAAAATAGGAAGAAAATTATGCATCTATTTATTCAAACAAAACCCGTTATCTGGAACACATTCTATAAAGTTTTATGGAATGGAATAAAATATTTTCAGCGGTTTTACCCATTTGCAATACTTCATTTTCCTCTGAAGCTCTGCCAATTACTTACATACAGCAAAGAATGAAATGGGCCTATTTTAAGAGGCATTTGAGAGTGAAAAGGTATTTATTTTTGGAGGCATAATAAAAAAGTGCAAGCATTTAAAAGCCCGTTTAATAAGGCATTAAAGAATGTAAACCTATCATAAGATGCCAAAATGTTCAGTTTATAATTGGTTTCCTAAATGGAGTCCCTCATTACAGAATATAAAGACCACTGCTAGGTAATAAGCTAAATTATCTTCTTCTACAGCTTTTGGTGCATATAAAAGAATGCCGACAGCAGTCTCTAATGTCTCATGGAAGCAATACCCAGCAAAAATCAGTCTAAAGCAATTCAACTATCTTAATTCTGGCCTTTACGATCAACCCAATATCAAATAACTTATCCATGAAAATTCTTGACTTTATATACTCAGCATAAGCTAAAGAAATAGAAGCTTTATCATGTCATAAGTCGTAATCTTTTTCTGAGCTAAGTTTCGGGGGATACGTTTCCCATCGTCAGGTTATTAAGTGATTAGGTCCACTTCTCTTGTACGTCCACAGTCCGAACCTAAGTGGTGACATGGATCGGGTTGGTTTTTTTGGGTGGTGTGGGGTGGTGCCATACCTCTGGAAGAGTGTAAGATATACTGTTGATGTGATTGCCGTGCTGTAGGATAGGTAGCAGGGCAGTCCTTACAATGTTGTCTGTAAACCATATTATTCCTCTCTTCGAGTTGAACTCGCTCCTTCTATTTTTATTGTATTTTCCTAAGGGTAGAGGTTGTGAAGAAGGAACATTGAATATTATGTTGTTGCAGAGTTCGTCTTTGGTGCTCAATGACGTTCTTGACATAGGTTAGACTTATTCGTTCCGTTTATCCTTTAAGACTGGGTCCAGTACTTCTTTCTAAGGCTCTCTGGACATTCTTAGCATGATATCCATTGGGTAAGAGAACTTTTTGAAGGTGTCTTTCTTCCATTGTAAGGTAGTAAGCCTTGAAATCATGCTTCTTGCTCTTCCAAACGGAGTGGTGAAAAAACTATTACGAGCTAAAACTGGATAATGTCACGCATTAAAACCTCGGGTGGTAAACTAATAATCTAGCATTCGACTACTGCTTCATTAAATATCCGTTTTTTGCCGGCACTCAGCTACTACAACAACTTGACTTAATAATTTTAGCCATGAAAGCTTAATGGTATACACCTTACCTTGTTAAAAATTTCCCTTTAAATTTGGGTCTGTCGACAATCTGATGTGTTATTTCCGCACAATCTTCATCGAATAAGGATCCAAGTCCAACAGTTTTGTCCCAAGACACCTCTCCACCGAAGCACCTATTTATTACATACAGGTAAAAAAAAGAGAGGAAGCAATGAACTAATACTCATAAAATAAGCAAATATGTTTAAATTTCTCTACAAAGAAAAAACTAGACAACAAGGCTACTATACATTGCAAAAGTGAACTAGCAGGAAATTCTATGTCAACAGTGGGGGTCTACTAAGTTGTTTTTCTTTCGAATAAAATGGTCCTTTTAATTCGATACTTTTTATAAAAGGCAACACGCGTCACTACTACGTAGTACCACCGGTGTGAACTTAAGAATTGTGTAGTCTCAAACTTACTTTACTTGAAACTGAATGCACTGCGCAAAAAAGCACTGAAAAAATTGGTAACAAATGCTTTTAATTTTTGGACATTAAGAAAAATACGTTGATGTCTCTCATCTTGAGTATCGTTTTAAAAGTAAAAATATTACACCCGGTACTCTGTTTAAAAACCCTTTTCCTCCAGTAAGAATCAACGAGACTGTTTCCTTTCGGGTGGATAAGGGTGGCGCTCTTCTGTATATTGTTGATTGTACAAGAACTATCAAATTAAAGAGAGCTATCATTATCTTACAAAACATTAATCATTTTGATTGTCTTTAATCATCACTAAATATATAATTTATGGGACACCGTTTTCCAGTGACACCACGTAAGGGGCTATTGTGCGTCCTATGTGTACAGGAAATTGGCCTACGTCACTTAGTGAGGTGAGTGATATCGACCTTGAAATATAAGGCATTTTTCAAACAAACCACAGGTTCAGTCGTAATACTGCACCCTAAATTTCAAAATAAAAAAAGCAATTACTAACAAATTTAAAACCTAAAAAAATACCTCTGTATAACGTAAAGAGCATCTTCTGTGTATTGATGCCTTTGCTCTAAGAAGGATTAAGGGATTTAATATATACGGATAAAAAGATCTAATCTACACGGATGTTTAGTATCGTCTGAGTAGTGTCGTAACGTCCATTATAGTTAGGAGCTAAAATGTCGTGTTTACAATAATATGCAATGATTTTAAAAAAAATTGGATTTCCAAAAAACAAAAGATGCGATTTCAAATCCAATTCACTTCATCAAATCCATCTTACCTTGCAAACTAAATGTTTAAAGTAGTAATTTCAAAAAATACATTTACCTAATGATAAAAACCAATGCATCTCGAGGTACTTCTCTTGAAATAAAAACCTTGCATGCTCCAAATAGATTCTTCAAATTTTTTCGTTCCTTTTCTGCGTTCTGTACAGCCATTTGCGCTGCTTCATCTGCACTCTGTTATAAAAACAATTTTTGTAAGAAATTGTCAAAACTTCTACCACGAAATGCAGAATTGACCCAAAAACCTTTATTAAAAATCAGGAAATATGTTTTTACCCTTCAAAAAATATTTGAGCAACATTTATATTTACACATTTAACTACCATTGAAGAAGTGAAGGACCCAATCCAACTCTTTACACATGCTTGAAAGAAAACTCGCTGAGAAAATGTAAAACAGTCTTTCATAATACATGCTCCTTACAATAGCCTCCTTAAGGTTTAAGTGATTATTAGTTCTTTATTAAATAAAGAATAAATTTTGCAATACATTACAATAATAATTATTCATTGAGGAAGACCTAAATGTCCCTGGTTAGATGACATCAAGACCTGGATTGGGTTACTATCTTGTAAAATCTCTATAAATGCTATTGTACTGAGCAGAGAATGAGAGCAAAGTTTGTGTTATAATGTATCATATTCTGTACAAAAAGGTTGGAACGAAATATAATATACATTACAATAAATCAAATTACATAACTCACTAAATTCGAATTTGAAAAATTACCACTTTTTTGTGGAGTAATGGCCAGTGACACATAACAAACAACTAAAAAAATCCTTCAAAGAAAAAGCAAATATCTTTTACTTTTAATATTTCTTTTAAGATTATTGTTCAGAGCTAATATTCAACTTTTGGAAACGACTGTTACATGTTTTAAGGAATAGGTCAAGGAATAATCGTGTTATTATAAATAAAAACTACCTTTATTTCTTTTCATTTTATCTCAATCGGCCTCCTTTGCTTTCTTTAAGAACAAATTAGCCTCTCTTTAGACTATCCTTTTATGTACCCTTTTCAAGAAGTTTTCGCTCCCCTTGTAGTACCTTAGGCTACCTTTCGCGGAAACCTGCTTTTCTTTTGAGTTCAATAAAGGTAAATTCTATCTGGCTTCCTTCTGAGCACCTTAGGCTCCTTACAGGGTAGTGATTAGCTCCTATGCACTGATGTTCTCCGTGTTTTGGAGGTATATAAGGCGTACAAAACGTTAGCACATTTTTCCCCCATAACATATATAACAAAATGGGTGTCCGCTTTTGCTAAACATTTGCCTCTATATGCCTTCAACAAAAATAAGTCCATCTACAGCTTGTCGATGTTGCCCATTTCCATTACTTTCAGCAAAAACTCAGAATCCTTAAAGCGAATATCAGGAGGAACGGCAGATCAAGCCATGGTAGCAGGTAAAACAGTTCTTTACAAACTCTTACAGGACTTTCTTTAGTAAAAACAACTGCTTGCCTCCTTTGACAAAAATTAATTGTTTCCACTTGTAGTCACACCAATACTATCGGTCTCAGTGAAACTCGCTGTTATTTAAACAAAACCTGGTGATCTTTGGAAGAATTTTACCAGCATAATATTCCCCCGGAGACTTTACCCAACAAGGGGAGTACGTATCTCTACCACACAATTCTCGTCTCGTACAATATTGTATTCTAGTAATACATGATAACAAGCCACCTATTAATTATGAAATTTCAGCTTTACTAAAATAATTAAAGAGTGACTCAATAGCATCTTACCCCTGGTTCAACTGGGAACTCATCCATTTCCTGCTCTGCAGGTTCACCTAAAAGGTCATTTGTTACTCATTAGTTGTGAGATAATTAGAATCTTACGACTAGTATAACATTTAAGTATGGATATTATTTAAATGAAAAATTCGAAGTATGATTAATATAACAGTAAGAGGTGTCCTCTGTATGTCCTGATTTGTACTTGACGAGCCACGGTATCTGAACCAAATTTCCAGTAAACCAAGCATGGGTTGTCAAACTGAGCACGTACCTCGCGGGAAAAAGGAAATTGACCAATGGATATCATATTCCTACTTTCAGTGGAATTTTTCTGTGTTTAACCAGTCAATGAAAAACGAATCCCTTGGCTACGAGACTCCCCCGGTGGTTTCTATTGTCTTTTCCTCTTAGTTCTTTCCCTTGTCCGTATTTAGTTGGGGCGGAAGTTGGCAATGGTGTCAAAGTGAGCTAATGAAGTGTTTATTCACAAATATATTGCGGGGGTGGGTGGGGGATATTTGTGTGGTAAAGCTTATTACAGTAATATGCCTAAATTGCTTAATCGACGAAATAATATAAAAGAAAAACTTATATATCATTCACTTTACTGAGTTTAATACTTACTGGTTTTTTACAAGAAAATTGGATGGTGATTACGTTTAGATTTTGTGCAGTGGGTACACTTCTGACAAAAGTACCAGTAGGTCAAAAATTGTTTTCCTGTTAGAAGCCAGTTCCAGACTGGAAGTCTAATGAGCTTATGTACTTAACATAAAAATCTTAAAGCATGGCTACTGTTGGGGAAACTGTTGGCTACTCAACTGACATAAGATACTTACGAGACAAAGTAACAAAAATTCAACAAACATACTGAAAAAATTTAAACATATCTGGAGTTAAAAAACAGCGGAAATGTACGGCAAGCTTCAGAATGAAAAAATGAATTAAGGGGAGCGTCCAAAGATATGGAAATCCATAAGTATGGTCGTGTTACAGGAGAAGAGAATGGATTTAATACGAACGAATTTACTATACGAAACACTACCATTTACGTCTAAACATAACAAAACTTTAATTTAATCCTCGATATTGACAATACTATCAGGGTGGCAGAATCCAAATTCCTCGTCGTTGTTAAGTGAAAGAGAAATCCTACAGAAGCTGGAAAGCGTTGTAAAATTCCTTTATCTGTCAATCGTTTATCTGTCGATGGCTCTTGATGACATTGTTTTAATTTCTGCAATATTCTTTTAGTTTTAATCATTCTATTTTTAATTCAAAATCTACTACTAATTTAATGAGCCTGCAATAAATTTAATAATAACAATAATTTAAAGTTAATTAAAAAGTTTACGTTTGTTTGTATGAAACTTTAGAAACTACTCAATATACAGGAATGGAGTTTTGTTATCATACTGATACTCCTTGAGCCTTATCAGAGTTCTTACATACCCATCCCGTAAAATTCCAGGAAAATTAAATTGTAATTTAAATACGGGTATTATATTATAAGAAATGTTGTCAGTTAAGAGGTCAGGATACTCCTTGACTACGATACTCAGCCCCGATTTCATTTCTGATTTAGAAAACAAAAAACATGACTGCGCCCAAGTGAGTTTAAACCAGTGCTTATGGGGTTAGTTTTAGCTGTCTGGAAGGGAAAGACATCGTTTTGTGGGAGGCTCAGCCCTATAGACGTTAGATGTAATGCCCAACAATAGGGAGAAAGAGTGACAGAGCAAATATTTTTTCACTTCTCTGTCATTCCAAATCCTTTTCTATAGTATAATTCTCACATTTTCCTATCTAATGCAATTAAAGTTACGCCCACGCGGTTTTTAACAAAGGACTTCTTTCAGAAGTAAACTAACACTGCTGAGACTAATCAGATGATATCTTAATGTACCTTATTTTTAATGGTAAGAATCATACAAGGAATAATGCCACCAGCTGTATGGCACTGTGAAAAAAAAGAACAAGATCAACCCTAGAGATAAGAGTTAACCTTAGACCTAAAAAAAGATCATTTGGTGTAGGCAAGCACTCAGATTCCACAGAGTTCTACAATCTTTCAGTCAGAGGAAAAAAACCTACAATCATAGAAAGATTTGTTACAACGAGTGGCAACAACTGAATGAAAATTTAGACGCTGAGAGAAGCGAGTCACACCAGATGGAAGAAACAGACCTGATTCCAACGAGGAAGGCTCGTCAGAACACTCTCCAAGATGACGAGTATAAAAAAGACTAAGACGAGTCGCATGTTCTCGAATGAGACAAAGGTTGATGAGTAGCACCAAGATTTGGACCTAATAAATTACAAATACACTCCATGCAAGGGCAAATATTAGGTTTACAGAAATACAATTGTTTAGTTTTTGCCTCAAAAGGTAGTTGTACATTACAGTTGTCGAATTAGCGAAGGCTGACCGTATTCATATTGGTAAACTACCAAATGCAAGCTCTGTAGCAGATAATCAAGTATTCATACAGTTAAATTTTTAAGCATCACTAACTTTGTTGTGTTCTGAAATCTGGTTTCCTGGCATTGTTTTAATTTGGGCTTGGAGTTACCTTTTTATTTATCTTTTATATTATAGGCTATATAAACTATATAGTCTATATCCATGTGTGGGGTCTCTAACTATATCAGTATTAACTTTTCATATAGCTCTGCTGCAGTGGTAAAAATCCATAATTGTATGCTACGTCAAAGTTAAAAAAAATACTTTTACACTTCACTTACCAGTTGAAACTTCCTCTAACGTGTGGCTGAGTGTAGCTAGCCTCTAAAAAATTGAAGTTAAACAAATTTAGTATCTTAATAATTAAAACAGCGGTCTTGAATTTGCTGAAGGAATTCAAGGGCTTCAGATGCAGTAGATAGAAAAACTAAAGAAAGTATAAACAATAACTGCAGTACCAAAGTTAGAGTAAAGAGTAAGCTAAGAACTACATTTTGTACACCAAAAAAACCCCCTAGGTTTTTGACTAAATCGTACAGATCAAACTTTTATGTCAACAAAAAATCGTATATTCTATAAAAAAAGTAACGTACAGCCAAAGAATACTATGTCCTTTTACGAATTCTCATAAGACAACCAACAAATCACAAAATCGCGAGAAAAACAATTAAAAATAACAGCTCAGTACCTCGTCTTCTAGATCGACATCATCACAGTATTCAAGCTCTTCCAGTGTTGCATCATCATCTATGGCTAGCTATTAGGTACAAATGAAAATTAAATAAAAAAAGATGTTACCAGTAATTAACAACACAAGAATCTAGAACGTACAGTGGGTATAGGACCTACTTTGTATCAAAAATATTAAGCCAAACATGCTTTTATAAGGAAACACGGGAAGATGCATTTTCCTGACACTCTTAAGCAACATCATAATCATTACCACCATTGTTATCGTTCGACTGTACCGCTTGCTGCAGGTAGCAAATCAACCAATGACTTTCCGCAAACTTTCTGACCGCTGCATTCATTTGGTAAACATAAAGTTCTGACTACTGGTGGATATTAAAAACAGATTGGTTGGGATGTCCTCATCTCCTTCCAGTTAATTTTTCTCATCTTCGCAACGGCGCCATGTAGGATGTTTGAGCTGGGTGGAAAGTAAAAGCAATGGTCCAAAACTATAGTACAGAAAAAGTAAGATCTACCTAAAAAAACAAGATAAATGTAAAATAACAATGCTACATTGATTATACAATATTACGAACATATATACCGTATTTAGCGCCCCCCTTAAAAGACTACATTTACAATACACGCTCCCTTCAATTAAACGCCCCCCTTTTTCCCTTTTCTCTTAACATTGGCTTATGTCTGAAAATAGTAAAAGAAATAATTTAAAAGGGCGTATATTTCCTTTTCTCATTCCCTTTTCTGTCAATTCTTGAATAAGCGCCGAAATTTTCCCAGGGCCAGATGTCTCCTTTTCGAAGGATTTTTATTTGGAACCAAATAAATATTATGTTTGTGGGTTGCCACTGCCGAGTTTCTACTGAAGCGATACCTTACTTTTTAAAGCTTAAAATAATTTACTCACCTTGGGAGGGTAATGCAGGTTCATTGCATGGTACAGGTGAAAATTTATGAATCCCAGCATGCAGGTATAAAACTCAATAAATGTAAGCATGATACGGAAATCAACATCTGATGGCATCTAAAAAGAGTAAAAATAGTAAAAATAGTAGACCCTGGTATTAGTTTGAATGTAATAATAAACACTGATGGAAATAATTAGCACTAAAATCAATTTACTCCTCGATCTTCTAAAATAAGACCTATGATACTATGACTAAAGGTAATTGGATATAACTGATATTTAGGCACAACATATACTGCAGGATAGCAAAACACATAAAGTCAAGGTGGGCATTGCTAATGCTAATAAGGCTTTATAGCTCTTGATTATTGAGGGGGGTGAGTGTACTAAAATACTGTCTGGGACCATTACAAAGCGTAAATCGATGTTAAAAGGAGAAAAAGAAAATTGTCACCTCTTGACTGAATTTGTGTGGCACAATCCATGTGATGATCTGGCCGTGTATTTCCACCTGATAGTAAATCCCTTTTATTGAAACAAAAACCTAAAATGCAATAAAGAAAAAAAACCAACCCTGAGTTCTATAAAAAAATGTAGCTACACCGCACTCAGTTTTTTCTACCCTTATGCGAAGCTTTAAAAACAAAAGAAAACTTTGAATCGAATTCTTATGGGCAACTCATAACTACAAATACGCCTGCGCCTACGCCTACATAGTCTTGTACTAAATGAAGACCACCAGGTCCATAGCACAATAAACCATAGCAAATCAGAACTAAATAGTGCTGAAAATCGAAATATATAATTTCGCTTTTAATATTTTCTTGTTTGGAAATCCAATAATACACTAGAACAGCACTAAGGAAGTGGAAAGGTCCGCCGGACAGCTAAATTTCTCCCATATTGAAATATTTACCAAACACTGTAGTCTTGCATTCATTTACGCCCCTCCCCCCCCGCCCCGTCCAAAAATATTAATAAGTAAAAAAAAGACAACAACACTACCGAGACCCAGGATCGAAACATGGACCTTCAGGCACCGCCGACTGACCCATTTCAGCTTGTACTCGTAGTAGTGAAATTTATAGACAGACAAGCAGGTGTCCGCAACATTTGTCCAACCCCCAAACAGATGGAACCACGGGCATTTAACTGAAGAGTAGAGTAGAGTAACATAGAACAGTCCCACACAAACTGTGCAATACTCCACAAACTCATATAAATTCCAATAAGTGATCACGATTAATACCAAAATTAATCAGCTCTCCCTTGTGTTGCTATCATCAATTCCTGCAAATACTTTAAAAGTTATTTTGTACACAAACACACAAACAAACAAAAAAAAACCCCAGATAAACCCTATGAAAAATGATAAAAGTATAATCTGCAATGAGCTAGAGTCGAACCAGTGGGTATAGCTATCATGGGGTTGTCAATGGCTGAGATGGTAGAACAAACTGACGTCAAAGCCATTGGTTCAAATGCGATTAAGAACAGGTCTTAAATTCATCCATGTTCTTGTATTTATAAAAATATTTGAGGAAAGAGTAAAAATTGGGCTCAGTTTTCTTTCAGTTTTGTTTTTATAGTCGGCAAACTCAGTTCATATTCTCATTCTTATTTTGAATAGTGTTAATTTACTAAACAAGCGATGTTTTTTTCGAGGTAACTCAGATAGAAAAAATGTGGGGTTTTTATTTCAATAATAGCATGTTTTTCAAAATCCTTGTAGAAACCTTAAAGGCTGTTCTGATCTCAGATAGATGTTCATGACGAAAATGGTAAAAAACAGGGTAGAAGTACTTAGTGCTTTAGCGCTCTGGTACTGCAAATATCTGAAATTAAATAAATTTTAATTACAACATATTTGTAAATTTGTACTATGGAGTCGCAGGTCAAAAGTACTTATGGGCATGTTTCAGGAAGATTGATATTGCTCCGTAAAGTAAGGTTTGAACAATATATTCTCACGCGAACAAACCAAACCCAAACGATCGTAATTTTGACAATAAAGTGATACGAAAACCCTGGTTTTTGCTATTGTGGGCTACTAATCTGATGCAAGGACCGCCAACTCAATATTTTAAGAACTGAATAAAGTTTTACAATGTATACTGGGGTCTGTTATCTTATGTAATGAAAATGTCTAGTATCCAATGTCTTGAGAATGAATCTTCTGTTGTCATAATACTTATTCTGAGGATGGCACTTTTAATTCGTACACTTTGAGAATAATGAATTGTAGTCCACAACAATAAAACACCTTTTATTTCCATACTGACAAATATTAGAGCTCAGTTTTGTCAGGGGTTCACTGGTACCCTGTGAGATCTCATAAACTATTGTTGTTTTAATGGTAATAATGACAAACACATCTGATAATTACGTACCAATGGTTCAATTTGATGGGTTAATTCTGACCAATAAACACTTTGTAATGCCCTTATATGCCGTTTCATTTTGGTATCCCATGGTGTCCTTTGTGCAAACGATCTCACATTTCTTTGCGTACGGAAGTCGGAATTATTATTAATTGTCTCTTTAATAACAGTCCATCTATTATGTTTTATTGGGGCAATTGTTCATATGCCCGCTGAATTCCAGATAGGCACTTTTTTAACAGTCACTTTTAATGCTTTCAGGATTGTATCCTTACCAGTTGATCGAATGCCTTATTGAATACGTTGCTTGAAGCGTGCATACTTTTCATAATGCTCTTAACAAAAAAGATTACACCCCCACCCCTCCTTTTGCTAAAACATCAATTTCTGAAGGCTGCGAAACAGAACCACATGGAAGGGTTTCGTGTGCCTATTTATGATTGTAACTGTTACCAATACACTGATACAAAAAAGACTGTTATTAGAAAAGGAGGTATCAGCTCAATACAACAATCGTTTCGATTTATTTTGGAGTCTAAATACAGTTGTACTGAAGATCTGGCCCCACAATCCATGCCAACTGCACCAAGAACGTAATAAATAAAATACAGAAGAGGACACAACACGGAAGATATACGGAAGATATATATACATATACATATGACCTGTCCCCTGAATAATTTAAACGAGTCATGCAAATTCCGTAACCGGTATAAATTAAAAATTAATTCTTGCTCTCATCAAAATTACGTTCCGTTAATGCAGCAATAAAACATAATAAAAAGACATACCAACAATAAATTTTACTATACCTTTGACAAAGCCTTGGTATTAATAACGTAGTTCTGAAACTCTACTGACAATCTTTTACACATGCGTACAACATCATGCTGAAAACAAAATGAAGCAAAAAATATGCAAAAATCAATACACGTGTTTCCTTCTGGGACTTCTCTTTTCATATTAAATACTTATGAAAATCTACAAATCTTTAAGAAAATATACTATTGGTTTTACTTCCTAGTACAATGCGCAATAGCCATGACAGATTTCTATACTTTTAACCTTACTAGCCCTACTGTACAACATACTTCAAAGTGTATTTGGTTGGGGCATTGTGATATACACACCCGAAATTAATTATTTTTCGATCCACAGAAAATCTGGCCATTCACTGTGTTCTGTGCCGCTGTATATAAAAAAAGATACAGTAACGAACGTTTTAAACGTTTTCTCGTTTAAAGTCAGTACAATTTTAAAATACCTGTAGCAAGTCAGGGTTAAAGGATTTAACTCGTTAATTAATGAGAATAAATTGGTAAAAGTGGTCTTTTATGGCCTGAGCTGGCAGGTCCCTACATACAGGTGGTAATTCTGGAAGTTGATTGATCACTATATTGTGCTTTGGTAAGGTAAGTATGTGCCGTAAGTTATTTACTTTGTGATTAAAACAAAATTTAATCCAGTAACGAATTTTCTTTACGTGTCTAATCTTCATGTACGTACAAGTCTTACAACTAAACAGTTCTAAACTAAAATACAACTAAACTAAACTAAAATGATTAAAATGTACAAAAAAATTAAAATAAAAAATTAACCGCCTGCGCTAAAGTGGCTTCAAAGCCTTGGTAAAATATCTAAATGTCCGCGATATAGCTAAAATGTTACAAAAACGTTACCGACTATTCTGTGCCATATATATGGTAATTTATCTCGGTTTTTACCTTCGATTTGTCGGTTTACTAAAAGCGCCCCAAGAAAAAAATGTGAACGATTTTGCTTTTACGGAGATCAATCTTAATATAAAAGTTGTTCAACAAACTGATTCTTATATTTGCCAGAAGGAAAAAGGCTATATCTTGGCATAACTGATATGTCATCAAGGCAGTTGGCAAACCTTGTGTAAGACTAAGTTGAAAATGCTGTGGATTTTGGTGTAGCACTGATGTGCAGTATTCAAGTTAATTATTAAAGAGGAGCAACAAAAGTACTCTTGTGTAATAATATGTATACTATCGTGTTATCATATCAAAACTTCCTGTTTGTACTAACACTGGACTACTCAAAAGCTATTTGGCTTATAATCCTGAATTTATAGGTACGTATCGTCAATTGATATAATAGTCGGGAAAAAATAGAGACATTAAAACACGAAAAATACGAGTTACAAATTGCATTAAGTTTCAATTTAAAACCTGTAATTTTCATGTTTTTCCTCCTTCTGTATAATGCTCTCCTACACGCATTGAGCACTTTTTTTATAAATACCATAACACACATACACAGACAATTTGCCTTGCATACCAATTCTGGATATTGACGGAGGCCCTACATTTCTTTAAAAACACGCTGGGGGCATCTGGGAAAACAGTGCTTACTATAAAAAAGGTTTGGGCTTAGTGTCGCCTCAGTTTTAGGTAAAAAGGAAGAAAAGAGGTCAGATATGACTGACAGTTAACCAATTATTATGTAAAAACACTGACACACGGGTAGAAAAGATATAGATCAGTGAATGGGTAAACCGTAATAGACAAACAAATAGAAAGATATACCTACATATCCAGTAATTGTAGGATAAAAGGTTTGTGTGATCGATCGATCGATGCATGGATGGATAGATAGATAGATAGATGGATAGACAGATAGATAAATAGACAGACAGATAGATAGATAGATAGATAGATAGATAGATAGAGAGATAGAAAGATAGATGGATAGATAAAGAGAAATAAATAAATAAATAAATAATGAAAGAAA
Organism: Morbakka virulenta; assembly: GCA_003991215.1. Lineage (NCBI taxonomy): Eukaryota > Metazoa > Cnidaria > Cubozoa > Carybdeida > Carukiidae > Morbakka > Morbakka virulenta. Next base: position 1,864,662 of record RDPX01000136.1, on the reverse strand, counting down.
GTAAGAAAGAAGGACTGGAAGAATGAGGGAGATAAAAAGAAAAATACATAGATAGTTGGAGGCTAACCAAGGAAAATAGGTTAGGTGCTTGGTTTATGGCGGAATTTTTATATTAGGTTAAACCAAAATGTATGACTGATAGGCACAACAATATAGTTCTTCCCTTTAGGTAGCATTTAATGTTTTCTATCACAATGAATATAATATAACCAATACAAAATAATAATGCTCTAATTCATATTGACAGAATTTACCTTAATTTTATCAGTTTGTGGCATGCATGAAAACAGAAATACCATCGATAAGCAGTCATCCAAGTCACGTAATGCATCAAGAAATGACGGGTATCTGAAAAAGAAAAACGAGAAAGATGGTAATTTGTCGAAAAAACCAATAACATCACTATGGGTTCAAGGCTGACAAACAATAACAACGATATGAAACTGGGCGAATGGTCGGTGAATGGCTAAAGAGGTAGTATAATAACCAAAAGAACTGGTTTTCTTTCTTTGCTTACGGGAAAGTGGAACAGGGCGCGAAAGGGTCGGTATTATGTATATGATGGAGAGGCCTTTGAATTTCTGTGTAACTACTGCGACTATTATTACTTTATACTATACAGAATAAAGTATACGGTCAGAATGTTACCGGCCTTCATAGGTCTTATAAGTAATTTTCTTAAATCTTCAGATGATACCAGCTCCATCTCCATTCCTGTTTCGCAGTAACTTACTTCAATTTCCTTTCTGACTTTACACAATTTCTACAAATACCCTCCAACTTCTATTGACTGATGTTGTCAAAAGTTAGCCAAAAAATTAATGTAAAAACATAGTTTAAAACCTAAAATGATAATTTACTCTCAAACACAGATGTTACAGATTCTTCATGTATCGACTTAGGCAGATCATTGAACATCTTAGCACACATGAATTTGTACGTCAGTTCACCAAATTCTAGTCGAATTCTTGGTAATTTTAATAAGAAATAAGCTTTCCATTTTCTTTTCATAGTTATTTATTTCGAAATAGCTTCCGTATGGGTAGCCTACCCCTTAATTTGACATTTACGTATCAATACACAATATTTCTTTCTTATTTTACTTTCTAATGACGGTACGTTATACTGGTAACCAAGCAGTGTAGAAGTGCGGGTTTTGATTTTTCTTAATGAGATCTGTTGTAATGCACAATATGCTACTGATGGTCCTATCATCATTGTGCCATGTATCAAAAAACCTTTCATTGTAACTTTTCAAAAGCATCACCTCTGCAAAGTGCCTTGTCATATAATGACAATACTTGTCACACTGTGATATATTTTCTGGCCCAACATCCGAATGGCATCTATTTTCTTCACTTTTAGTTGCTTCTGTATTACCTCAACAAACATCTGTCTCTTCCCTTCCATGTTTTTTCCTGCCTTCTACTCTGCCTGTCATAACAAGGTGTGCAATACTAATAAATTAAAAAAAACTAAACTAAAATAAGCCACATTACTCACCTTTCTTTTACTATGTGATCTAGTCGATAAACTGGTTTGTTTTCTTCCAATCTCTTTGCTTGGTGCAATTCATCTTTGGCAAATGCTTTATTTAGTTTTTTGACAAATACTTTAAATTCACGGAACTTTTGAAGCACTGGCTCATGTGAAAGGAATAGTATATCTTTCACATAGTAGTAGGTTTTAATGGCAGAGTTACCTTTGTTTACTTTCTTTTTGTTTTTAGGTTCTCTAGGATAGATGCCTTTTAGAATACATAACCGTCTGAAAAAAACAAAAAATCCGCAAAATTAGGTCAGGTAACAATTTCAGCTGTGCACATGGAAAAATTAAAGTCATGTCAAAATTTCTACAACAAAGTCCTATGTAGAACTGCTTGCCACAATATCTAAAGCAGTAAGAGTATTAATTAATTAACTGTTGGCCACTTCAAAATAAATGCTGACACTATGTTCGGTGCTGCAGTAGTGGCCATTATCATATGGGGAAATTGTCAGACATAGAGGGCATAGCAGCAATGGGAAAACAAAAACCTTTCTTAATTTAATCCTTTCACTGGTGCCAGTACTTAATCAAACATATAGCATCTCCAACACAATCTAATGTGGAGTTAGTCATTCACAGGAAGACAAACAAATAAAAAGCATTAAATTTTGATGAATATCCATATGTTGATGATGATAGTAAGTCCAACAACAACAACAAAATCGGTTGCCTAAAACAATAGAAGCAACAATGATAATAGTAATTTAACAGTGCCATAAAATGCCTGACAAAGATTTGAGGGAAAAAACTGGATGCTTTTCTGGGGGTAGAGGAAGGTGGTTTGGAGGAAAAGCTTTGTCTAGGAGACACTTTTGAGCAGAAGCCCAATATTATTGGATTACTACAAGAGGTGGCCAATGCTGTCCTGGACATCTGACTGAGTGAGTGATCAAAGTTAAACTGGATCATTACTCTGACAATAAATATGTAAAATCGAGATCAAAATCTGACCTGATGACCCCTAATACTTTTGGCATCACAGAGCAGTATAGTTAATCACCATGACACCAAAATATGAGCTCTTTATGTTGCCTGATAAAATGTAACTTTCGATTGCAGGAGAATATGCCCATCTTTTTAGACCTTAATACTGGCTCTGCCATGTTACAAAAAGCCTTACTCTGTGATGTGTGAGCTGCAACGGACCCCTGCACCAGATCTGAGCTTTCTAAATTTCCTGGTTAAGTTCACTTTTCCATTTTGTCCTTTATCTTTGATAATTGGGCATAAATGACCCCTCTTTCAGTTCACTCACACAAAACACAAGCATACACACATCACATATTTTCATATACATACACACATAAATTTATATATCTACATATATACAAATACACATTTAGCACACACTCTTAACTCCAATTCTGAAAACATGTATATAGTCGATAGACTACCACTTACACAAACCTTATGGCTAATATGTCAGTTTGTGACATTCTGAATGTGTACTTGGTGGTATTTGGAAGACATACTACCAGTCAAGAATATAGTGCATGATATTGACAAAGAATAGCTATCAAAGTATTATAATAACCAGAATTTTCAGGGTTTGCAGTGCTCTAACGTTTAAGCAGAGCCCCTGGGTCAATTCCTACACTATGATAGAAAAATTACCCCACCTAAAAAACTCTGTACCTGAACAACATATGCGCAGTACTTCTTGGACCATGGTTGATGCTTCAGTCTAAAACCCCTTCAGCTGGTAAACTGAAGGCCTATCACTTAGGACCAACTGTTGTAATATTGATGGAACACTGTCCTAAGTATGCAAGCTAATAGTGTGGATATCTGATAGATAACATATAAAAATGTGGAAAAGCTTCCAACTACAAAACTACATTACCCTACTTTACCTATGTCTTTGGAGGAGATGAAACCTGAACTATATACTAGGCTAAAATTCAAGGCACAAGTAACATAAAAATGAATAACCCCAATCATAAAAAGAATTCTCTATACAAGGTCTCATTTTTTCACTAAACAGTACTTTTTGGTAGTGAAAAAGAAATCTTGCATGACTTTTGTACTTACTGGGAAGCATTGTTGTGCTCTGAATATCAAAAGAGCAAATTTTGTCAGTGGACAACAATAATAGTGATTATGATTAATCTTATGCAATTTTCACTAATATTGACTTCTTTTACATTTTACCTATTCAGCCTATTGTAGTTCAAACTAATTAGATTTCTACAAATTTCCCCTTCATCATCTCTTTAACCCTTGGGTCCTCATTTCTATTTGGTATGAAAGATTAGCTAACTTTAAATGACCAGACAGTGGCAAAAGAATATTTCATGAAGGATCTTATTTCTTTATGCAGTTTTGTCAAAAACTAAGAAAGAGAATATTAGAAGCCACTTAACCTCAAACCAATGACAATGACAATGAATGCAATGACAACTAAAGTTAGAATAATATGTGCAATCTGCAGAAAAAATGCATAAACTTGATAAAAATTGTAAACATTTCATTTGCACAAATAGATTTAATAATTGACATAATTTAATGCAGGTAAAATCTGAGTAAATAATATGGGAAGAAAAACTACTAACTGTTACAAATTAGCCAAAAGGACAAGATGTTATCAAAAAACAAATGCATAAATTTAACAAATGATTACATTTCCTTTTTAATGACATGCATCAGATCAACAAGATATGCATACCGGAAATCTGGAAGACTAATTTGTAATTTCTTTAAAGCTTGGTTTCTTGAAATAAAGTGAGTTGCTGCACCTCTTTCTCCCTAAATGAAAAATATTATTATTTAATTAGATAGGTACCTTTCCAAAGACATATAGTCATTTGTATAATTCTCATTAAGAATAATTAAACACAATGACACTGCAACAACATAACTGACACTTCTTTATATTCCAATGAACTCTATAAAAAAAATATAAATTGATACACCATAACATACTATCTTAATTTTTGGGCTGGAATAACAGGAAAATCTTAGTCTAAGCTAAAAATAACAAAGATAAAGCAATGGCAACCAATAATTGCTTTAACCAATTGGTGCATTTTTTCCCACACAATTTGTGATATTGGGTCCCTGTGCAATAGAACTTAAGGTGACAAAAATCTAAATCAAAAGTTGGCAGCTGCAGAATAAAATCATGTAAGTCACTGTTTACAACAATATTCCATCTTAAAGTATTGATAATTATTTAGGTAACCTGGTTGATGCTTCTCTCCTCTTGACTACCTAAGTCCTGATAACACAACTGTAGCACTTGATACCTCGTCAATACAGTTTGTTGTAAAACCAGAAAAAATATCTTCCACTCTTAAAGATCTGGTTTTACCTATCCACTACCACTGGACTATCACCAGATATTGACTCCACCCCTGGTGAATGGATACTTTCTGCTCTTATTAGTATATTGTCCAGAAACTCAGGAGCGGTTAACAAATCAGGATTTATAGTTGTAACTATGCAATGATCTGGCCAATACATTACTGAAATACACAACTACCTGGTGTGCACTTGATGGCTTGGATTTCCTTTTGATACCATAGAAACTCTAAAAATTAAAGCATCTCCTAGTCCATAATTTCTCACATAAACTGCCCTGGTTAATAATAAAGAAGCAGCGCCTTAGTAAAGGTTTATCACAAATTATTTGTTAAAAAATTGTTGACATGATACCCTGTTCGAAAAGTGCCAAAACAGACCTTAATTTCTGTCCAAGTAACAGTTCAGCAGGAGAAAACACTGTGGTGACTTAAGAGGTAATCCTACACAGGAACCAACACAAATAAGTTTGCATACCTCTACCTTGTACATCATTGCAAAAAACAAATCCTCGCTCTGAGCTGAAATACTTGAGAAACTCTGCTTCTCTCATGCGGAAATGTGAAATGCAAACCCCATTGCGAAGTAGATGCTTCTCTCCAAGCCTAGAAGCTAATAACTCAGATGCCTTTTTAGAGAGATTCAAGTCTCTTGCAAGATCATTAACATCTGCTTGACTAAATTGCTTTGGGATGCAATAGAATACTACCTCTGAGCTTCCTGAATCTGAGTTACTTGTTGGTTGAGATTCAACTTCTGACTTAAACTCTCTAAAAACAGGGATTGGTAGATTGTCTGAATGTAGCACTGGACGGATTGCAGATTCAAGACTTGGATAAATAATTTTGTGTTTACTTTTTTTGCCATAACCACTTGTTTTTACTATGCAACAGTAGCAATCGGAACTGTGATCCTTTGGCTCTCTCCAAATCATTGGAATTGCAAATGGCATGTTTACTTTTTTTCCTTTGCTCCATTGTCTAAGCTTTTCATAACAAGTCCTGCAACTCCTGTGTGCAGCCCATGACTTGTCTTGGTTGCCTAATCTTAGTTCAAAGTAAGCAAAATATGCTTGTTTAATGAAGCTGTTGATATCTAATCGACGCTGAAGGAATGTGTACTTCCACACACATAACAGAATGAGTCTGGATCATTTAGGCACTTGCGTCTGTGAGCAGCAGCCATGTGTAGACTGAAAAAGAAAAACTTCCCAAGTCAGGTTACTACTCATAGGCCTCTTCTTGTATACTTTTAAATTTCTTTGTAAGTATATTTTGCTGTTCATAAAATTTTGCACTTAATAATCATACACGTAACCAGTTTTATTGTTCAGTATTGTATAGCTTAGTAAATGATCAGTAATAGAATTCGCTACCACTATACAAGGAATCATACAAAAGTCAAGCTAAGCGTATTCTTACCTTGAGAAACTGGTAGCTGAATATCCAAGGTTTGGGTTGTGTATAGTGCTCTTATGGATAACAAACTGATTCAGACCATAAAGATTACTGTCATTAAATGGTTTCTATAACATCATAATACTAGTCAGCTATTCAAGAAATGGCCTTTGTTTCCTTATCTTATTGTTACAATTTTTGCATATTGCTTACACAGGTGCTTGGCTTCTGATATCGCTTCCAGCAGATCTAGACACACTATACATCACTATGTTTGTTCAAGAATGCTGGGTCCCTGCTATCCTTTGAATGTTTTGTTTTTATTATATTCGAATGCAGTCACAAAATATGCCAATCTAAGCCGATAATTCATGAATCCAAACACTGATGAGTAAATTTGAAAAACATGAAAATCTGGTTTTTTGGCCAATATTCATAGAAAAAGATCTGGATGTACAGGAAGAAAATGATGGTCATTTTCGAACTCAGCACAGATTTAGTAGGAATCAATCAAGAAACTTCATTATTTTTGAAAAAAATTCTGCACAGCTTTCAAAACTTTTTTTGTGTTTTTATAAATATCATGTTGTATATTGGTACTATTGCTTGTGTTTTTCCACAATGCTCAGATATTATGATTTGGTGAGGACTTAAAAGCATTATGGATGACAGTTTGGCACTGTAGAAGTTTTGTGGTAGGTAGCTGCAAGTTGAGTCCAAATTGATTTTTGGAAAGAATAATAGAGCTAAGAGTGGCACT
>RDPX01000136.1:1833926-1846715 GCA_003991215.1 Morbakka virulenta | reverse complement strand
CTTATCACAACGAAGATCACTTCAAACGACGACCTTGAAGTACAAAATCACAAGTATATATGCGAATGTCTAATTACATGAATCACATCTAAAATATGATCGGCTTCATTGATTTCTAAATTTCACACGCCTACATGCAAATTACCGATGTCACACACGCAATACTGCCCGTGACATTGAACCTAACCCAAGTGACTCACTTAGTTCTTGCCGAGAACAATCGTCTACTTGCGTCAATACCACAGAGAAATTATCGGTAATCACGAATCCTAGATACAATATTTACAAACCAAAACAAAACAAAATAACTAGTAACAGGGGCAGTTTCCTGACAGTGCTGGTGGAGTTTCTGCTTCTCATTTTCAACCAGTTTAGTCTTCTCACTTTGACTGATGGTTCTTGTAGTACATCAGGGGTTGCAATGCCAGCAAAGGTATAGAGACATTCCACTAGGGTGGATTTTATGCAACCGGTGACTAGGCGATAGGTTTCATTTAGTGTAGTGTGATGGACAGGTTTATTCTGTTTGAGGGGCTGCACCCCACTTGTTGTTGGCGAGTTTCCTTAAAATGTTGTTTCTAGTGCTAACCTTTGATTTAAGATTGGAAATATGGTTTATAAAAGAAAGTGTTCGGTCTAAGGTGACCCCCAGGTATATTGGAGTGAGGTGTTATTCAAGGAGCTCTCCGTTCCAACGAACTTCAAGTTTTCGCTTTGGCTCAGCATTAGTGAGATGGAAGCAACAGATCTTTGTTTTGGAGGGATTTTGCTTAAGGTGGTTGTCATGGTAGTATTCTGACATACTTTGGAGAGACGCTTCCATGCTTTGCTTAATTGAGGGAAACCTTGGCTGCTGTGTGGTTAGGCAGAGATCATCAGCATAAATGAAGCCTCCACAACCATGAGGCTGATCGTTGGTGTAAAAATTGAAAAGGGAGGGTGCAAGGAAGTTCCCTTTGGGCAAACCATTTTGCTACTTGAACCACCGAACTTTTCTCTCTTGTAAGGATACATAGAATTTGCGGTTAGTCAGAAGCCTTTGGATCACTCGACATAGCTGAGAGTCTGACGTCATGTTATAGAGCTTGGATATCATCCGTTGATGCTCAACTGTATCATACCCAGCCGTTAGATCGACAAAGGCTGTGATCAGCTTGCCCTGGTAGCCACCCTTAATGTGTTCGGTCAACCTTGTGAGTTGTCCATTGCAGGACCTTCCAGGACGGAAACCTGCTTGGTCACTCGTTAGGTTTTCCTCAATGATTATATTGATCTTCTTGAGAATAAACCGTTTATACAGCTTGTATGATATCCACAGTAATAATATTGGTCTGTAGTTCTTGGGGAATGATGGATGTTTCCCTGGTTTAGGGATAGCATTCACTTTGGCCTTCTTCAACATCTTGGAATCTTCAGCGTTCTTAGACAGTTGTTCATCATTCCCAAGAGTTATGATAAGCCTATATTACCTAGGCTGACTGACATGTCAGTGCGAACATCATCTAGCCCTGCTGCTTTGCCCTTCTTTAGGTCTTTAAGAGCACTCACAGGCTCTTCCATATCCAATAGTCGAGTGATAAAGGACAGGTTTTGGTAATTTTTAGGCGAGTATGTGGAGCGGCATAGACCGGTTGGGCTATGTCTGTGTTCACTTCTGTCATTAGCCATCAATTGTTTACCAATTTGGTTTGGCGTCACGTCTATCACTATTGGTGGTATTGTATTATCGTGATTCAAACATTTAATCGTGGCACATGCTTTTTCACTGTTGTTTGTCATGTTGGTGCTTTCGATGAGCTCTTGTCACGTCTGCCTCCTTTCCTCTGAGATTGATTTCAGGAGGGCTTTCTCGAACTCTATGGTCCTTTCTGAGGAAGGGTCTTCATCAAACATCTTCTCGTATTCAACGAGGAGTTTTGATCCATCTTTGCTGAGGCCAGTAATGTATTCATTTCTGTACCCTCTTGGGGCATGCGCTTGGGCAGCTTGTTTGATTGAAAGCGTGGTAGTCATCGCGTGTGGGCTCCACGTTGTCCAGAAGTCCATCAAGTTTTTGACATAGTCACTCCAGTTGGCCTTCTTTAGATTAAAACGTCGCTGGGGACGATCCTGTGATGCTCTAACCACTGGATTAACAGAAATAATTATCGGCCGATGTTGAGATCGCGGGACATAGTTTAGAATATGTTTCTCACATAGATGTGAGATCACAATGTCCACAAAACAAAGGTTAGGATTGTAGCCTCTTTCCCAGCGGGCGTTGTTAAAGGATTTCGAGAGTTTCTCGTCATGAATAAGGATCATGTTGGCTGCAGTCATCGACTGTTCCACAAGTCTACTATTCGCATCGGTCCCTCATCACTGTCCAGTGCGATCTCCTGTATGCTTCAGGGATCTGAGAGATTGAAAACGCACTGTTCGGTAGTTTGTAAATAGAAGTGATCAGCATACCTTTGATGCATACAAATGTGTACTCGATGCATCCTTCAATATTTAAGGATATCAAAGGCAGAGCCGATCCTGATAAGGACCCATGTGTTTGACCCTGATGATCCGGCATCAACAGTTAAGTGAGGGTTGACATCTAGTCACAGGTGCTAACAGAGATTGGCCTGCTGAATTTCATTCAGCAGTTTCCAGAATACATCGCGTGGAGACTCTCTTCGTGCATCTCTTTTTGAGACCGAAAACCACGGAGATCATACAATCTGGCTCAAGAGAGCAAACAAATGAGGTTAGAATAGGACTTTAAAAAAATTTCTGGAAAGAGACAATTTAAGTGGAAGAAATAGCACAAAATACAGGTAGGTGGAGGACTCTGGTTGGCTGAAGGAAATAGTAAGGTTTTACAGGGAGCAAAAGAAAAAGAGAGAGACAGGCAGACAGACAGAGACAGAGAAAGAGAGAGATAGTTTTCTTAATCTCAATGCTAATCAAGAGGCTCCTGTCTTTTTCAGAGCTTGTGGGAGAAATCAGTCGAATAACGGGCCAGAACAAGGGCCAGTTTATTACTTTGAAGGAAGACTACTATCTTGTGTAGCTGAAAGACAGATCTATTTTTTACTGCGCATAGTTGCACTAGATGTTCCGCTGGCATTATCCCATAAAATTTAGATTCTTATAGTGACGAAGACAAGAATGTAGATTTTTAATTATTGCAGTTACTGTATATCCACTGGAAATAAACTTATAGCGCTAAAACTGTTTATATTTAGTCCACGGTTGAAAAACATTTCTTTCGCGCATATTTATAAAGCGACCCTTCTGAATCAGTAACAATTAACAAAGAAGCACCACAGTTGTCAACTGAATCCTAAATAGTGTCAAAAGTACTACATTCTATTGGCATTAGAAAAATGTTTAAAAGTGCTTATGTGATAAACAAAAACAGATGGAACAAAAATAGATGGAATTAAGGTCCAAACCTTTACCAAATATATTATATATTGATATAAGATGTTACTAACCTGCCAATCATTTTGATGAAGATAAGGATTTGTTGGCTAGGTGATAAATTTAAGTAACACAACATACATAATTTGAATGTAAACTTAGAACGACTGTGTCGCTGTGAGAACACACCAGTGTTATCATTTGAGGTGTATATTTAGATGAAAGTCTAAATGAATGTATTTACAGATTAAAGCATTTAAAGGTACATGAAGAAAAATTACTGATTTATGTAGGGATAACAAGACAATAGTATAGCAAAAATGAATGACCAAAAACCGAAGAATGAATGAACGAGGCAAGCAGAAAAACTCTATTCCTACGCATTAGCGCAGTAATAGTCGCGCCTTAGTACTCATGTGGCAATAGTATTAAAATTTGGTAAGAATAATTTACTTCACTACAGATACAAATTCAGGTCGTAAGGGGCATGGTGTGCAGAGTTCATCGCTTAGCGCTGGCTGTGGAAGACCAGCCCTATGGTGAATGGCGAATTAAGTAGCCTGTCTGTGACCCACTTTGTGGCCAAGTCAACCTCACCTCCACGTAGTGGAACCTGGATAGATGGCTATGCGGCCACTGAGCTAATGAGTCTCTGACTAGGGAGTGACACTCAAAATTTGTCACCGGCGGATGAATTCCCTGTTAGGTCCAGGGTGCAGGGCCTATCGGGGTGTGGCCACGTCTCAATATTCATCAAACTGGTCACCCAGGAACGATTTAACCCCCCACCCCCCATCAGACATGGGTCGAATGGCCTCGCTGCCTTTTGAATGGGCAGGTGACTGCCAAAAGGCTAAGGACCACCCCTGATAAGTAGGTGGTCGGTGTCAGCAAGGAAATGCGATCGTAAAAACTCGCTCTAACTAAACATGGGCACAGTTGCAAGACAAAAGCTGACTGGTTGAACGTTACGTGTATGAGATGGGATGCGACGATACGTGCTGCTGAACCCTGACAACTGGGATACCAGCAACAGAAGAAGAAGAAGAAGAGGTTCGAATTTCTACTGGATGTGATTTTGTTCTTACAATGTTTTCAAGTTACCAAACACTTTTCTCCTTGTTTCATAACAGCATAAAACCCCATCTCAACATCAGAGGGAAATTTCAACTGTCTGAAGGCAGAGATTACAAAGGAAACAAGGTTAAGCACAGTATCTTCTTTTGTGTCATAGGATCTAAATTCGTAAAAGGGTCATGTTGTTGTACTGTTTTTCCATGTTCTCCTGTTCCTTGCAATTTCGCTAACTGGCTTTCCATCTTGAACATCAAATTTATTCATCATTCAAACTAACATGTTCAAATTTTGTTTTCCTCTTGTTCTTCTCCTTTCCATTTCAGTCTTAACGATAGTGCTGTCTATTATCTTTCCCTTTTGAACTCATGCTCAATAAAACCCAATTGTCTTTACCTGATAGTATCTAACATTTATTCTACATTTAGTATTCACATCTTATCTGCCATCCGATCTTATCAAACTACCCAAGTATTTGAATTTATTCACTTACTCTACTTGCATCCCATTTGCCGCCACACTACATACCGCGATCTGTGCCTGCTTACTTTTAACTATCACTTACTATTTATGACAATTTATCTTCAAACCATTGCTCTCGCTTTCCTTTGTTACAGTTCCTTTGTACTTTTCCTCTTTATCTGCAATCAATGTTATTTCATTTCCGTATCTTAGGTCGTTATATTTCCTTCCCTCCAAGTAAACTTCATCACATATTTGGATTTTACCGACTGCTTTTTTACTGTACTTGTTTACAAATCTAGTGATAAATTGAAGCCTTGTTTGCACTGTTGCGTATACCTACCAGTTTTCCCAACTCACCTTGAATCTTGAGTTCGACTTTCTGATTATAATACAAGCTTTCCAATTTATCTCTAGCTTTCTCAACAATTCAATCATCTTGTCATGTATTATTCAAACCATGAAAGTTTTTCCACATTTTCAAGGTTATCATATTTAAAACTCCTTTCCCTCTACAGTCGATGTTTTTGTTATTATTCTCAGACAGAAAACTTCATCCCTTGTTTCTTCTCTAGTTATATATATCATAACTTTTTATCCCATATCCTTTCACTAATCGCATTCATTTCTATTTAGAATTAAATTTGATTGTCTTTATTATAAGACAAACTGAAATTCGTCAAATGCCATACTAAATAACTTAAAATTCCAGATAACAAAAACTGCAGCTTCAGCAAAAGTTCTTGCTAAACCTACAAACCTTGTTATCTTCATTTCAAAAGTATTGAATATAACTTGTGATGAAATTTAGCTAGAAAAAACAATTGATTATTCGCTGTGTTTGCTCTCTGTTGTTCCTGACACTTTTGATAGGACAGCAAAAATTGACTTGAGTATTTCTTCAGGAACATTGGCCTAACATTTTATTTGCGACTATTCTAGTAAACTTAGTATCATTGCATACAGAAGTATAATGGGTGGCAGCACTTGTAGCACACAATAGTCCGTACGTGAAGAGATTCCCCCTTGTGGATACTTAACATTTTAATCTATTTTTTTAGTTGGTATCATTATGGTTACACATGGAAGGAAACTTCCATGTGTAACTATAGGATAGCCTCCAAGAACAGTGGCATTAACTTACTTCCAAGTTTGCACATTCCAAAGTCATGCGTAGACACCAACCAGAAAGGAATGACCCAATACTGTCAGACATTTTATCAGCAATCCAAACAGAAACCCCTTGGAGCAAATCACCATGCCACACCCTGTTATAGACATAGATGTATCGCACTACCCACAGCAGACTTGATAACAGTACGAAAATCAGCAATATAACCAGAGTAGTAAAAGCCATACTGAACATCGATGATGAGTGCAAAACGTTTAATAAATCCAATCATTCTCTTGTAGATGAGTTTCTTCAAAGACTGAAAAACTCAGTGAAGACTAACAGAAGAGATGGCATTTTTCAGATCAGAAAGCTAAAATTATTCCAAAAAATTGGAATAACACGATACCCTCCATAATTAAGACTAATCAAGTGTAAAGAACATATCTCAGGAATACATTGCTTCATGACAACACCAGGCATGTTGTCATGATCAGATATCCGGCTCTTACTAAGCATCCAGATTATCACCTCAAAAAGTAAATTTATTAAATATTTTTATGGAACTTGGTTGGAAAGGTAATAATTTACACGAGATCACGTGCCAGCAAAAAGCTTTGGGAAACTTTACCAGTCTGTCAGTGCAATGGGAATGGAGTAACCAGCTTCCATGATCAGAACTGAAATAACAAAGTACAAAATCACTGACAGAACCGCACAGGTACAGCTAAAACCAGCCAAGAGTCGAATGAGACCTACAAATGAACAAGTATCAAGTTTCTTGGGAAAAAAGGAGACAAGAACACATTCAGTGTCTTTATGTATATTGACAGCCACACTTTGTGGATCAGTGTCAAAATTACGTCGGTAAACAGCTTCATAGTCATTGCGCTTAAAATCAATGTTGCTTACAGGAAGTTTTTATCGAGTGCAAGAACAAGTGGATACATGGAAACAAGTGGACAAAATGATGTTTCTATCAGAGTGATTTACAGTTTGTTTTTAACCACGACATAACAGTACTTAGCACTTCACAACACACAAATGCAGTGAGTCACACAAACACCAACAAAGATACACAAAGGCAAATTAACACTGAACTTTTCAAACTACTGCGAAACAAATTGCCGCAAAAAATCTAATAGTACACAAGTTTCCGTTATCCCTTAGTACAGGTAGTATTTGGGTGTAGGATAAGCTAAAATCATCTTTGGTGCATGCTCACACACTGAATGTAGGTCGATCTATTTAACAGATAACGCCACATCTTTCTGTTTTTCATTACACATCGATGTTTTGTGTTGTCAATCCCGTTTACTTTTTGGTGTTGTCAAAGTATTGAGTCCTAGATCTGCTTCTCTTCCTCTCTATCTTCCCTTGCAGCACTGTTCTTGTCAAAGGGGATCATCCGTCTCTGCACTATTACACGCATTGATACGCGCTGTAGCAACATGGGTGATGTTTTAGGTTGTTCTGATATACTGCAGTCCATTCTGTGTTCAATGTAGCTGCTACATAGCATGCTACTCAAACACATTTCAAGTTCCTCTTACATAACGCATTAATCGGTTGATCAATCCCAAATCCAAATGTCCCTTTCCCGGTTCCTTTTCAGAGTGAAATAGCAGCGTAATACGTACAACAGTAGATGTGCATTTCCATGTATTTGTGTCTGTAATGGTTGGCACGAAATAAACCAAACTTCTCCATCTACCAAAATTTTTTTGTATGCAGGGGCGGCTGGTACCTATTTGTGTGTGTGTGTGTGTGTGTGTGTGTGTGTGTGCGTTGTGTGTGTGAGAGAAAGCAAGTATCGATTCTTTAAAAGTGTGCTGCCCTTTCTTACTGCAAATGACCAAATGTTTAATATTTTATCAGTAATCCGCTAAACTTAATTCTGTTTTTTATGTGCATTAATTGTAAATCAAGTAATTTTTTCTTACACCCTTTTTGCGCATACTGAAAAAGGTGTGTATGTCTTGGTGAACAAGTCCTGAATACAGTCTTTTCGTATTTTGCTTTTGCAAATGTAAATGACTGAAACGCAATAAACTAAATTCCCATGCAGTTATACTTCTTGGCTGCACGGTTAAATGCAGTGTTCATCAGTTTTGGATAAAAGTACCTTACATCAGGGAAAAAATAAATTAAAGCTCAGTAACAGTAAGTGTAAACAGGGAAGCAGTAGCTTAATGCAAGTGAAGTAGAATCGGGAAAAATAAATTAGAGCTGGTCGAGAGTAACGTAAAGTAGAGAAAACACAATTTAGAGTACGGTAAAATTGAGTCGAGTATGGAAAAAGTAACGTAGGTTTGGAAAGTAGTAAATTAAAGCAGGAAAAAAAAGTAGAGTAGGGCAAAAGTAAATCAGAGCATAGAAAAAGTAAAGTAGAATAGGCGAAACTAAATTAGAATAAGGAAAGTAAGGTTGAGTCAAGTAAAGTAAATAGAAATAGGGAAAATGTAGGGAAAAGTTGGGAAAAAGTAATGTTGGGTAAGAAAAAAAAATCACAGTAGGTCAACAATAGAGTAAGAAAACACAAACTAGTGCTGGGTAAAAGTAAAGTGGAGTAGGCCAAAAGTAAATTCGAGTAGAGTAAAACTAAACTGCAGCAAGGGCAATATAGAGTGGAACGGAGTAAAAGCAAATAAGAGCAAAATAAAAGCAAAGTTAGAGTAGGGCAAATGTAAATTAGAGTTGGACGGAAGTAAAACAAGAACTACCTCAACAGAAGTGCTGAAAGATAAAATTTTGACCAAAATAACCTTACGTGTCTGAACTTGACACTCGGTGTAAAATAAAAAAAGGTGACATTTTTAGGTCATCTTTGTTACCTGTCGAAAAAGGTGGCTGGTAAACGTCTAAGATTACCCCTACATGGGCGGAAAAAATAGGCAATGACCGGATAAAATACCCGCATGACCGGTAGAAATTGACTCTGTGATTTGCCTTACACAACTACATAGAGACGTGACATGGGACATGCGATGGGTGATGGTCCCCAAGCAAAACTGTCTTTCAAACTTTCAAATAGTCTAAATACTATGTCAGGAAAAATTAACAAAGACAAAGAATGGGTACAAAAAAGCTAGCCTAGTTGCTACATGGTAACTACGTGGTACTTAGTTCGATTCCCCTTCGTTGTGGGCCTTGAAATGTTCAAAAACGTTTTTACTATTGGTTTAGTGAGAAGAAGTGTGTCCGGCAAAGAAATTGCTTCATGCTCCTGCAAAGTTTCATACCGTAGGCCAATACCAGGAAAAAAGTTGCATGAAACAAGAAACATGCAAAGATAAAAATAACCACAAAAGAAAAATATGAGAAATAAAAAAAGAGGATCGAGGTTAGCGACAGCAGAACAGCACAACATAAGATAACAACAAGGTTCTAGGTTCAAGCCTTTCCCTACCATGAAAGTAGAGTACTGACTTGTTGATTTGTTAATGTGGCATTTAGATGGAAATGATCAACAAAGAACGGTTGGAAAATAAGATCCTTGAAACAAAAAATAAGCAACCAATTGGACTGACAGTGTGACTGGGCTTGGTCAAGGTCACTAATCCCCTACCAAAATCCACTGAGAGAAAAAATGAAGCCCCTCAATCCAAAGTTGGGGTGGGTAAGAAACAATAAACCAAAGGGCCCATCCAAAATGATACAGAAAATAGCAAAACAAAGTGAGTCTATAATTAAACTACTAGCAAAATATATTCTTAGTTAAACCTCGACTGTCCGAAGTATTTAAAGTAACTAATACATTTCCATAATTTCTTACATCACACCATCTAACTGAAGACCTCTAACCCCATGTACGTTAAAAATGGCACACAGCAATAATCCACAATCCAAACATAGGAAATATAATTAAAATATTAGCTCACTTAAATATATACCCTACAGACAATATTGGGGAGTTACATTTTTAACGAATGGTTATCCAAAAGTGCACACCCTATTATGGTATATATACGTACATACACCTTTCAGAAAAATTACACGTTATCTACAATAATTTAGCCCTTTATGGAATTTTATTCGAAATTACTACACCTTGCTGCTACTTCAATCAATGCCTGGTGATGGGTCTCTTGGTTTTGCTTACTAACAAGGCCTTTCCTCAGTTGATGTCCCCGTACAAGAAAAAAAATTATAAGGTAACATTTGTTTTGTAACCTTTAAAGCTTAAGAGCTAACCTGCAATTTCATTCAGGATGAATATGCAATTAACTCTATAACAACATTGGTATCCTTAAATTACTTACTGTGTCTGTCCTGTGCCTCTAAATTTAATACGGATATATACCATATTATCAATATAACTTCCCCTTTAACGCCAGTACTAATTGTCTTCTTCTCGCCTTTCGGGTTACTTTAAATACAAACTTGCCCTCTACTTTGAAAAATTCGGCTATCCAATACCGATTCCTGAAATGCTTGCCGGAAACTTTTTGAGCTTTTAAAACAAAATTCATGAATTGTATTTCAAAAAACGAAAATTTTTTGGTGGTTGTCACCAGTCACTACAAATTTATACAATGCTTCATATTTTGACTCCGGCAGTAAGTTCCAAAAACTGGAGTCATACAAAAATACATTACATCTATAGATCAATAGCTTCCCAGAATGATAGGAATATGACCGAAAGACTAAATAGCATGGCGGATAATAACATGATTATCCTTGCAGTAAATAATTACAACGCTATCTTTCCTCAAAGAAGATAGCCTTCACATTGGAATGGAGCGAACCGCACAGTTACCGTTCGGACGATAATGTCTTCGGAAGCATGGGCGCTATAATCGATTTGAGTCTCTGACTCCTAGTGTGGCACCCGAAGACCTTCTGATGATTTATCGACACATCAACTTTCGAAACTTCTCCCGATTAGTGTGTACGTAATGCACTCGCACTCAAAATGCGGAGAAGAGAAAGGAGACGTTGAGTACTGGCTGGTTAGATGCAACGCAGGGAATGAGTGCCGTATGAAGATCTTCGGGTGCCACTCTGGGAAGATGCGCTGGCTACCTTCCAGCCCTCAGAAATGTGGTAGCGTTCGCGAGATCCATTTTGAATCTCGACGCGGGCTCCTGAAGCCACTCATATCTACAATACATTACAATACAATACAACGCTACATTTACAACGTACTACTGGCATGTGTATTTCAAACAGTACAAGTCGTAGAATACAAAAGTATTTCAGTCATCCTTCAGGAGCGTTTTATGATACAAAATTAAACAAAATTAATTCTAACGAAGGAAAAGACGCCGCAAGACAAAAACGAAAGATAGGCACGGCATAAATTGATTTCAAACATAAAAACATAGGAAGGGCAGCTACAACACAGCGTGACTTGATAAGTAGTAGTGAAGAACACAAATGGGCTTTCGCGGCCCTTTATAGATCCAGGCTACTGGTTGGCAGTCTCTTTACTAATTAAATGGCTGAAGGACTGGGCGGTATATTAAAATATTGGAAGAGAAAACATCTCAATATTCTCTAATAACAAAATGCCTTTTTTTCTAAACTACAAAAGGCTGTCAACTACTTGTGATTTTAACCAATTCATTTTGCTGTTAATTGAGTCGCTTTAGATCAATTGTTCTAATGACCATGTATTGTTAACCAGGGCTGTAGTAGCATCACTTTCTATACCGATATTTCACAACAGTATAAATTTTGCCTGTCTTAAACCAGCAATTCTGTCGTGGGTCATAAGTTAACAAGGACCAATGCCTAACTCCATCCTGGGCAACAGCTTGCACTTAAACCCTTATCTGCCTTCTTCCTGTTAAAATACTAATCATTGATGATGAATACTTGGACGTCTTGTCTGGTATGTGAAATTCAATTTAAGCTTATACCAGCAACATAATTAATTTCTACTTCTACTGCATACACAACGTTGCAAAAAGAGTAAAAAACCGACAACGTGGGTCTATTAGCCCAGCATGGCAGTACAATGAGCTTAAAGGAAGTATATACCTGGGTTTAATTGTTACAGGTTTGAACTGAGACGGAGTCATTTCACAAAATCTTTAGCCAAAAACAAACTATCTATTTTTTATTAGGAGAAGCTGCTAGTCCAATTAGTCCAAAATTTGGAATTGAGAAATATGCAGTATTGACTTTCAAACGTGAAAAAGTGACAAGGAGTGATTGCGTAAGCCTGCCTGACAAAATACTTCTGAAATCTTTGGGGGAAGTAAAATTCTTAAATAGGTACATATTTCAGAAACAGCAGGAGTACAAAATAATAATAATAATAATAATAATAATAATAATAATAAAAATAATAATAATAATAATAACAATAATAATAATAACAACAATAATAATAATAATAATAATAATAATAATAAT
Source organism: Morbakka virulenta (assembly GCA_003991215.1). NCBI lineage: Eukaryota > Metazoa > Cnidaria > Cubozoa > Carybdeida > Carukiidae > Morbakka > Morbakka virulenta. The sequence goes on along the minus strand of RDPX01000136.1, from coordinate 1,834,312 downwards.
AATGTGTCAAACAGGAGTATTTTAGAAGGTTGAGGCTAGTTTGCAAGAGTAAGCTTCATGGAAGGAAAAAAATTGGGGCAGTAAATACCTGGGCGGTTTCGCTTTTGAGATATGGTGCAGGAATTTTGGATTGGCGAGTAAATGAGTTAGATGAAATGGACATGAAAACAAGAAAAATACTTACCATCAATAAAGAATTTCATCCAAAAAGTGACAAAGATCGACTGTATGTTTCCAGGAGTAAAGGAGGAAGAGGGTTGATAGGCTGCAAAGGATTTGTCAGAGCTGAAGAAAACAACCTTGGTTGGTATGTCGAGCAGCAAACTGAGCCACTGTTAAATGCTGTCAAAAGGAATGGGATCATCCCGACTGATAGATCCTTGAAT
>RDPX01000136.1:1789368-1821039 GCA_003991215.1 Morbakka virulenta | reverse complement strand
GAACATCAGCATATTGCCTATTGACGTGAAAATCAAGAACACTCAAATACAATGGTACGGACATATCAAGAGGAGACCCTCAGACCACCACTTGTCTCTAGCCTTCAATTACGCAGTTGAAGGCACTAGACCAAGTGGCCGGCCACGAAAACGCTGGCACCAGTACCTGTCTGAATACCTTGCAGAGAAGGGCACCACCTGGCAAGAGGTCAACGCGACTGAGCTCTACCTCGACCGTGGCAGATGGTCATCCCTGACGCTTCCTCGCTGACAGGCAACCGCCTACTCTGGAGTCCGGTGAGAAGGTGAGAAGGTGATGATGCTGGCGCGAGTGCAATTTCAATAGTTGTCAACAAATATGCAAAACATATCGGAATAGATGGAAATATGGTCGTCGTTAATACTATGCGATGAATTTCATTTGAATTAACATACATCTACGACGATCCAAATAAAAACAAAACTTGGACTATAAATTTATCCTGCCTACAAAAGGTTATATCTAAGCCTTTTTTTATTTTGTATCCGCTGATTACAAGCTATAATAAAGATCTTTGACTGATATCAAGCCCCCAAAACTGAAGAAAAGCAAGTTTAAAGGAAATTGGTTAATAAAGAGGTTTATATATACAATAGTGAATAAACCGACAAAAAAAATTCAAAACTGCTTACCTATAAAGTCGTTTGATGCCCCAACATCCCGATCCCACACAGAGACCAGCAGAGTTTTACCAGCAAGAATAGGAAGCGGGACATCGTATATGAACTCCTACAAAATAGTAAAATGTAGTTTCTACAAATATTTTCTTCACGTCTGGCCAAAAATATATAAAATTAGTGATGAACTTCAGAATCAAGTTGGAGAGAAAAACCTCTACAAGATAGCTCACAAAAAGAATAGAAAGAAAACGAATTAAAACAATAATGAACAAAAAAATCACTAACTCTGAATTAAAAAAGCTGTAATACAATGTGGGGAAACCGTTTTTAAGCATATATATGTTGAAGTCACATAAGGAAGCTAGGTACTTTCTTATCATTTAATAATAATAATAATAAAAAATAAAAGAGAAAGAACTCCAAGCATTATTAAGAGAAATCCAAAAGACAGTACTTTGGGAAAGTGAATCAATCATTAGAAAAGTGTTATCGGGACTATTGACTTGAGGTGTCTTAAGCTAAAAAAATTGGTAGCTCAAGCCATCCAGGGCTGCTTTTTTGGTAGTAAAATGGTCGGATTGTTACTCATAAGTTACCGTGAGCAGGATTGGAAAATAAAGGCTGACTTTATCATTTTCATTAGTATCTTGTAATTTGATATATACGATGGAAATTGTATTATTAGTTAATTCAAGAATAATAAATCCGGGTGGACTTGAAATACCAGGTGCCAATAGCCAGCCCCTTGGCAGGAAGGTTTAAATGCATTCCGTATTTCCGTATTAAAAATGAAAACAAGAAATAAAAAATCATACCACATCGTCTGTCGCGTGGGTCAACAAGGGACGCGTCCCCCAAGGGTGCTGAACTAGCTTGGGGTTGAAAATTGTGTGACTGAACCTGATGACTGATGAGTGTCCCACCCGACAACAATATCACTGCAAAGGAGTTGGAAAAGCTTGGTAAATATAAAGACTTAGAAATCGAGGTCAGTCGGATGTGGAACATGAGAAGGAAGATAATACCGGTTATTGTAGGAGCCCTGGGTAAGGTAAAGAATGGAACGCGAAAATACGTCAATTTAATCCCGGGAAGTATTCAATTGCTAGAAATTCAGAAAATAGTTTTAAATTCAACGGCTCGCATTCTCAGAAGAGCACTTTCTCTATAAACTTCTTAAAATTGATTTTCTATTTCTTTTAAATTTTATACAGCCAATTATTATATCTATGAAATTTTTATTTTATTTCTTTATTTCACTTTTTTTACCTAAAATCGAAAACCTATAAAACTATAAAGCATACATGAACGACATAATACCTCAGGATATAAGTAATAACCCGGTTTTACGTAGTTCCCAAACTTTACGCACTCTAAAGAAAATTTGAAAAGGCATAATAACAATAATCACTAGATGGTGTGTAACCATTGGATGATTATAATTATTTATGAACGTAATGTGCTTGATCAGGAAGTGTATTCAAAGTGTGATAATGTCAATAAATACATAGTACGGGATTTTCTCATCTAGTACGACAGAGTAGTCAATGCGAGTAAACCTGACACTGTCTGACACTGTCTTTATTTTGTCTTATGGTAATAAATATAGTTGTGAAAGAGGTGTGGTTTCCTAGATTGCAAGCAGCTATCCAAAACAACATCTTAACTACCAAAGCTAATTCTATATATTTTTATAAACTCTGTAATAAGTAACATCGAAGATTCTACTAGTACTAGTACTAGTACTAGTACTAGTACTAGTACTAATACTACTACTACTACTACTACTACTACTACTACTACTACTACTAATAATAATAATAATAATAATAATAATAACAATAATAATAATAACAATAATAATAATAACAATAATATAACCATAATAGCTCTATCATGGGCAGCAAGTGCATTGCGATTTGTACTTCGTTCTTAATTAACTGGTTCAGAGACCTGTAAGTTCTTTGGCAACTAGAGGATGCCGGCAATGATAATGCCTAAGGAAATTTGATCCAATGGTTTAAGTTCATTTAAAATAGCCATAATAACAAATGTATGTATACCTGGGCATGCAGTTCAATAATGAAATGGTCAAGAAAAATGTTGAAGCAAGAGATAAAAGCAAAGGATTTTAAAGGGTTAGCTAAAAGTCAGCTTACCTGATGAAACTCCGGATTCAGATTTTTCTTGACAACTCTTGTTTTCCTTTTGGTACTTTTATTTGTGTCTGGTAACAGATAGCTTGAAGAATAACCAAAATATTTCAAAACAAGTATGTTACAAGGCTAGCGCCGCTAAACAATGACCAAGAATTAGAAAAAAACTGAAATATTACTTAAACAACTGGCAAGAGTTAGGTCGGCATCATGCTAAAATAAACGTGTATGCCAACTGTGCTAGGAAATAGAAATTAATGGCAAGTAAATATGTGATAATTTACCTTAAATTAATATGTACTAATTTTAGACCCTTGACCTTTTCCTACCCAAGAAATCGCTCAAAAGCAAGTACAATTTGCTGTGCTGTTATTTTACTCTACCTTTATTCCGCCCCTTCTTACAGCATTGTGATCAAGAAAACAAAGTCTATCTGCCCCCACCCCCCCTCTCTCTCTGTCTCTCCCTCTCTCTCTCTCTCTCTCTCTCTCTCTCTCTCTCTCTCTCTCTCTCTCTCTCTCTCTCTCTCTCTCTCTCTCTCTCTCATAAACATACACATACACATATAAAAACAAATGGCCACATCATCAGCTCATACCCAGCCACACACTCACTCGCTCTCTAGCTCCTTTATTAACGAGTGACCATTATATCCGCTAAAGTTTAACATGTTATCTCTCCTGTCGATGCTGGCCACGTGTAGCTAAGAAAAAATTAATAAAAATTCAATGTCAACATTGACGTGAATGAAGAATTTTTGAAAAAACAATTCAAAGTTGTTCTTCACGTCTGCTATTAAAATTCGAATAATATTTTGTATCGGTGCGGACCAAATAATTAAGTTTAAACCGATGAACTGGAACCTAAATCTCTATGGAAGGTTGTCTGGCTGACATTTTAAAGTCGAATTTCACAGTGGCCAAAGGCTAAATTATGCAGCAGCATACACATATAAGCTGGGTGCTAGTTACTTATTAAAATATTAGATTACTTTGGTAAAGCATCCTACCAACAAAGTTTGGTTTAATGTCCGTGTAGCAAAGGTACTGTTCTATGGTCTCTGGTTGTGAGCTATGAACCCCAACAGCTCACTATGGAAGACCCTCGACAATAAACCACTACATGCTTCCGTTAAGTGGTACAACTTCCTCAGATAGAAGGGCATTTGAGCACGTACGAGGAGGGGTGTAGTGTCCTGCTTTGTAAGAAGGAAGATAAGAATGACTTGAACTATTAAAAACAAACAGATATCGTATTTCTAGACTTTGTCTTGAAGGGAGACCAGATGGGCATAATATGGAGGTCGGTGACGAAAAGAGTAAGGGTACAGTGCTATTAAATATAAAAAAGTGAGTTTCCAAGGGTAAACTCATCAGGTGTAATCTGTAGGAGGCAACATTCCAATGCATTTTACTAGGGTCGATTGTTCGGCCTCCAATACAGGAGTGTGGAGTGTTACCACAGAAAAGATATACCAATTCTGGAATGTTACACCCTCCACGAAATTTTAAACACTTGACTACCACAAAAAAAGATTGGTCATAAATGTAAACTATAATTTTATAAGCTTTAATTAAGCTATAATAATATCCATTTAGGGTCATTATTCTTTGATATGATTACACAGAATATTGCAGCTTACATAAACTGATTTTTCTCCACCTAGTCACTCATTTACCCTACCTTTGAAGCATTACAAAAATTCATTTCGGAAAATTGTACTTATATTGAAATGTGGATATTCATTTTGTGGACTGTTGTAAGTAAATACCATAAAAACTACAATGTATAATAGGGTTAAAAATAGTGTCCTGTTATATTCATTATACGTCCATGAGAAAGCTAGAGAAAGTTAGAGAAAGTTAGCTTACAGTAGACTCAGTGCAGTACCAGGAGGAAAAAAGGTTAGGCTCCATGGTATCTGTTTCAAACGTGCAACAACTGTCAAACCGAAGGAATATCGCAGAACACTTTAGGCAGTCAATTAAGAAAATTGAATAATATGTTTCCATCAAACTGGATTTGAACCAGTGTTCAAGGCTGTCATGGTCATACGCTATAACAACTGAGCCACGGGAGTTAGTTCTGTACACTATTTTATACTTGTAGGGAGATTTACCCTTCGTTTCCATGATTTTTCACAAAAAAAAAAAAAAATAGGATCAAGTTTAAGAGGGTATCCACAATAAATAGCAATTAGAAAATAAATAAAAGAACCAAATTAAGTACAAATTCGCCCATAAAATTGTCACATTTTTGCACAGAAAAATGTAGCATTAAAGTAGGAAGAGTGAGTGGTGGGGTTACTGACAAGAGGATGCCAGTGAACCCAGGAATGAAAATAAAAAATCATGTGTTAAAACTGGTGCTTTTTCATGGCCCTGAGACCACGGCTTTGAGAAGAACTAAGTAACGCGTTCTGAATGGCATAAATATTTACGGTAATTTCAGCATTTCAAAGGTGACTTGTATTTCAGAGAAACCAAGAGTATTCAGACTGAGGCGGTAGGTATTGTCATTGAAAACGCGAAAAATGATCCAAGTAATGAAATTAGGGAAAATGAAATGTAAAGAAAAACTATAGTTAAGATAGAACGAAAATATTAGGGGGAAATGTTGAGAAAGCAGGGGAAAAGCCAGAACAGATGCATGAATATGCACTTCGAAGAAGGTGAAGTGGAGTGGCCGACCCAACACAGGGCCTGAAAATGGCGAAAAAAGGATTGTTCTTCCTTTGGCTTTTTTCCGTGGACACATTTATGTACCCTGACTTCTTAGCAACCCTGTTTTGAAATAAATTCAAAAATTTAGCAAACAAGGGTCCCAAGTAGAGCTGTACTTACCATTTTACATATGGATCCGAGTATCCGTTCGGATCCATTGGCTTTAAATCGACGCACCTTTCAATCCCAACGTATAGTTTACTTTTCTTTAAAACATACTGAAGGGAGATCTGGATTTTTCCTCGGTAATCTTCATCCCCTGGGCCAGCATCACTCTGAGGGCGAAAAATTACGAAAGTTGGTAAAAGATGTAAAAGTATACAAACTCCGGGTGGTCAATGATCCTTCTGTGGCGATATATCAATCAGGTATATGCGAAATACCTTATATATGGCACCATGTATATCCGGAATATCTTTTTAGGAAGAGTATCTTATGTATAAGGAATATCTAATATATGTGGAACATCTTATACACGCAGAACATTGGATAAAGGCGGAACATATTCTGAGCTTCTGTAGTAAGGTTCTGCCTACAATATGCCTACAACATTTGGTGTTCACACTTCACTTGGATCGTATTGCATATCTTCAGAATTATTCAATAATTGTTTTCTGCCATATCTGGTTAGGTTGACTTTATGATTGAGCAAATTATGAGTTTTCATGATAGTGTAAGGACACTTCTCATCGTGAAAATGAAGCAAATTCCTTGGGTGATAAGTAAGGTTTTACGTCTATTACAATAATAGCTTTAAAGTTAAAAGACGACACTGTATTGCTTCTTGTAAGTCTAGTTCTATTGGTTTAACTGTCGATATTGTCATTCTCAGCCCTAGTTGTGGTATATTTCTACCGCAGTTCTAGTAGATGAACAGGGAGTCTTGTTGAGGCAAATTAGTGGGTTGAAAAGGGGATGGTATAAATTTTTCTTTTTCATTGCAAAAATGAGTTTAGAAGAGGGATTAAAATTAGGGGGGGGGGGAGAAACCAGAGATATTAACCACTAGATTCTGTCCGTTACAATAACTGTTTCTTTCTTTTAAAATCAACGATGGTAAATCCTTAGAATCCAAACTTAAAACTGCAGAGAAATGGTTAATCAGAGGGCAGAAAAAAAAGATCGCAGATAAATATTTATGTAAAGCAAAAAGAGATAGCTGCTTAACGTCACCAGAAAAAGGCATACACAGCACACAAAGCAAATATGCAGACAAGATTTAGAAAGATTACACTTCTTGAAAAAGGTAGAGGAAACCGTGACTGGGGTTCCCAAAGAGCAACATACTTCTAACGTTTAAACAGATGATGAAACACTATCGTCGATACCTGCACCGCGTATGGCACATAGAGAAAGAAGAAGATAGTCTGAGCTTTGCCAGCAACCTTTTCAACAGACAAAATAAACGACGAACAAGAAAAGAACGATAACAACATTAACAAAATAATAGCTGTGAACTACAGTAGTGATTTTGATTGACATTGTCTTAAAGAAAAGCAATTGCAATTTTCTGTCTTTAACGAAAAAGCAATCTGAAATAGTTAACTGGTGGATTAATTGTTATGCCGTTGCTTAAGAAAAGTTTAACATTTAATAGATCTACCATAACTTAAAACGGTTTATCTTTTCCTCTTCTCACCTCTCACCTTTATTGTATTTTGGCTTTTCACACCGCAAGTGATGATGGAAATGTTGTAAACAAGACGGGTGTAACCCTTTCACAGAGTAAAATCCACAGTTCAATCATAAACGAAAGAAACTCAGCGATACTTAAAATTAGCCAATAATTCAAAGTTAATTAGTACAACTTCCAAATTTCCATGTTTGAATGAACATCGAAAGTCTGATTTTTTTCTGACACGTGTCGTGAATGCTTTACATAAATTCTGGTATAACATAACATAACATAACAGCATTGCACAAAAAGCAAGAGTTACAAATTCTTGAAAGTAAGTTGAATAAACAGTTTATAGTAAAATAAATATCATCCTCTGCTTAATACAACCCATTTATTTCAACCCACTTATTCGTACCCCACTTATTTTACCGTATTCTTATACCATTCTCATTTAACTCAACCCTACTTATTAAGCTACCACCTTTTCTTCCCTACTTGTTCTACATCTATTCATTCCATCGCATATTTCATACTCAAAAATAACTAGAATGAGATCAGGTCAGGCAGTATAAAAACCAATGCTGATTTAACGCTCGGGATATCAACCAAACCAGGTGGCTCCCGTTATTATGTCCTCTGTCAAAAATGCAAGAAAAACAAGATTGAAGGTACCCCTTTGTGGCGTGTATAAGAGTGAGGAGAAACGCCTATTCCCGTTTCATGAGTACATGGCATGTTAAAAAATAACCTAGTTTTTTCTTAGAGATATGTTTATTTAAGTGAAATATAAAGCACTCATGTGGTATCTTTTTTGTTAATTCCTATTAGAGACCAATGGTTACAACAGCAAACTACAAATGATGTTGCATATAAAATAAATATAATACTCACTCTGTTACGCGGATCTAACACCCTCTTGCAATTCTGATCTGGGCGATTTATGAGACTACTTAATGCTGCGAAAGTCTCTCCGATACACGCGTTGCTCGAGAGTCTATTCTCATCCATTACAACAATCCTTAAATAAAAAAGAATATTCCAATGTATTATCCCTAAAGTAAGAATAAGCATTTCTACGAAACAATGACTTTTTTTGTCATGATGTCATGATACGTGGGAGATTTTGTACTGTTTCGCCTAATTTGGCTTTACCTATTCACTGTTCGGTTAAATTATGCAAAACAGTGATAAATACTTGTCTAAATTATTACATGATCAATACTAATTAGTGTAATACTGATAACTGTTATTGGTATTGAGTTATGACACTATACAGATAGTGCAAGATGAATTATGTCTGTACTTTTCAATTAATATTTCCCAACTGTTCTGAACTAGTTGCACGTTTCCGCATAGCCCTTACAGAACCGCTTTAGCGGTCTTGAATTAGAAACCGACTCTAAAAACATATACGACGACATCCTATGTAAAGATGTAAGTGATGACTCAAAGGAAACATTGTCAGAGAGCGTTGAACCTTTCCAAGAATCGATGCCACAGCAAACGAAACTGGCAATCTCCAGCAAATACAAAACCAGACGACAAAACGGTGCGTCATCTATTAAGTATGGGATTGCTAAAGCTGAATCTAAGACGTTCCTCAAAACAGAACATTGAATCATACTGAGTGTACTATTGAAGACCTTAATAACCTTCCCCCACACAAAATCTTTCATGCTGCATTGAAAAAGCTAAATATGCAAAAGGCAAAACATAATAACATAAGTTGAGGTACCAAAGACTGTAAAGATGCCGTTTTAACTCACACAGACGGGATTCTAGAACGATGGGCAAAGTTATATTAACAACTTTATTTCGACAATTTAAAGCCAATCGTTATTGATGACTCCACTTATTATGATAGTTTGCCGATCTTAAAAAGTGAGATTTCTTATGCCATCAACAACCTGGAAAATGGGAAAAATCCAGGCCTAGCTACTCTGAGCTCTCAAAAGTACATTACATCACCTTGTCAACTGGAGGGAAAATTCCACAACCTTGGATTTGATTGTGGTAATTACCGTCCATTTATCTTACTAAGCCACGTCTATAAACTCTTCGTAAGTATTACTAAAACCTCAACTACAAGAGACCTGGTTGCGTCTTTTTCTATCACATAAGCTACTTACAAACCTGGCAAAGGAATTAACACGCAAATATTGGCCCTGAAACAAATAGTTGAAAAGTCGACAGTACTCAAAAATCCTGTGCATATCACCTTCATTACTTTATAAAAGCTTTTGACCGTGTCAAGCGCTTTTTCCTGCTAGGTAAAATATCAATGAAACAATCACGAAAACTAAAAAACTTATATTAACATAGATATTGGAAGGCCAGGTTGCGTTGAAATTTTGAAAGGAGTTAAACAGGGTGACGTGACGTTCTATCTGCTACCCTATTCTGAATAGTCATTACAGCACTTGTGTTTCAATATGAACATGAACGACCGTCTGGTTTCTCGATCAGTGGTCACATTCTTTCTTAACCTGAGTTAGGGAGAGGGCAATGCTGTCATGGGTAATCTGTATTAGAAATTACAAACATTCCTTTGTCTCCTAACTAAATATGCACTCTTGGCCAGCTTGAAAATTAATGTCTCTTTAACCAAGTGCATGACAAGCGATAACATCATCACAGACCTTCACATTACCATTTATAACAATCCAGTTATGCCCAGGGTAGATGAAACTACATTCATCCACCCTGGGCATTGACCCTCCTCGAAAAATGATGGATAAGTCCTTGTCCAGCGCCACATTTGCCTTATTTGGACAGCTTATAGTAAGAACAAGGCAGCACTAACACAACAAAGGATATTACAACATTTAAGATCGAAGATCTTTAACACCTACATGATACTTGTTGTACTCTATGGATTAGAATGTGTTGACAGGACCTCGAAACCCTTGGAAAAATCAGTTGTTTTCCAAAATTGTATGATGAAATTCATGACCTAAAAAAAGACTGTCTGATCATATGCGAATCAAAAATTCTTCGTAAAAGAAAGCTCATTTTCATTACAGTTCAACCCAAAGTGCTGAAGCTCTATAGTCAAACCAAACGCTTTTCTCATATTGTCAGCAAAAAAGCAACGAAAACGTTGGTGAATCAACATCAACCATTGGATTTGACGAAACTTGTCGCAGGTCACTGCTGTCAAAGACCGTCACATTTGGAAGACACATATCACATGTTGGTTCGCAATCTGCCTACAGAGAATACGAATGATAATTATGATGCTTTTTCTTAGTATTGTACATAGCTTTCCGTTCCAAGGTCTTGTATGCTAATCGAGAAAATTTAACAGGAGAAATCTGTAGAAGACTAAGCTGGAGTGAACGAAAGCAGATATGACGAAAATGAAGATCAAAATGAAGGCGAAACGAAAACTGGAGAAGCCAGAATGGGCGTAAGTGTTTAGCAACAATAATGGACTAAGCCCTATCTCAACAATGTGGTTTCTGAAACCATGTGTATAAGACTTTTCCTAATGTAAAGATTTCGCCTTGTTTCATCACGAATGAGGTTTACGAGGAAAGGTGTACATAAAACTTTCTGGGGTTTAGCCCTAATATGTTGCTTCCGAAAATCACTTTCAGTACTATTTACAAAAAAGTATATAAAAGTACTATTTCTAGTATGGTGGAGCAACAGCTTTTAGTGTTTACATACCACTGTTCACGGTACCTTCGACAGACTAAGACAAAAGTAAAAACTTTTAACACGTTGACATTACTTCAGCGTTATTTAAATCCCACTAATTTTCTCACGGGATTACTTTCGTCCATATTAATTAATGAAATTACGATTCTTTTCCATTAATGGTGCAAAAAGAAATTATGGAAGTAAATGACAACTAAAGGTATGTTCTGATTTTCATTCAAGACACTTCTCCATTTCTTCACTTTACAAGCTGAATGCATTCCCACATACTTTACGGCATGTGTGCTTTTTTCGTTTAAATTTTTGACTTTTAGAAAATATTGCCTTAGTTGCCTCACATATGACAGAGTTTGTTAATTTCTGATCGCCTAAATTTTCGTGAAAAAAATAATGTTACTGCATCCTTTATGACCAAACGAGCAAAATACACACAAACAAACACAGGCAGAAACACTTATATCTTAGTTATAGTTGGGGATAAGATTTAACTTACTTAATCTTTTTTAGTTTCAGGTCATTTTCTGTGACTCCACGGTAGGTAAATTCTTCATTAAACTCCGGATCAAGTGTTTTGTAATGAACCTTCGTCTTGTGTTTAGTGGACTGTTTTCAACAACAAAATAAATAAATCTTACGAGAACCAGAGTGTAACAAAATAAACATAAAAATTAACAAAAAGCACTCGTCTGCTAGTGTTAAGGCTATAATATAATTCCTCATTGTAGGATGAGTGGAGCTTTGTAGGACTGGCAGAAACAAGGTGAAAATGTGAGGTGGTAGATTAACACTGATAGTAATGGGTCTACACGAATCAAATTCAAAAGGAGAAGCCCAGTTTTCAATTAACAGAAAAATAATAAAAGAAAATGAAAAAAAAAATAATAAAAAGCGTGATAGAACTTAGAAGAATAAAAAATCAAAAAAGATATCCGATGCAAATATGATGATAAAACGGCGAAGGAATTTTACAAACCTCGGAGAAAAAGTACACGCATACGCATACGCGAAACCATAAGAATCTGAGAAAGGAAAATGGCCTAAAAAGTTATGACGGGAAATTTAATGCAAAAGTTAAAAAACAAGAAATAAATGAAACATTTGGAATACATGATTTTCGGAACAAGGAAAGAAAGAGGAATAAGACTAGGAGAATTTGAAAAAGCTCGCAACCTTGAAATAACAAGGTAAAAGAAAAAAATTGAGAAAAATGAGCATGAATAAAGTCGACGGAAGAATAAAAATTTCAAAAAATGAAATAAATCACATTTTGACAAACAAGACACATCATTCTAGGCACTGAAGCGACAGAAAGAAAAATAACAGGAAGTGATTACAGGGTAGTCCAAAGTAGAATCAAATTAGAAACAAAATGAAAATGATTAAAATGATCAATGATTTGCAGAAGTTTCATCAACCAGATTTCTTTAAAAGGTGAAATTCCAAATACAATAGAGAACAGATTTGAAGGTCTGACAATGGAAAGTCCTGAAATAAGCAACAACAAAACAAAGACTGAAGAAAAACTTAAAGCAACAACCAAAAAACTGCTAAGATAAAGAAGGGAGAAGGTTAGGAAGGGTAGAGCAAAAGTATGTTGAAACAGGCAAAGCAATCAAAAAAATGTACATTTGCTTGCCGACACTTTATTCGCACCTCTCTGTTTAATCTGTCATGTTCTTCTGACCATCCCTTTACTGTTCTACACTTTTCCGTTTGGTTCTAAAATCTCGTCCGTCATCCATTCCTACTTCTTCCGTTGTGTTACAGGAGGTATAATTTCCTCAGTAGCTTTCTAATTGCCGAAAAAAATTTTTTCATAGCAATCTATTTCTCTGTTGTTCTCCTTATCATTTTTCATGTGGAGTTTAAACTTTTGTTGAAAAGCCGTTTTCACAACATTGGATTTCAGTTAGTCTCGTCATATTACCTTCTTTGGTCTTTTCAGTTTCTTCAATTTCAGCTTGACAGAAGCAACTAATAGAGCATGATCACTGTTGAAATTTGCACCTGAATAGCACTTCACTTGTGTGACAGCATTTTTGAATCTCTTATTGATTGTTATGAAATCAATCTGGTTCCTTAAGCAATCATTTGGCTTCTCAATGTCCAAAGACATCTGGGGTGACGTTGAAAATACGTATTAGTGATCACCTGGTTATTTCCTTCACATCACTGAACCGAGGTATCACCACGATCATTTCGTTTGTCCAGTCCATGTGGTCCTACAACATTTGATTGACTACCTTCACCAACTTTAGCATTCAGGTCACCCATGACAATCACAATCTCTTGAGATTTGCATTGTGCCATGGCTTTATCCAGGTCTGCATAGAAGTTTTCAACGTCTTTCTCATTGCTGTTGGATGTTGGTGCATATACTTGAATGGTGGTGGTGTTGAATGGGCTTCCTTTCAATTACACACAATTATTTGATCAGAAACAGCCAAGTAGCCAAGTAAAGAATCTTCTATGTTTGGTCCTAGTAGGATTCCAACACCATGAATGTGTTCTTTATCTGGTTCTGAGTGTAAGAATATGACATTGTTTTCTAACTTGGATTTTCCTGATTCTAACCATCTGACTTCACTCAGTCCTAGTTTGTCAATATTTACTCTCACCATTTCTCTCACAACGTTTTCCAATTTCCCTGCTTGGTGCAGCGTTCTGACATTCCATGTAGCCATGCGGTAGCACGCACTAGCATAATGACTATCTGGGCTGCCCCGCGTGTTCAGAAAACCCCTACCAGGCGAGACAGTGGATGCTTAATCCATACACCCCTTTTTGTCATGGTTGTATAAGAAGGGCAAAAAATCTGCAGTAGAGGCCCAAAGTTCATTCTGCACGGTGTTTTTATTGAGACACCATCTCTAGCTAGCTTATCGTTGACTCTAAAAAGTTCATCCATCTTTTGATAGGTCTTGTTTTTATTCCTACTGAATTGCTAGCCACCTTCCACACCAGATTTGGAACTTGGTGGGGGAACCAGTTTAGTCGCCGACCACTCGACCATGCAACAGGTTTTACTGGATTACATGTTACCAGTAGCAGGGCAAGAACTGACCTGACCTGACATTATTGCAATGAATATGAAGTAAAAAAAATTAAACATTCCATTCAAAAACAAAAAAATTGAAATAAAATTCCATTTGAATTTGAATTCTATAGAACAATAAAATATGTATGGAACTTTCCAAAATACAATAAAACCATTAAATTAAAAATATCTTTTCAAACTCTAAAGTATGACGTTGATTTCATTTAAATAAAACTTTAACAAAGAGGTATGTTTAGAATATTGCCAGTAACGTACGAAATGATTACAAAAACTGAGTTCAAGATTTGCGGGCATAATATTTACAAAGACATTTGAGAAGCGGCCACCGAGTATCATAAAAAAATGCTAATGGTATTTTTAAAATCAGGCGACGAGGAAACACTACTCGGACATCTACCGACAGAAATTTTTTGTTTACTGACAAACGTCTTGAAAGCAGCTCTTGAAAACAAGCTCGATGCGAGCGTAGTTGGGAAGAAAATGCGGTAAGTTCGACACATTGTCCCTGCAAAGTACGGTCCTTTTACAAAGAAGTCATTCGCAAATATTTCATTCGATACGTTAAAAAAGAAGAAGAAAAAAATCATCCAATTCTTGAATTGGATGTTATAACTACGACTATAACTAATGTGACAAAATACATGGTATGGTAGTATTTTCTCAGTCCCCATCAACCGAAATGAATATTACAGGAAATTTGATCGATCCACGTGGGTGCTTATTCGAGACTTATGGCTTATCCGTAAAAATAAGGTTGAGGTTGAGGCTTGTTCAGAAAGGGGGCGTATTGGATAGCGGAGACTTATTCGATCACTTACGGTATTTATTCCATTTGCTTCCAAGTTGTGTAATTTTAAGGCAGAGTCATATATTGATTAGTTGCTTCAAGTAAAAAAATCGAAAGAATAAAAAATTCTATTCATCTGACCAAGACATTTCATGTAAAACGTAATGAGTGGTTAACCTGTTTGTGCCAAGCTCCCCGTTTTCGGGGAGGTGTAAAATTACGTAATTTGACGCAAATTAAGAAACGCCAGGCTTGAATAAACAAAATTAGTGTCACCACGAGACGTTAATAAATAGGTGACAACACGAATTCGGCTTTACTTCTGAATATTCTTGTCGAGACGTTGGATCGAATTTGGTGAAGCCAGAATTTCCGAAAAATGAGTCATCACCCAAAGTACTTTATTTTAAATCGTATTAATTTACTCCAAATTTTAGTACCATGTAATTTTATGTTTAAGATAAGGTATAAAAAGATATAATAACTCAACATTTGGAGGTTTGTACCATTTTGAACACTCAATTTCGAGGAATTTTCTACCTCCCAGAAAATGGGGAGCTAGGCACTATCGAGTACAAAATTATTCTTGAGTTAACCAGAAAGCTCCAATCGCCAAGTTTATTGGCATGCACTTATTGTAGTAGACTTTACCATTTGCAGAAACCACATATTCGTATATACCCTCTTTGCCGACCGGAAGAAGTCAAGAAGCTCAATCAAAGCTCCATGACACATGCTTGGGAGAAGAACAGTGGAACTGTTCTAGTACGATGGAACGATAACAGTGTCGTGACAGTTGATTCAAGTACTTGTGCAGTGGAACCAAGATGCGAGACATCACGATGGTCGAGTCCTCAGTCTGCCCGTGTCAAAGTTCCTCAGCCTCAAATGATCCAGCAATATAATCGATTCATGGGAGGAGTTGATCAAATAGATCACAACATGAGTGACTATCGGATCACCATTTCGTGTAAGAAGTGGTGGTAGAACTTATTTATCTTCTTGCTGGACGTGACCGTTCATAATGCCTAACGCCTTTACGCACAATCTGCAGCCATGCGACACAAGAGACTGGACCACTCAGCCTTCCGACGCGTGGCAGTACAAGTGTATCTTGTAAAACATGCCACAAGAAGTCAACATATCCAAAATGCTATCATCGCATCGCCACATGGGTTACACAGCGTTGTTCCAGATGATGTGCGTTTTGATAGTGAACACCATTATGCTGCATCAAGAGAAACGCAGGGCCACTGCCGGGTTTGTAGAAAAACACTGTACGCTACTGCGTTAAGTGCAGCAGTCTCGGACAGATCATTCCTCTTCATGACAGAAAAGACTGTTTTCGAATATTTCATTCAAAGTAACTATGATGCTCTTGTGACATTTTCATATAATTTACACGACTTTCCGTATTTCCACAGAAAACTTATAGTTAGATGAATTTTTCTAGTATAGCTGATATTCTGTTAGTTTACTTTAATTGTCATATTTGAATCATTTTATCATCACAAAGGAAAACTCTTATTTACATAATACACCTAAACGGACAGGATCTTCTGCTGTTTGAAAGTGACGCGTTGGTTGTTTGACTTTTCTCTGTTCAATCATCTTGCACACGTGGTCTCCGAGACGCAAAGTAAATAGTCATTGCATAATAAATTTCCACTTTGAATAGCAATGACTTCGGCACTGATTTCAGAAAATGAAAACATAATATGATTTACAAAGGCTCAACCTTGCACTGTTTACAATGTATTATAAAAACTCTTCAAAACCAGAATGTGATGATAAATCAACCACACAACTGCATTGAAGTTCTTCACACACAAAACTTGCAATTATGGGATTTTTGTACTTCATTGTGTCCAGCTCCCCGTTTTCGGGAAGCTAAGCATTTTTGCTATTTTACAAAATAAAAATTTTTTTTCGGAAAAAGAATGATAAATCCTTTTGTTTGGTTACAGAGGCCACAACTTGAAAACATTTTTGCGCTTTTTTGCCACCTTAAGCACAGGTAGGTTAAATTAGAGTTACTCAATTTTGTAATCCTGAGAAAATTTGTTAGTATATGGTTCCCTATAGGTGTTTCGTACTACTTCATTTCACAGAAGTCCCATAACTCTTTTGACGTTGCCAAAGGCGCGCCACTCTTACCCCTCTCTCACCTTATTAGGCTGTCGGCGGTACCTACGTGGCAATCCCAATCAACAAACTTTCCAAATATCTCATCTTCTGTCTTGCATTTCCAGCTATTCTTCACATCATCTGAGTATTCTCTAAGTCAGCTTATCTTATTACATGTTTAAGAAACGTCAATTGTCGCTCCCTCATTGTTCTCATTATTTCTTTTCCAACTCCAACTCATTTTTCTTTGTGTACTAACACAAAAATTATGCAAAGACTCCGAGTACTTAGTAAATCTTGCCTTGGCAAAAGAAGGCGGTAAACAATATAATTTAACCCTATAAAAAAAACCAACCCCCAAAAATAATAAATTCGGGCTATCAATATGAACAACCAACGACGCAGTAAATCTTAAATACATACGGACCTTTAAATGACCAGGTGTAATATATACTTTAACATAAGGATCTGAAGATTTTCCATAATCCATGGCTTTCAGTCCCTGCAGATAGACAATGGTAAGTAATACAATTAAACGCGGGGAAAAGGTATAAGCAAGATGAAATTAAATCTTATTTTGGTCATTTCAAATCAATGCCAGCAACGATAAAAGTGAAAATGTTTGAATAAATAGGCTATTCAGTAAAAACTAACATATCGAATTAAAAACTAGTATTTTGCTATTATAATGCTGTTCAAAATACTTTTTAAAAAATATTGAGGAAAATAGAAGCAGTACCAAAATGGGCTTGAACCAGTACCAAAATGGGCTTGAACCAGTACCAAAATGGGCTTGAACCAGTACCTGTGGGTTTCGTTCATATAGTTTTGAGAGCCCCATTCCCCACAATTGTGTCTAATGGTAGAATAATTTTCTTTAGGAAAAGGTAAGATATAAGATGCCAAGATTTTATTAAAAACTATGAATAAAATAGTTGACACACTTTTATATATACTTTATATATACTTAAAGTATATATTATATTTATATATTATATTATATATATAATTTATATATTATATATTATATATATTATATATATATTATAGTATATATACTTTTATATACTTTTAATTTTTATATGTAAGCTACTGGATAACGGTTTGCAACTTATGGATTTTATTTGTTACCTAGGTCTTTCAAGGAAACGAAAAAATGGAAATTTCAAATCGGAATCACACACGAGTGTAAGAGAAACTTAAGACCTTGTTTAGAAAGCCACTCAAAAGGCTTTCCTGATCCTAAAAATAGGCNATATACTTAAAGTATATATTATATTTATATATTATATTATATATATAATTTATATATTATATATTATATATATTATATATATATTATATTATATATATAATTTATATATTATATATTATATATATTATATATATATTATAGTATATATACTTTTATATACTTTTAATTTTTATATGTAAGCTACTGGATAACGGTTTGCAACTTATGGATTTTATTTGTTACCTAGGTCTTTCAAGGAAACGAAAAAATGGAAATTTCAAATCGGAATCACACACGAGTGTAAGAGAAACTTAAGACCTTGTTTAGAAAGCCACTCAAAAGGCTTTCCTGATCCTAAAAATAGGCTGTGGACAAATCGGAAATTGCTAATCACACTTTGATATCTTTTGAAAAAAGAGTGGGAATAGGCAACAGACCACCAATAAAACAGCATTGATATTAAAAGTAAAACTATTTCTACTAGAATGCCGATAAATTGAAAAAAAAACCCAGCACGTTTTCTATCACTCATCTGCAATATCGTCGCCGGGTTTCAAAACAAAAAAACTAAAGGTAAAAAAATTCAACGGGCTCTTACGATTGCAGAATTGTCACGACCAGGGGTACGCGCAATAAGTCTTGCACATAATTAAAGTTTCCATCAGTTCAATAGCTCGAAGAATGTTTCGAAATGCTAAGCAGCATAATTCAAAAGGTTATGTGTATATCTTATCACTATGAGCAGGACTGGACTGACAATTAAAAATACCTTTAACAAAGTTAAGGTAGCACTAATCCTGTCTTTCAAAAAATATTGATCATTAAAATTCAGTTAAAGGCAAGATTTTATCTGAGTGAATGCCATGGTATAACTAATTGTGTTATCGATACCCTTACATGCTTAAAGTAAGCTCTAATACACACCCGCACCAATAACAGTACAACCACAACAACAAATCGGAAGTTTTTTTATCTGAAACATTCTTTTCAAAGTGAGTACCAGTATATACTTTGCAGTGGATTTACGTTTTTCTGTCTATTCTATTTGCTGTTGCCTTAAAACCACTTGTGCCTGCATGGCTGGATAGCCCAGCATATTTAGGCACTGGCCAGCCATGAGAAAATTTCATCCGGTAGTCGTGTGGTGATGGGAGGGGGGTAGGAAAATGATTCGTTCGCCTTGCACCCCAAGCTACTTTTCATCGATCTTCATTTGTTCTGTCCCCTCTTTCAAAGTCTTCCACTGATGAAATTCTGTTAACGGTCAGATGACCCAAGTGTTTACCTTGGGTGCAAGCTATTACAGACTGTATCATCAATATTGTTTTATTTGAAACTGGAAAACACTTAACTAGAAACCAAAAGTATAATAAGTTAAACCAGTAAAAAGTAAAATTCAAGTCATAGTCCTTACAAGAATTGTACAGTTATGGCCAGTTTGTGTCAAACATTTATCGGCCTGCACACCACACGGGATGTGTGGGCAAACTTACCCACCTTCTTACTCGCAAGCTTTAGACAAATACCAATTTATTTCTGAGTGAACAGAAGTAATGCATCTGCCACCCGCCTGTAGTTAGAACAGAACGACTTTGAAATTTCGAACTCTGGTAAGTATTCAAAGTAAAACAACAAGAATAATGGTCAGAATATCAAGGAGATGCGATGCAGCGGTGGATAATCAAATTTGTATGGAGGAGGCCACCTGCTCGAGCCTTGCTACTAATCAAGAAATGTTACACCTAACTTTTTTCTTTGTAAAAGCAATGAATTTGTGGTGAAAGGTCCTTGAAGAGATAGAAAAGCAATAAGAAAATCGAAGAATTATTATCAATCTTGAAAATTCTGAACTTCATAGACTCAGAAGATGCCATAGTTGTAAATGCTTTATCATGTCATAAGCTGTCGTAAGCTTTTTCCGAGCTACGTTTCTAGAGATACTGCATATTAACCTGGATTCATTCCAGGTTATTTTAGTGTGTGCGTATCAACCTGAGTCAAAATATCTGCCTTCTTGTAACTCTAAATTATTTCCAGGGTTAGTTAGCGGCAAGGCTGGTGGAACAAAAAGAGGGTTGGGGGTTAGTAAAAATCTGTTAATTTTATTACCTTGGCTGATTTAATATGAACTTTAAGCGTCTGTTCATGCTCAAAATACTGTAGCCTGTACTCTATTATTCCAAGTGCACCTAAAATATGTGATGTTACATAATCAAATATTAAGCAATTAATGACTAACATGAGAATAATGGGCAGGGTGTGGTTCCTCATAGTCTTTTTTAAAGCAAGTTATCGAAAAAATTTCTAGTTACATAAAACGTTAATAAAAACTTAGAGACACTTTCAGCATTAAGATATCTGTTAATATGTATATATCATTTTCCAACTTAAATTTTTTTTTATTTATTCAGAGGAAAATTTCAGATAAAACACCCTGCATTGAACATTGTGATCTGTTCTGCTAAATTTTCAGATATAATTAAATACCAATACAACGGTATGAAACGGCTCTTTTAAAAAGTCAAATAATTGTTAAATTGATATACTATTACATTCAAGGGCCTCTGGAATCAGTATGAAAAACATACATACATACATACATACATACATACATACATACATATATACATACATACATATATATATACATACATACATACATACATACATACATACATACATACAATCGGTTCTTTTTTATTATCGTGCAGGTCTGGAAGCATCCTCCATGATGGTGGTCTTCCCTCCAGATGTGCACGCATGGCACATCTCACACTAGATTTCCAGGTGGCTCTATTCATTGGGTCACTTGAACCAAGGCCCCAGCCAGAGATGTCATGCTTCAGAACATCGTTCCATCTCCGATGTATTATAAATGTATTATAAAATAATTATAATAAAATTAATTATTATAATTATTATAAAATATTAGTGTCTACTATGTAGACACTATCGAATGTTTATTCATCGTTGTTTCCGTTGAATCTACTATATTTAAAGCTCTTGCAGAGGAAACATTGTCCAAATGTATACTGACCAGGGGGAAAATCTTCTCTTCACGGAGAAAAATCATTATTTTCCCCATCTGCCCCCGCCCCCCATCCTTAGCTTTAATAAGCTTTATTGAACTTACAATAAGTATCCAGCTACGACAGAGTAAATTACAATTTATAAAATGCACAAATTTACTTGACAAGAAATTTCCACACGCCACGGGTGAAATATCCTTATCCATATTTTACCATTGTTCACATTTAGTTTCAAATTGGAAGAGGCTCTTCTTCCTTCATAAATCCTTACTGATTATATTCTTGATTTGTTTTTTTTTCGTGAAGTATTGTTTGTGTTGATGACTTACCATGTCTTAAATCATAAACTTTCATGGTAAATTCTCGGGGGATTTCCACATCATCGAGAGATGTGTATGGGTGTGTTTTGGGTATTTATGTCATGGTGATCGAAATTAGTCACAAGCATGTTGTTGATATAAATGTTCTCAGTGTTAACCATCGTGGTTTTGACATTTGAATTATGACGGCTGTATTTCTTTCTTTGTTTCCACGTAATATATCCTTCCAGATGTTTGGTCAACATACTTATTGAGAGCACAAAATATCAGTAAATAAGAGCACATGGGATTAGTGCAGTTGTATCCCAAATAATAAGGCAAATATTTGATTAATAATTTCTAAACTAAACAGTGATGTCTCCAATTTTGTGGTAAATTTAACAGTCAGTTCTAATTTGATTGTGGTTGATGTGTGGTGAAAAGAAAGTACAAAAAGCTTTAGTATCTTAGACCAATGTTTTGCCATTTATTGCTAATAAGTTTCCAGATATTTTAGACGGTGAAATTGTGACGCCTTTAACTAAATTCCATACAGAAAATACTTTCATTTGTCTTTTCAATTAAATTTTTAAGCTTTTTACTGTTTATTGCCGAAATTCTTCAAAATACTCAGTGCTAAAAAATTGTTGCAAATAAAAATTTTTGGGTCAGAGTCTCATATAAGTTTCATTAAAAAACTCAATTGTATGCGTCCAAAGGAAAATTACAAAAACAACAGTTTTTTTGTAAATTTTCTTTGCACGCATACAAAATTTTACGTCTAATGCTAATTTTATTACAGTAGATTTTGCTGACAAGGAAGTGCAAAAAGCAGAACCTTTACATAAATATTTCACAGCACGTAATATTCTTCGTTCTTCGAATGGATAAGAATGCAGCCAGACTTCTCAACTCTTGAGCATCAACGAAAAATGCTGATTAACTGGAGTTTTAGCGCTACAACTGCAAGACTTTGTCACTTTCTTTGATGTTAAACATCAAAGAAAAATGTTTGAAGTAATGATATAAATAAAAAAAGACTGGTTTCAGGATATATCGTGCAACTGTTTCTATTTTTTTCCCTCTAACACCCCAAGCAACGGCAGTAGTTGGAGTAGCAGTAATAGTAGCAGTAACAGTAGTAGTAGTAGTAGTAGTAGTAATAGTAGTAGTAGTACTAGTAGTAGTAGTAGTAGTAGTAGTAGTAGTAGTAGTAGAAGTAGTAATAGTAGCAGTAATAGTAGTAGTAGTAGTAGTAGTAGTAGTAGCAATCGTAGTAGTAGCAGCAGTAATAATAATAGTAGTAGTAGTAGTAGCAGTAGTAGTAGTAGTAGTAGTAGCAGAAGTAGTAACAGTAAAAGTAGCAGCAGCAGTAATAGTAGTAGTAGTAATAGTAGTAGTAGTAATAGTAGTAGTAGCTGTTGTAGTAGCAGCAAAAGAGGAAGCAGTATTAGTGACTTAGTATTAAGAATTTCAGAAGTAGGAAATATAAGAGAAACGTACCGTGATATTCCTTCCTTTCAGTGGTACTTTTCTGTTTTGCTGTACCTCTTACGAGATTATTGTTGCCCCCATCTATTTCTGTATGAAATGCTGGACTTGTTCGTGGTGATGAGTCACCGGAGGGCGTTGACATCGCACGGCTTTGATTTATACCATCCTGTGAATTGGCTGACAGAATACTTTCCATTGATCTGGAGCTTGTCTTTCTAAAAGTTGATTGGCCAGAAGGCAGTTTCAGCAATTCGTCCTCGCCGTCAATACCTGTGTGTCTATGAGAAGCTGAATGGTCCGTGAATCTATTACCTGTCATCGGCAAAAAACAAGATCAAAAACTGAGTGAATAAACGAAAGGGCAAAGTCTCTTTAACTACTTAAACCGTATCACAAAAAGAGGTGGGAGCATAACACTCATTACAATGAGTAGAGATTGTGTAGTAACACATTTTGGTCGCCCTAAAGAGTGGGAACGCCAGTATCAGTTGAAATCTGACACCAACCCAAGTGTACTTCTTTTTTATAACTGTCCCTTCAAAAAAGTCAAGTAACGTCTACCTAATGTGTGCTCTTAAGGGAGTCCATGTGTGTTGTAGGAAATAACATCAACATTCTGTTTCAACCTGGAGCAATTTCTACACCAATTAAACTCAAAATAATTATTCAAGTATTAACAGGATCCTACAATTTAACCAGAAGTTGTCTTTGTGAAGTGAACTAGATGTCCTTGGTTAATAACTGGGCATTGAATAAAATGAGAATGAGGGGTGCTCCTAAATTACAATAAAGTAGAGCAGGAGTGTAAGTGTACAAAACACCAAACGCTTTAAAGAAAACAATTTTTAATCTTTTATCAGTACGTTCCCTAACGAGAATAGACATCAAGAAATCTATGTAATTTACAAAAATATATGAATAGTGGTAACGTTATGTTTCAGTGCTTAGAAAGCATCAGTTGAGAGTAGGAAATTTTTGGTCGGCCTGATATACCGCAGCTCGGTACTTTTGGCAAAATTTTGCAGTCACAACCCTTTGAAAGCTCGGCATTAAGAACGGCATGTAGAACGGCATTAGCAAACACTCACCTCAATTTGGAGGGCTGTCTTTACCTAAAGCTAACTAGTGAATGTTGATGCTAATTATCTGGGAAGTATATTTGATATATCTAAGAATAGGAATTTAAAAAATTAGGTCAGGTCCTTTGTACATGTCAACTCAGTTTTCTATCTGTGATGGAGAAGATCACAAAAAATATTATTTTATCAAACCACATGCAAAAAAATAGTAAGTGGAGGTCAGAAAGTTGTCACAGAGTAAAATCCATTTCCGAAATTTGGATTTGGGTATTGCTGTAGGTAGGAATTCGGCAATGCTGACTTTATGTCGAGAGCTTCATGTTACAATTTACATATTATACATAATATAGTATATTATATATAATATAGTATATTATATATAATATACTATATTATATATGCATATATATGTAAATATGTATCACGAATATTACTTTCCAGTATAGAGGCCAGAAAGATAGTGATTAATAGATGAAAATGAACGAAGAAAACTGTACAAAGAAAAGTTCCAACGAGAAACAGATTTCAACAATGTGGCAGTCTGGCACATTCGTACAACCACAATACCGTGAATTCTCAGAAAACCTAGTGGGCCTGTTTCTAGGAAGAGGAAGTGGAAATAGTTCTGCCAACCCCTGTGAACATCTTTTGAAATAATACTGATAAAAAAATATTTATGATGCCATGTCTTCACCATGTGATAACAGCTTCAAGTAAATCATGTTGTGTGATTTGATTAATGCGATACCATAGTCTCTTAAAATATGAATATAACATCTAGATACAGCCTATATATTGCAGCAGTATTCTACAGAAGAATTCATCATACATTTGTATATTTGTATGACGATCATGATGATGATGATAATGATAATGATAATGATAATGACGATAATCATGATGAGAGCTTAAACAGTCAAATTAGTTGGTATTATAGCTTAGTTGAAAAATGTAAGCAAAGAAGTAAATTGAGAACATAGAAAGAAAAGGTAGGCAGCATGTCTAAAAGCTAAAGAAAATATGTTTAACGGCGTGAAAATAAATGAGTCCATAATAAAAAAGCTAAATTAAAAAGGAGAAGTTGATAGAAAAAACCGAAAGATGTTAAAAACGAAAGGACTGGATGTGGAACGGGGAGAAAAGCAACAATTCAAAAAACAATTTAAAAAATAGCCAAGACAAAAGTTGGATAATAGAATAGAATTGCAAATTACATATGCGACTGTTAGCGAATTCTTACTTTCTTATAATAGTCATGGTAGTGCGAGTACAACTATTATGCTTTACAACTAAAATGGTCTCTTTACAATACACCAGAACATCAACTAATTACCAAGTCACAATTAACTATCCAGGCAAGTTTCTACACACCCATTCCATTGGCCTTCGATGTATTTGAGATATCATCCAATGATAAAGTCTCTTCCTCGTCTATGTCACCCGAACCACTGCTCATATATTTGAATGGGCGATGCATATGTGAATGTTCCTCAGTCTCTGAATCGTCTGAATCAACACTGTACCTTCGTTCATCTATAACAAAAAAAGTGAAGTTACAGGAAGAACAAATATCATTATCTTCATTGGATTGGTCTTGACAATGTAAACTTAACGAGGGGTATGAAGGAAGAACTCGTAGTACAGGTGGGCTTGGCTATTTTCTTTATCCATGGTCCATTCAAATTATCCAATTCACAAAGCATTGTTTTCACAAAGATCATCATCATCATCATTAGCTATTTTGCCCAGTGCTACCTAACAGTATGTTTAATATCTCGCTTATTTTATTGTCTGACATTCATTTAAAATGCTTACTTCGACCAGCTAATGTCTCTTTGTTGCACGTCTTTCTTTGTTTCCTTGAATTAGTAGCGTTTATAATGGCAGTAGCAATAGTATTGACTTTAATCTCAAGGATATAAAGCTTTTGACCGACTCGCTATTTGATTTCACTTCCGAAATACCAATCGATCAGGTTCAAAACTTTATTTTGGTTCATACATAACGAATTCTAAAAAAGTATTCGAAATCGTATGATGTTTGGCTAGGAAAACATGGTATCCCACCTCCACTTTCTCATCCTGGCAATCACGCTAGAATGTAAATATCACGACTGGCATTTTTAAAAACTATAGAATATATCCTTTTGTACGGATCGGAAATGTTGAGGATTAAATATCACAAAGGCCCCATGATCAAACCTACACAAGCCTTACAAAGAGCATTCAAGGTTCTGAGCACGCTATTCTATAGCATATGTATTGCACATACTTCCTTGTATTTTATCCACTTCAATGCGAAGAAAAAGGAAATTTTGCTAGCCATTGCTGCCTAGTTGGGAAAGAAGTGGTTTGAATCTCATAATTCGATAATTTAATAACAGATGTGACTTCTCGCGACTTAGGGGTTTTGGGGAGATGGTATTCTGGAGAGATTGTATACTCCGTCTCAAGAGGGATCCACGGTGATGATAATTGCTCTACTTTGAAAACACAACTGTTCTTATGCTTCGCTTAACTCACGCGGTAAACTATTGTCGAACTTAAAGAGTTTGGAGAAAAAGACGCAAGGATGATGGTGTTGGGCCAAACCTCCCGAGAAACTCACCACCCGAGTGACTCGATTACAAATCCAAAGCATTGCTCTCAATCAACAAAAACTACTTTCTACTTTACTTCGAAGATTTACCAAGAATTGCATTACTTCTTTCCACGCTGGTCACACCATTCGTACTGGCTTAAGTACTAGCTTGGTTTATACTTAATTTGCTACTATTAAAAGCAGGTAATTGCTTTTAATAGGATAAAAGGATAATGCTTTTAACATTTCAGACATGCATTCCGTGCATACAGCAAAGTGCTAAACTAAAGCTTTTCATCCTCATTAGGGAGGTCATAAATCCTCATCAGTAGAAAGTATACGCACGTGTATGCGCAGTTTCCAATAATTTCATTAAATCTATCCATCTAAGTGTCTTGTCTAAGAATGTTAGCAATCGTGATTCTCCATTTGGTTTTATTCTTTGCTTGATCAAGTCGCTGATGCTTCGACCTGTCCAGTTTGACAAATGATTTAAGAATATTAGTCTCAGACTTTCTCCTCTTCTTTACCCCCTAGTACTGCAGACATTTTTGGTAACTCCAAATTTTCTTTTCTTACAAAGCGATCCTGGTGTCACGTTTCAAATACAACTAACCTTTAGCTTTCTCACTGGGAATCCTTTCAGTCTACTGTACTCCTAACATTCTCATAAAGAACCGCATTTCTGCCGATATCATGACTAACTCATGCGCTACAGATCTTAGTGTTTTATCAATTCCTATCCTAGGTAACAGCAAGTACTTGAGATGAATCACATTTTCAGGTCAATTTTTTAAAATATATTCATTATTTTACAGCAATTAAAGGCCTAAATGTATAAAAATTTCCACTTTCTACGGACTACCATTCCAAGCATTATGAAGCTTAAAAGTTTGATCACATGGAGAAGTTTGTTTTTGGTGTGTACTATACGAACGAAGGGTATACAATGAAAAGTTTGTGAACAATGAAACATCAGTCGCTAGCAAAAAACACAGATGGGTGTGAAAAATCTAATTCCAGCTTTTTCACCTAAAGCAGTCTCCCTGTTTCCCTAAAAGTCACTTCTTAGTTGCCTTTGGCATAATCCCTGATTGGATTAAGGCGCCCCGAAAACGATCTGAAACAACTAACTCAACCTAGTTGCGCCAGTGGTTGGACAAAATATAACGAAGATCGCTTGTTTTGATTTTTGCTGCTAAGTCCTTTTTCAAACCCACCTGGGTAGTGTCGATGTCATTGAGGTAAAGTTTATTGAAAAAGTCAAGAAGTTCATGTCTACATAACCACAAAACAGTTTTCTGTGGCATTTACTGATGGTGAACACTAATATAGGCTTCACGGTTCAGTCAATTAACGCAGCTAACGCAACAAAAGTTATTTAAATACTGTAACGTCTGCCATTACCCAACCAAATTAATATTAAGAAATAAGTTTTTAATGGTCCGACATTCCTTGTTAACAAGTGATTCTGTATGGGTGCAATTCCGATTTCTACTTCAATTATCACACAAGTAATTCTTTATTTGTGTATTTTTTTGGTTGGACGGAAGTGGGCCCAGAGTGGGTGGGAGGAAATGCACTGTCGAATAGACCATAAATCCTATCGATACAGAGCACATAGAGGGATGCCCGATCCAAATTTTCCACAAAATCCTTTTCAATTTCAAGATAAATACAAATCCTTGCTAAGCTAAACCAAGCTATTTCTTCAAGAGGTAACGCGACGTTGTCATAACGGGTTGGAGAGTAACACTCTACAAGAGATGGGATGCCGTCAGAGTATATGATTGCTTGTTCTTTCATACGGACAAAAATTCAGTATAAAAAATGATTTTACGTGAAATTTAATGTTTAACAGATCGATTATTCTTTCTGAAATTACTTCAATCGGTAAATGATGGGGAGTCGTTTGGCAATTCATTACTCCAGTTCCCTAGTAAAATTAGCGGTAGAGCAGAGCCAATGTTAATCTTAGTATATCCATGTCATGGGCTTAGAATTTCAGTACCTAAATAAATAGAACTGAAGCAACCCCTTAACCCATAAAAGCGCCGGTGTTTCCATAAGTTCATAAATCTGATACTTGAGGTTCTATGGAATTCAATAGTAGCTTATCTATTGTATGTGTGATCCGAAAATAAAAAGAATATACAAACTTCAGAAAAAATGTTTTCATTTGTGAAGGATCAGAAAATGAGCAGCACTACACCAATCGTTATAGATCAAGACAAAATTTATACTTACCAACGTAATCATTGCTTGCGTCCGCGAAATACCCTTTAGCTGAGGAAAAAGAACCAAGCATATGGTTTTCATGATGCTAGAAATAAACGCAAGAGATTCAATTATACAATGCCACGATAGTAATGTTAACAAAGTGTATGACAGATTTGCTATTATTTTGAGGTAAGATGAACAATAAAACTTAAATAAAATGTAAATAATAGTAACGTTTCATTCTTTTAAAAACAAAGTTTATGACTGATTTATGAATACTTTAAGCCACTAATAAAATACTTTTTTTAAGAGGCAAGTAATATTGCGGGGGGATTTATGGTAACTAAACTTAAAGAAAATAATAATGCGCTCTATTTTTGGATGCTTAAGTGAAATTATAAGAGAGCCATAAATACTTAAAATTAATAACAATAACCACGTTTATAAACCGTGTTAGGTACATCGAAGATTTATAAACACCAAAGTAATTATAACGAAAAAAAGTGTTTTTAAAGGCAAGGTTTAAGTTAAACTTATGGATCACTTAACGTAAATTAAATAATAACATACCATGTTTAAGAGCCAAGGATTGTGAAAGGTTTATCAACACCTAAATGTAAATAATAATACATCACGTTTTTAAGGGAAAGTAACTTAAGAAAAATTTTTTAAAGATCAAGTTGAGTTGCTAGACTTTTATCAATGGCTATGGTTTAAGTAAAAAAATAACAACGTTTACTGTCGCCTCCTCCAGTGGGGTTAGTAGGAATCACCCATATCAAGAATTTCCAGATAAAATGATTTATTTAATTATTCCAAATGATTTTTTTTAATTATCATTTTATGGGGTTTCAAAAAAGTAAACAAAAATGTGAAGTACCTTGCCGTTTATTGATAATTCTCCCAACGCAACTCAACATTCTCTGCGTGGTAATCAGCATTGTTATTTACGTCCGCTGGAGCATTTTACTGACATATTTCTTCCCTGTGACATAAAATCGAGCCCCAGGTCGTGACCATGTTTAACAAATCAAAATGTGGTTTTCCTGTTAATTGGACACAGTCTGCAGTCAACGTTCTTGACATTGAGTTAGTATTGTGTCAAGCAATAAAACAATTCCCATGACCAAAATCTCAAGCCTCGATATAAGACTGAGTTTGACCAATGAAAACAAGTTGTTGGGGCTTATTTTTGACAGTTTGAAGCACTGTGGTACTTGTTATTCAAAGTGAGTCATTTAATTTACGGGGGGAAAAAAGAAAATGTTAAAATCTATAACTTAAAATTTTGTTATTAACAAATTTCGCTATTCTGCAGTAAAATTTCTAAATGAAAAAAAAAGAAATTACGTCTTGCGGTATTTATAACCGGAAGTAAAGTTTATTTCCTCTTAAAAAACCCTTTGGCTAAGCCCTCAATTCAAGAAAAGCTGGAAGTAAAGAGGTAAGACAAAACAAAAAGGGGAGTCTGTCATAATGCTGTCACAGCTAGAGAATCGAATTTCAATTGGTGAGTATATTGTACTGTTCAAACCTAATGATTCCACTCTGTTCTCCACATTTGACCCACACTTCATTGAACGTGGTCTGATTATTGCATCCTGAAACTATTCTGTGCTTGCGAAAGAAGAGGTCCGGAAAGATCTACTAGTTACCTATAAAACCCAAGCCAACAGTTTCCCCCCATTTACGATGAGAGTGATTTTTCTGAGACATTATCTGAAGGAGAAAAGCATGTTATAGTTCTTCACAGGTATAACCAAAGCATCGATGTTGAACACTGTTTTTCAACATTTTAACGCTTAACGTAAGTAAAAAACAATATATTGTGCTTTTAAAAGTAAATAGGTTTTAAAGAGCTTTATGAATAGCTGAAACTCATGCAGAGCAACAAATGCATAATCGTCGTTACTCTAATAGATATAGGTGAGACTTGTTGATATGTAAACACCAAGCCATATATAAAAACAGACCATCCTTGTAGACCTATAACAGGTTACGGGATCCTTTAATGAAAAGTAAACAAGTACGAGACACCATGTTTGAATAGCAACTACAATTACGACACCTGTATAAATACTTTAAAGTAAAGGAAAACATGTTTTCAAAGTTAAGGAAATTTATTAGCTTTTTGTAACTAATACAATGTAAGCTAAATAATAACAATTTATTGTGTTTTAAGGCTAGTTCTTTTATCTTATATTTATGATAATTAAACGCGAATAACATAAGATAAATTTCCATACTCATTAAGGTAAGTAAATTTGTTGAATATTCAGAAAACCCCCTAAATTTCAAGTAAATTATAATAATTTTTTTTAAAGTTTCAAACGTAAAGTAAATAACACCATACCATTTTTTCTAGTCAACTGTGTTTACTTCTACCTACCAATGCCGCTGCTGTATGTCTTAACGATCGAAGTTGTTGTTTACTCAAAAAAATGTTTACTTTTACATTAAATTAAATTAAATTAAATTAAATTTTAAATTAAAATTAGACTATTTATCGCTACAGTCGAATCAGTGTTACTTTATGGTGCAGAAACCTGGACACTAACAAAGACAATGAAAAAACAGCTTGACGGATGTTACACCAGAATGCTACGAATGGCCCTCAATATTTCATGGAAACAGCATATCCCCAATAGTCACCTATATGGAGAACTACCTCCAGTATCCATCAAAGTCCAACAGAGAAGAATGCGGCTAGCCGGACATTGTGTCAGACACGAAGAAGAAGTAGCCAACAAACTTGTCCTATGGCAACCAATGGATGGGCATGGAAATCGAGGAAGGCAAAAATTTACATATGTAGACAACATATTGCAAGACGCGGGGCTGGACAATACAGCTGAGTTAAAAACAATCATGATGGATAGAGAGTGCTGGAAGGATTGTGTCTCCATACTTGGGCGATGTGAAAATCGACCAAGATAGATAGATA
>RDPX01000136.1:1732563-1781120 GCA_003991215.1 Morbakka virulenta | reverse complement strand
AAGAAAGAGTATCAAGCCAAAAATTCGGTATTTTGTCAATTCCAGGGGACTTCCACTTGTGAGACTTAGATAAAGCTGTTTTAATTTCATTGGTACTAATGTCTTCCCAATGTTGCTCCAGGATATCCTTGGTGCTATCCGCCAAATCTCCTAACCACTCGGCACTTTCATTGTAACCTTTCTCGTTACCCCAGATCTTATTCCAAAACTCCCTAACTTGTTCTTCAGACGGCACTTCCTCTACCGATATTACATCTTTCATAATTTCACGGAAAAACTTTTTAGTATCTGTTTCAAAGATTCTATTTTGCCTGTAGAATTTCTGGCGTTTGTCAAATCTACGGAGTCTTTGAGCCTTCACCTGCAGCTTCTGTTTTAATTCTTCCTTTAAGCTTGGCAGTTGATCTCTACTTTTGATGTCATACTTTCTTAAAACTTTTCTAGCTTTACCTGATTTTAAATCCTCATTTTTCTGCAATTCGTCTAAAAGGGATATCTCCTGCCTAAATCTTTCAATTTCCTTTTCAATCCTAATTTGCCATTTTATTATTATTATTATTATTATTATTATTATTATTATTATTATCGATATATTTTTAATACTAAAATAAAGCAAACGTTTATCGAATTGTTCACTCATAAAAATCGTATAGAACCATCCCTGAGCTTTTTTATTTCATTTTATCATGTGCTTTTTCGTTACTGTAAACCTTCAAGAAACTGTTTATAAAAGACATGATTTTTACAAGTTTCTGGGCAATTATTCAAGCTTAAGATAGTGGAGGTAGGCAGCGTATGTAAAGCCTTCGACTGGTAAAATTTTCCAGATGCACTCATTAAAAGTTATTTCGAACCCTGAGTGAAATGTGAAAGAAGATGATTTCTGTATTTAATACTTATACCCATGCATGCTGCAGATAGATAAGTAAAGGTATCTACCTTTACTTCGGATCGACTTTGTGCGTGATATTGAACTGGTGTAAATGCAAGACTTAATAAACACCTCTTTTACAACTCAGGATGGTACGCATATTTAAAGTGAAAAATTATCATCCACCATTCTGTACTCTTTGCTTTTTTGTCTAATTTCTTCCTACCATTTTCCTGTTATTATTGAAAGCCGTTTTTACCAGTTGTTGCGTTGAAAAATGATACACAAATTAACTGACAAGAACAGTGATAGCAAGTAACAGTCAAAAAGATAAATAATAATAATATCATTGTATTAGGCGTAATTTTCGATCAATTTGGTCATCTACAGCGACTACTACAAAAAATGATTCAATACTATTTTTCTGATTACAAAGTGCTAGACAATATTATATGGTACGACGTGGTGAAAAAAGGAATGAGAAGGTGGGTGTGCACAAACTATTAGATATCAGTTTCAGGTGCGATTGGTTAATAAGGATCAAATGTGAGCAATCTTATGAATTTCAGGAAGAAAGGGAAGATTAAAACAAGGGCAGAAATAAAAGGAATAAAACTAGCAATGGCAACAACGACAAGAAGATATAGCAAACAAATCAAGGCAAACAACATGGCAACAAAGAACAGCACTATATGGGTTATTTTGTATAAGGCTTATAAGGCTGTATAAGGCTATTTTGAGGCTGCTAAAAATCTAAAAATATGAAAAGAAAAATAAACATTTTCGTACTGCCTTTTGTTTACAAACTCTATACTCTAGCCCCACCCCTCCCACCACCACAAAAACCCCTAACAAAACCCACAACCAAACATAAAACAAGCTTAACGCTTTGGAATACTTAAGAAAACAAACCATGTCTGATAATTCCTCACGTGATTGGGGTATACAGATCTTACGAATATACGTTATACCACGTGTTTCAATAGATATAGTTTCTTTTGTCTTAAACTGCTGGTCTTTAACAAGGTTAAATTGTGTTGTCAACCTTTCAGAGCTTAAGTTTTGTCCCTCAAAGGATAAGTGCCACCTTTAGATAGGCTCAATATGAAAATAGCAAAAATGAAATAACCACCAGGGCATTAACTTGAGTAACTAAAGTAATAAACCAATATTTTTATTTTTATTCTGTTTATAAAACAACAGGGAGAACTAGTGGAACACATTTAAAAAGTAGAATAAACCTTACCAAATTTGAATTGATTAACATGGCATCCGAATCTTCGGGTGAAATATGCTTTGGAAGCATTTTGAAAAACCACGCCCCTGATCTCTTCCATAACTGGTCAAATAGTTAGTTAAGAAAGAACAAAAATTTTGGTTAAAAAAAGCATTATTAAAGATTATCAACAAACCGAGGAAAATTTCATCAAGCTAAATTACGGCGATATTTAATAGTGAGGACGAAATTTTTTTCAATTAAAATTTCCCCTTATATGGCAGTGTTTCCTAGTAGCTAAATTAACTTCCGATACTTTCAAGCAGACTTTCAGTTTGTGTGCACTGCATTATTTGTCTGTCTGTCTGTCTGTCTGTCTCCCTCTCCTCTCTCTCACACACACACACACACCATTGCCACCAAAGTCTACGTTTCCCCCAGTTTTCCATGTCTTTCGGGGCTACTCCTCTAATTTCTCCATGACAAGATTTCAGTCGAGAATAAAAAGAATGTCAATGTGTATGTAGAGTAGCCATACGCCATGACACGTGACTTTCATTTCTGAGAAAGCTGGAAAATATAGACTGAGATCTTATAGTAAATTCAAGACTAAAGCAACCGTAATGCAGTAAAGCAAGAGTTCACAAACGAAATTAAGGGTTGCATCATGATTCAGCGCGTCCCTTTTCAGCGCATCAGCTTTCGCCGCGTCACGTCTTAGCGTATGAGCATTATATTATATTATGTTATATTATGTTATATTATATTATATTATATTATATTATATTATATTATTATATTATATTATACTATATTATATTATATTACATTATATCATATCATATCATACCATATCATATCATATCATATCATATCATATCATATCATNCTGGAAAATATAGACTGAGATCTTATAGTAAATTCAAGACTAAAGCAACCGTAATGCAGTAAAGCAAGAGTTCACAAACGAAATTAAGGGTTGCATCATGATTCAGCGCGTCCCTTTTCAGCGCATCAGCTTTCGCCGCGTCACGTCTTAGCGTATGAGCATTATATTATATTATGTTATATTATATTATATTATATTATATTATATTATATTATATTATATTATATTATATTATATTATTATATTATACTATATTATATTATATTACATTATATCATATCATATCATATCATATCATATCATATCATATCATATCATATTATATCATATTATATCATATCATATCAAATGGGACCCGCTGAAACTTGACACGCAGAAGCATTATGCATCGAATGTTGATGCGCTGAACAGTCCACACATTGAAATTAAGTAATTAGAAGGAGCAGAGAAAGACGATTAAAAGTGGCAAACAGGATTAAGAGAAGGATTGAGTGCAAAGGAGCAAGGAATGGAGAGGCAGATAAAGAATCGTCGTTTTACTATGCACGAGGTTTCTAACATAGCCTCTGCTTGAAGTTAATTAGTTTTTTCGTTATTATCGGCAGACTGCCAATTTTGTAAATAGTTTCGAAAATGAAATGGGATGAAACCGACGGGTAATAAAATGAAACTATAAGAACACGCCTAGTTGGTTTAATGAGAGTAACCTCATAAAAACTCACCTCTCTTTCTTCTGAACAAACAACACAGTAAAAGCATTTTGTGACTTCATTAAATGGGTTTCTTTCATTTACTTCCACGCTGCATTTATTGCAAACTAACTACAGAAAAAAAGATATCTGTTATGATATACCATCATAGAATTGATCCTGTGTACACAAAACGTACTATTACAAGACACAAATTATACAGTCACAATTATCCCCCTCAAAACTTACTAATCATATTGTGCACTTAATTGAAAAATTACGACAATTCATATGTAATTTTTAAAAATAATATGACAAATAAACAACATCACTACCTTTCACATTAACTTTTTAGAAAAAGGAAATTAATTCCGAATTGAAGAATATTGATAAATTGCACAACTTTACGACAAAACGATCTTTTGTTACCATACATGTGAATATGTAAAACCAAAAGTTATACTGTTAAATATCTGGTATTCCTCAATCTCTAATAGATCCCGACAGCTCCTTTTATATATCTTGATCTTCTTGTTAGGAAAAACTGTTAACTAAATAAGTATCACTCAAATAATTTATTATTTGATTTTCAAAATCATTTATTAAAATTAATTATTCAAGTACTTGTCTCCATAGCGCCAAGTGTGGGTTTCCATAACTATCCTCAGCTACTTATAGTGTTTTTCTTTTTCAGTAGTTTAAATTGGGAAAATTTGTCAGTCTTGTAATTAGTATTATTCTGTAGTTTGAAAGCAAACATTGATTATTTTGAATAAAATTTAAATTTTTAAATTAACAGCTAGTATTTGAAACGTTCTTCATCAAACAGACCAGTTTTATGTTTCGATCCGATTATATTTAACACAATGAGACCTTTTTCCCGTTTCTTTTTTCTGTGTATCAAAAATGGGGCAAACCTAGAGAAAATACTATCTTTCATCGGCCACACTGGGTTAACATCCTTACAATTAAGCCATACGTTTGAGTGGCGATAATATCCAGCTAACAACTTCCTTACTACTCCAACAATGTAGCTTAGAACGGCACTGGCTGCCCCCATAAAAGCAAACTGGGTAAGTGGAAGCTAAAAGAAAAAAGCATCCTGTCACTTTCACATTAATTTCTTTGGATTCTTTAGAACTAATACCCACAACCTTTCCATATTTTTTCCCACTGCCATTGTCATCTCAATCGTCAAGAGGTGTTAAGATCGATCTCGATTTGGGCTTGCGTTTAGCTGCAACGTTCTCCACTTCAGGGTAGTAATGTAAGTGACATTCATAATCAGGTGGCCCATACAAAAGAGGTTGAAATAATAAGATTACTATAATTTTCATTTTGAAATGCCTTCTAAGTTTATGTAGTGTACAGACATAAATGCGGCTACGCTTTCTTGTGAAAGAATTACATTTCGATAACAAAAACATTTCCAATTAAAGGCATATTTTATTTCTCGTTTAAATGTCCTGCAGCGAGATCCTCAGGGCGACTCCGGTCACTCCACGATGTACGATGTTCACAAACACCTTTAACAAATTTCCATTACCCTAAACAAAGCACCTCAAGTACGTCCAGCTTAACTGCAACACTCTAGGAAACACCATGATTTGAAGCTACTGATTTGTATGCTATCAGGCTTTTATTTTTATATTCCATAGTTTCTGGAGTTTGGTCTTTAAATCCTGACATTTTTCCATCTTCTCTATTCTTTTTGCTCTATTCAACTATTGTATAGTGTGGCAAAGTCAACAATACTTCGACTATTTTTCTTCTTTTCGATTAGTTAAATCTACCCTTCTACCTTCAATTAAATAACCTGCCTGAATAGCAAAGTAACAAAGTATCTTGCAATCATTGTTTTCAACAATACACTGGCTCGTTGTTATATCACTGCTCGCCACAGTTCATGCATAAATCCCAATGAATTCTTCTCCTAAATCAATAATGTCTAAATATGTATCTATTCTTACGCATTGCGCAGAATTCCATGGTTTGGTCAAGAAACTTCGGCGAACCTTAACGCACATTTTACATTTCCTGTCCTTCTGTGTCCTGTCGATTTGGCTTTGGTGAGACTCATTCTGATGGATTTCTCTTGATGTGCCAAGACAAGGGTTTTTGTCTTCCACTTAGTGCCACTAATTTTTTAACTACGTCCACCTTTCCTCTCCAGCAATCTGTTCAGTTTGTCAAATAAATTGGGGATTTTTCTCCTTCCTGTTTTCTTTCCGTTCTTTTGCTATTTGATCTAAACATTCTTTTTCTATTTCCTTTGCTTCCATGTCTGAACCTCTGGCTGCAGTTCACTGTCCCTGTGCACTCTTCTTTATGCACTTTTCTAACCCAATTTCTGACGTTTCTGTTGTACCTTCAACACTGGTAAATACTCATAAATCTGCTCGTCTTACAATTCACAACCAGTCTACATTACATTTTGAATTGAGCGCTTTATGTCCCGTGATTAGCTTTTGCTACGTCCATTTAATTCTTGCATCTTTTGTTTCCTCCAATCTAGAAAATGAGGAGATGTACCTATGTATTGATTGCTTCAGTTATGTTATTTCCATTTACTTTTG
This sequence comes from Morbakka virulenta, assembly GCA_003991215.1. Taxonomy (NCBI): domain Eukaryota; kingdom Metazoa; phylum Cnidaria; class Cubozoa; order Carybdeida; family Carukiidae; genus Morbakka; species Morbakka virulenta. The sequence continues at coordinate 1,774,879 of RDPX01000136.1, read as the reverse complement.
TCTCTAGCACTTTTCTTACTCTCCCTTGTACCCTTTACTGGGTCCTTTATAATGTTTTCACATAATCTAACTCTTGAACACCAGCACCCTCGCAGCTTTTGTCTTCTTAATCTTTCACCTGACAAAGTAATTCCATCAGACATAGCAACCTTTCCAGCAACACACACACACACGCACACACTTTTTAGGGGCAAATTCAATTCTTGCGACCCAGGTGTAAATTATGAGTGTCTGTTTTTAATAATTCTACATCCCTCTGGGGTTTTTCATACCTCGTGTCAAGGTGCTGCTTTTTCAGAATGACTGTTGGTAGCATCACTGATATGATAAAATACAAAGATGACAACGCATCAGTATGGATGATATCCATACTGATGCGTTGCGCTTATCCTTACCACAGACCCCTTTTTTTGTCTTCATGGTTACGCATGTTTTACCTTCGGTCATCCATTTTGGCACATTATACATGACCAAGCATTCTTGGAGTTGTTTAGCAATCTTATCTGCACATGAAGTAAAATTCTTGAGCCAGTAACCCTGCAGTCCAACTGGATCCGGTGACTTTAATTCGATATTTTCCTCAGCTGCAATCGAACTTTTCCTGAATCCATAAATATACCATATTACTGCTCAATATTCAGAAATTTCTCCAGCTTTGGAAACCACTCTGAATCGACATTATGATTATCTACTTTATTCCATGCTCCGCTACAAAATTCTAAACACTCCAGCATTAGGTGTTTCATCACTAACCCCTACAGACGCTACCAACAATTTCATAGTCTTTTCTGATATGTTCCAAACATTTCATTTTGCTTGTGCTGTTTAGTTCTATCCTCGCCTCTCTTTATTTTGTATTGGATGGCCTTCATTTTTTGTTCTAACTCGTCTATCACTACCTTTATTCCCTTTTTCTTAACAAGAGACTTCCTTTCTAACTCATATTTAAGGTCGCCGTTTTCCAGTTCACCTCGTTTCCAACGCTCAACATGCCCACGGTGGCTTCTAATCCCTGACAGCTTAGACCGAAGCCTTCTTTTCCATGATGGTTCCTGTACCCTTATGTTGAATCCCTCTTTATGCCTACTTTCATTTGTACCACTCTTCCAGCTGCAAGCAATAAATTGTTCCTTTCTCTTATAACTGGTACGTATTTCATTAACCAATTGATTTTTGTTATATGTTGCTTCAATACTTTACGGTCAAGTGTCAAAAGGCACATTCCCTTTTCTTCTCAAGCACTAATTACATAAAACCTGAAGCTTTTATCTTGCAAAAGCATTAGGCAATAATATCTACAATAAAACATATAAATAAATAAGTAAAAAATAAGTCACTAATCAACATAATAGTTTTTCTAAATAAACAAGAGATTGAGCTACTACAGTATATAAAGGACTTGGGATTTTAAGGCGCATGGTTTAATTGCCTTTTTCAAAACAATCTTCCATAATTACAAATGGGAGAATTGTAATTAATGCTATTAGAAGACTATAATTTCCATTTTTGAAGTTTAACTCAGTTTGAAGTCGATCAGGTCTTTTGATTCGACTAAAAAAAAATGGTTTAGCAGATTAATTGAAAAGTAATGGCTATTTATTGAAACAGAAAATAGTGTTTGGTAACAAAATTAGAAAATGCTAAGGCACCATGAGTTGGAATGGAGATATCTTTTATCAGGTAAACTGATTTCAAAGTTCAACACTAATCGAGAAGTGTCAGTACGTAGTCTAGACTTTACCTCAGTGTTAAAAACGGTCTCCACCCAGTCTTAATTTTCCTTTCAAAAATGTGTTTCTGTAAACTCTCTTTGCTGCCACCATTCGCCTTCTTATTTATCAATTTCTTTGCCTACCTCCACCGTGCATAAAATCAGTTCCCTGACCTTAATTCTCTTTGTCAGATGCCCTCTGAGACCCTAAATATCAAAATTACAATTTCCTTTGAATCCAAACACCTTTCCAAATGTACTTACTCTCACAAAGAAAAAACCAAGTAAGTATAGTAAATCCAAATCAAATAAACAAATTGAATTGAACAAGCAAATTCAGCAACCTCCGTTGACTAAACCTTTGATCACATATAACACACCGTAAGTAGTCTCTTTGAAGCAATAATGTACGGTTTTGTACTCGTATTTAAACCCATGCAATGTAAAACGTCTGTCAAGCTGTGCAGAAAAAAAGCCAGTCATTCCTTTTTAATCTCAGACACTTATAATACGTCTGCTCTACACAAAGGGATGTAATTGTCTCCAAAAGAAATCTTGGAGAGTTTTTTACTTCCTTTTGAGTATCCAAGAAAGATCCTTTCAAATTTTTTGCGTATTTCGCTAAAGAATTTCAGTCTAAAATACAACTGCAATAACGTCATTAGTTAATCACGATTCTTTCGTGTTTCTATTCTCAAATACTACAACATTTCAAAAATTACATTGAAGAATTTGGGGGCAAAACGTTTTAAACTGTCTCTCCACTTGCCCCTTTTTCGGACTTCAGTTCCTCTTCAAGTACAAAATTTGGCGTTCAGTCACACATTTTCGCAATAAATTTCACGTGTGTTAGGTCAAAATCAAAAGCATTACTGTGATTAATCTGCATTTTCCCCTCTTTTCAAGCATAGCACTTATAACCATTAAGCCTCATATTCGGATAGGAGTAAAGATAACCTGCACTATTAAAAATGAAACAACTCTTAAACTAATATTTGGAAAACAATCTGCTTTATCGAATAAACAATGACATAAAAACGCCAGTATTTGTTCTTAAAATGAAATAATAAGATTGAAAAGTGAGGGTGCCAAAGTCGGACTGAGAAATAACGTGGGCAAAAACAAAATAATGAACATCACAAAAAACAGAGCACCACAAAATATTGTCTGAGAAAGTTCACTTGAGGCAACAGAAAAGTTCTCATTCCTTAAGAGTTTTGAACATACTGTTGCTGGATGTAAGGTCCTAGCACAATGTGAATACCTAGCACGACACAACAGAACGTTAATGATTGTGGCAGTCAACTGAGCCAAGGAGTACGAACTGACAGGCAATAACGTGGTATGGTACAAAGAGCGATGGGGACGAGGAACGGTGTTGGAGAACGAGCGAGGAAAACTTGTTTGGGATTTTGAATTCAATTTGTGAAAAACTACAATGGCAAGGAGATCCGACCTGATATTAGAAGACAAAGAAAAGAAGAATATCTGGATTTGCGATATGGCTTGTCAACAGCAACAAAATATCGCAACAAAGCGATTGGAAAAACTGACAAAGTACAGGCAACTGACCTTCGAAACAAGGGAGAGACGTGCAGGATACAATGTTATGGTTGTACCCTTGATAATTGGTGCTCTCGGTGGCGGAATGTGTCAAATCGCGAAAGACATGGGAATAATTTTCGAGAGTAGTGACACGATACAAACGAACATCTGCGAAATGCAGAAAACGATCCTTATGAACAGTGAGACCACAGGTCCAAAAAGTTCTACCTGGTCTCATTCAAGACACAGATGAATGATATAATTTTATAGCATTGGGGTTTTTTTGTGCAATAGCGACTGTTCAAAGTGCGAAATTTGTTGTCAATTGAAACTAGCAAATTTTGGTAGTTATGGTAGTTATATTTTAGGGCTATTTTCTTGTACTAGCTTTATCAAAAGAAATAATAATAATAGTAATAATAGTAATTAAAAGATCACGTCATAACGAGATTAAAACTAAATGGCAGGAGAAGAGAATGTATGGTCAGTTTGTTAGAAAAATGCCTGAGGAAATTGATAAAAAGTTATCTTGGCAATGGACTACTCGAGGAGACATCAAAGTCCAAACGGAAGCAACAATATTTGACGCACAGGAAGAGGATTTGTGAACAAACTACATTAAAAATAGAATTGATAAAACTTCAGAAAGTCCCTTGTGCAGAATGTGTCGAGAACGAGCGGAGACAGTGCAACATATTGTTTGTGAGTGTAGTAAAATGGCTCAACGTGAATACAAGAGGAGACATGATAACATTGCTAAGCTGATCCATTGGATGTTATGTGAGAAATATCGTCTCGACAGGAAGGAGAAATCGTACGAACATTGTGTAGTAGAAGATGAAGATGTAAAATTGATTTGGGATATCAATATCCAATATGATAATTTGATAGAAGCGAGGAGACCAGACATAATATTAGTTGAGAAGAAAACGAAAGCTGCCAGCATTATAGATGTTGCTGTACCTGGTGATTGTAGGCACATGAAAAAGAGAATGAAAAGGTGGAAAAGTACCAAGATTTAAAAATGGAGCTGAAACGTCTTTGATCGTTAAGAAAAGTGAAAGTGGTACCAGTAGTTGTTGGTGCTTTAGGCTGTGTGAGCAAAAGATTTAATAGCTGGATGGAAATGTTAAGTCTTAAAGTAAATGTTGGAAATGTGCAAAAAACAGCCTTATTGGGATCTGCGAGGATAATTAGAAAGGTAATGGACATTTGAAAGAACCCTCTTGGCCCTTGGCCACTAGTTGTGGCTCGCCCAAGAGGAAAATACTCGGCAATACGAACAGCCTGTGCGAAAGCTTTAAAACAGATAATAATAATAATAATAATAATAATAATAATAATAATAATAATAATAAAGATTCAATATGGTTCAAACTATCATTCCAGTAAAAGACACATTTTGAAATATTCAATTTGGATGGTAAAATTAAGACTTGTGTTGCATNGGATATCAATATCCAATATGATAATTTGATAGAAGCGAGGAGACCAGACATAATATTAGTTGAGAAGAAAACGAAAGCTGCCAGCATTATAGATGTTGCTGTACCTGGTGATTGTAGGCACATGAAAAAGAGAATGAAAAGGTGGAAAAGTACCAAGATTTAAAAATGGAGCTGAAACGTCTTTGATCGTTAAGAAAAGTGAAAGTGGTACCAGTAGTTGTTGGTGCTTTAGGCTGTGTGAGCAAAAGATTTAATAGCTGGATGGAAATGTTAAGTCTTAAAGTAAATGTTGGAAATGTGCAAAAAACCAGCCTTATTGGAATCTGCGAGGATAATTAGAAAAGTAATGGACATTTGAAAGAACCCTCTTGGCCCTTGGCCACTAGTTGTGGCTCGCCCAAGAGGAAAATACTCGGCAATACGAACAGCCTGTGCTAAACCTTTAAAACCGATAATAATAGTAATAATAATAATACAAAAAAGGTGGCTCTTTAGGAATTGCAGAGGTCTTAAGAAAAGAACTGGGTGGCTGAACCAATTGGTGTTGGCCTGTTATCCAGCAGTTAATGGGAGGTTAACACCAATGCCAAATGAACAAAACAATAGCAAAACAAATATAATGCGCTACATAAGTAATTAAATTTATTATAATCTACCTTGCTTACCTTTTTCCAACAAATGGTCACTGTATATCACCAGTGACCAACTACAACAAATCGTTACAAAAGCAAGTGTCAGAACATCAAACAACTTCCTAAACATTATCTACATATAAGATTTTCCATCTATTGTATGTATTAAATCTGTCATACCCTGCCACAATTGGTGCATTTTCTCAGAACCTCTTTCAGGAAATGTGATTTCTGTCCACAAACCAGGCAGCTTGTTTGACCATCGCCCAGAAGGCTTTTCTTTGTTTGTTCGACATGATTTACAAGCCCACTAGAAATACCAATGGAAAAATGTATCAGAAATTTATTAGCAAATAAAATTTACTGCCCGAATCTAATAATGCTTATTAAAATGTCCAGTAGAAATGGCGAAAGAAGTCATTCTTTATATTTTTAGCAATTTATTTAAATTTGTGCCATATTTCAAACGAGATTCTAGATAAGATAAAGCATTCTCTAGTACTGTAAAGGTTTAATGTGTATTTAAGGCTGCGTAAAATCCACCTTTTGTTTATTATTTCCCAGACAGGAGAACAGCCACAAAGAAGTCGGATCAACCAAATAAAAATTAACTTAAACTTTTATCAGATCATTTCACTGTTTAACCATTGGTCTCCGCCACCCTCTTCCTTCTTATCGCTTCCCTAATGAGTAAAAGCTAACTAGCATCTTCTTTTTTCACTTCTGAAGCACTATGCTCTTGCTTCATTCTTGTCCTTGTTTCCTTTTCCAAGTAACAGTCTATGATTTTAGTGGCTTCAAGTCTTATTTGTCATGAAACAAATACAAAAAATCTCAACAAAGTACACTTGTAATTGCAAACTTTGTAAACATCAAAAATTCATTTGCCAGGGATCTCCCGTGAAAAATGTTTGTTATCTTACATGCTTGGTTATTAAAATCCATGAGTCTTCAATTTCTGTTGATTCTTATTTTCTGAACAACCCATATTGACAATAGACACAGGTTGCCTGATTTAAAAACAGTGTAAAGGGTTGTGACAGTAAATAAATACAGACCCCAGTTTTTCTTGAGCAACCATTATAAGCAAACTACAATATTAAAATCATTAATAATCATATATGTATGTAAATTAACTTGATCAGTCACAGTTAAGTGATTGTTACTGCCTCTATTACATTTTCTGGGTCTTATGTTGCTTCTTGGAAATTCAAAAAGTTTTCCTGAAGAAATGTCAGCATCTTGGTTTGAATGTTAGACATGTGTAGAAAAAAAGCAAATTTTCTTCTAAGTGATATAAGCATATGTATATATATATATATATATATATATATATATATATACTTATATACATTTATTGGTAATAAAACAAAAATTATGAAAACAGAACTGCTGTTAGTTTCACATATTCAAACAATAATTACCCATTTACATATTATAATATGTTTCTCGCTCTAATATATAAATGCCTGATGATCGTTTAACTATGTGCAACTGACAGCTCCATATTATGTTGTTGTTTCTTTCCTGATAAATCTATAAATGCTCTATTTGAAAGAACATCAAGCACTCTGGCTGTAAAAACAACAGAAGACACACATACATACACACATACATAGATATTATGATGATGATTATTATTTTCATTATTATTATTGACCACTGATTACAGGATAAGGCAGATACAAAGTTAAGGGGGGCAGGCAAAATATGGTTCCAGATCAAAGCATGGGGCATGTGACCCATTTTCATATTGAAAAAATCTAAAGAGCAATTACTGGAATGAAACAAAACATTATAGATCATTTTCAACTGTCTAAGGTTTTTGATTATATGCACCATGGAACACCATTGAAAATTATCAAGTCTTTTGAAACAGCTGAAAAATTAACTAAGCTGTACAAAACATTTTACCATAGCTGTAGTATATTGATCATATATGTATAAAATTAGTTGAAGTGGCTCCAGATAATAAGGAACATGAAGAAGCTTACTGGTTACAATGTAGGTGATGAGGAGAACACCTGATGATGGTAAAGATTGCATTCAAAGAAATGCAATGTTTACCTCCTTCAGAAATGCAAATATTGTTTGGAGGATTTATATCATGCTGGTATTGCACTATTTGCTAAGGAATTAAAAGCAAGGCAAATAAAGTAAGAGAAAGTTTACAAATACAATACACCAACTGAATTGAAAATCAGTACAAGTGAAAATGAATAATACATAAACAACACCATTTGATTTGAACATAAATCAATCAAAGCAAATCAACAAACTTCTGTATCTTGCTTTCAATGTCTATGTTACAGGTAGAACAGACTGAGACATGAAAACCTAAAACATGTAGTCAAAAATACTATCTCATCAATTGATTAAAGTGGGCAAGAGTTGACACTAATCATGAAAAATGAAGATGAGAATTTTTAAATCAGGTGTTTATCTGCTTTTGTTACAAAGCTGTGAAATATTGAAGAAGACAAACCTGAAGGGCAAACAGAAAGAAAAATGGGCAATGAAGTTACAAGAATAGCAGGGATTAAAATAATTGTAATAATGAAACAGATCAGACAAAGGAGATAAGAAGCACTATGCACATCTTGAGGAGTAGCCATGGTGGCCATGAAGTTCTAAATATCATATAGCAGAAGACAACTAGTATGTCCTAGAAACCTGGAAGACTACTGTAGGATAAAAATAAGCAAGATTAAGTATGGTAGTTGGAATGCTGTTGCTGGTGTGGAAAAAAAGAATAAAAGAACAGAGAATAACACTAGAATAAAAGAATATTTTTGTTTTAACATTCACAAGATGTTCACTCTTCATTTGTATACTTTGCCTGTCTGTCCTTGTTTTGTCATTTGTTGTCTGTTATATTTGGTTAGGCTAATTTTGATCATGTACTAATTATAAGTAATTATGACAATAAGAACATTTAACTTGCCACTGTCACACAAAACATTGTTCATCAGGTAAGAAAGTCAAGTTATGGAGGTATATTCAAGAAGAAATAGTTTTATAGTTACATATAATACTGTACTATCTCACAACAATTTGATTCTCTTAGTTTAGCTGTCTATATTGTCATTTTTTGCCCTACTCGATATCTTTTTTACCAAAATGCTAACTGAGGGCCTTGGAACCAAATAAAAAGAACCCAAGAGTTTGCCAGATATAGAGCTATGATAACATGACCCTTCACTACTGAACAAAATGGTTCTAAATTGACTAACTACTGTTAATTCCTTTACCTTCCTGTATGAAAAACTATACCAAACCAGATATATATATATACATATATATATATATATATATATATATATAGAGAGAGAGAGAGAGAGAGAGAGAGAGAGAGAGAGAGAGAGAGAGAGAGAGAGAGGGGGAGAGAGAGTATAAAAGTGAAACACTCAGAAAACCTTAGCCAAAGATGGAACCGGCTGATTATATGACAATAGTGGGGCAATACATACATGGGCAATCCACATCACCACATGAAAGACAACATAACAAGAAACATAAAAATGAATTATTTGCAAATATAATAAAGAAAAATGATAGATGAGGAATAGAAATGAATAGAGGTTTCGTGAAAAAGGTGATGAAAAATGCTGGATGGTAGTTTTTGTTGATGAACAAGAAAAAAGTTTATATGTCTGATGGTGAATACTACAGTCATGGATCATCAGTCAATGACCATGTCAATATATATATATATACATATTCATATGCAAATAAACAATAATTATATAGAAGCATCCAAGTATTTGAAGAAACTACAAACCCTGATAATATGTACACAACAACAGGAAAAGCAACTGTAGTATTGTTGTGACTTTCTGGTATTGCATTCATCATTTTCTTTACATAGACTTATCAGTTTTATAAATAACGTAATTACCCTAGGTGTAAAAAATGACAAAATGGGTTAAAGTAGTTAATGATAACAAAAGAAACACACAATCTTTTAAGTTCAGAACATTTATTCAATAATTCTTTGAGTTCAGCACATATAATAGCAACTTTTTCTGCTAGGCAAAGTGCACAGCTGTTGGAGCTGTTTTTGTGAGGTGATAAACAAGATATTATCCCCCATACTAGGTCTACATGTATAGAGTAGAATGCATATTAGGGGTTAAAAATACATTAAGGTTAAGGTATTTTCTGTTAAGCATATATGTATAGAGTAGATGGCATATTGAGGGTTAAAAAGTCCCTCACCATTTGGGAATTTCCTGTTGCATATATATGTATAGAGTAGACAACATAATGGAGGTGAAAAAGTCCAATATTATTGGGGAATTTCAGGTAAACACTATCAATGACATTTTAAGGCATGAATCATTATAGATGAAATGTCATGATGACAAAGGTAAAAAATCCATAATGATTTGGCATTTTGCAACAACACATCAAATTTACTAAACAACAAGGTCAAATGTCAAGATTGAACTGGCAAGAACAATGCAAAGAGTTGGCTTTCCACTGTGATTTTTATTAAAGAAATCTGAGCAAGTCATCAAACATTTTCAAGTGATTACAACCAAAATTATTTACCTATTTGCAGTAAGTGGGATGGTACATTTTTACATCTCAACAATGGATTTTCAAAATAGATTTGCATTGATGTGTTTGCTTGCTTGAACTTGCTCCACATTTTAGTGTGGGCATCTACTTCCTGGTAACCTGTACCACATGCAGAGGTCATTAAATGCCTACTGGTGTCATTGGATTTTTTTCTCAGTTTGTATAAGTGGTCTACATATGCAGATGCTGATGAAAGGAACTACTGAAAAAGAAAAAACAAGCAACTAGTGCAGACAGCTGCCAGTTAGTAGCAAGTTTAAGCACATATGTAGTAATATATAGAAGTACAGCCAACACAAATGGATATTTAATCTAAATGCCACACCTAATGGTTTGACTTAAGAAGGTGATTTGACTAATATCACCTGCAATTGCTTAGGATTCTTGGTTTTCACATTTAGCCTGGAACATTTTTCTTCTTTTACATTCATACTTACTTACCCAATTCTTATTTGTTCTGAAATTTCCAGCTCAGCTGCCCTCTTCATAACTTCTCCAATTATCATATATTCTTCTTCAGTGACAAGTGGTGGATGTACTTTCTTGTAGCCAGTATCTGGTATTGTAGACCATCCTGTCTGTAACCTGGTACAAATATATTTGATAAGATTCATTAACCAAAAGCTCCAAATATACTGATACATTGAAATATTTTCTGCATTTAACCTAAAACAATACACTTGTTTCTATCATATGTACTGAATGCAAATACTGAAAACAAACTCAAAGCTGTAATCAACAGTAAGGGCTTCCAATTTATTGACTGTCACAGTTTCCATTTATTCAATGATTTTAGTGTAATCTATTACAGTATATAACATTATTATACCCACCATAAAAAAAAATGGGTACAACTTTAAACTACATCTGGTAACAAGGCTTCAGTTTGGGAGTTCTGAAGCTTTGGAGAGTGTGGAGTCAACCCTTAGTTGTCATTACTTTCAGGTCTGCTCTGGCCTGGAGTGGTAGTACCTGTGAAGGTCCCATCTTTGGATTAAATAGATTTCTGTGTATAGATGTACTCCACTGCCTTGTGGGTTAGCTCTTTGATAGGAGTGAGGGCTAAGGGTTGCAACCCTGAAGATTTTTAAAGGATCAATACAGCATGCAATATCTCATGTACTGGTAAGCTTGGGCATCGTGACAGGGAAAGAGATGGAGGTGATATGTACAAAGGATGATGATGGTGATGATGACAATGGCAATGAACAACTGTGCCCACTTTATATTCTTTATAGTTTGGTGTAAAATCTATAGAGCCTAAATTGAATCACTAGGTCTTACAACATTAGCACCCTACCAGTAGCAATACAGCAATTGTTACAGTGAGAGAAACTTTTTCCACTGCAAATGATTCTCAATATATCAGGGTACATTGCACACCATTATCATCATACAATTTCTTGCAGTACCATTTCAGATGGTGCCAATGAGTGCCATGTCTTTCCAACTGTCCTTTTCCTTTGTCAAGTGAATCTGTTAAAAATACACACCTAAGTACTGACTCAAGATTTTCGTAAAAATCATATGATCCATACCTTTTGCACATTTATCTTTATGCATTTTCATCACAAAGACCTTCTCTTTTTTTTTACCTCATCACATGGCTGAAAAATTTCAGAGCTTTCAAATCATTAATGTTTTGTTCAGATTGCAACTTCCATTAGCTCTTTCTGCACCTCTTCATTGCTAATGTATTAGTCCATCTAAACCTTCTCATTCTATTAAAAATTCAACTATTTTAACTCTCACAGCTCAATGTATCTCCACCCTGTGTAAAATACTAATCATATAAACTGGTTTAAAATGTGAAACATTAGAACTCAATTTATCCTCTCCCAATAAAATCCAAATAAAATAACCTCACTATTTCTCAAATTATAACTGTAGCAAAATTTATCATCTTTTATTGGGGTAAACAAATCATTTATTTAAAAAGTGATTTTTCTGCTTCATACATTTTTGTACACATTTACTTTTGTTATTTTTTTACTATACGAGTGTACAATAACCCATACTGAACTTACCACAGTCAATTCTAACGATCCTCTTCTTTGGCTATCAATTATTAAAATTTGGCAGAAAATGAGCTACCCAGTGAGTTTGTAAGATAATAACATATTTAATTATTTATAAGTAGTAGCTGGTATCAGCTGATATCTTTAAAAATTAATGTGACAACATGATATGGATTTTAGAATATTATCTTTATCAATAATTAATATATCAATAAATCTCATGTTTTAGAAATTATAGTAGATAATGCTCTGATTAAAACTGCTAATCACTGCCATTGGAGTAAAAACTTAATTTCAGATATTAGCTGTCTGAAGAGGAAAAAGCCAATCATTAATTACAAATTTATAGAACAGCTTAATTATAATTTTTTTGAGCTGGTTGCAGTGAAAAAAGAGCAACTATACTTCTAAAAACCATATTAATATCTAAAATTCTCCTTTAAAAGCTCCATTATTCACCAGGCTTGGTGTTTTGAAAAACTTTAACACATATATTCTTTGTAGTAAAGAGGCTATTCTCTTTTGTTATTAGCTGTGTATCTTGTAATTGTTTACACATGTATTTATGCATAGTGTTTTGGTAATGATATTAGACAAACCTACAAGTAAAAAATCCAGTCATTCTCAGAGTAAAGAAATTAATTCTAAATACTAGCTATGTGCTGTAGAAAATTGAGAAATATCAATCAATAACAATGCAAAAAGTATAGGACAGAAAACTTTTGCACTTGTAGACAAAGCTACATAGACAAAAAAATTAATTTTAAGGAAATTTCAAGGTACAACATCATGCCTGAGACAGACAGAGTTTTGAAATGGAAAATTTCTTTACACAATTTCAATATCTGCCTTCTTTTACTTTCTAAAAATTTCCAGTGTAAAGGTCCATTTGATATTTTGTGGGTTGGTGTTTTTCTTTTATTAGACTACACAAAACCAGAACCAGGAGTAATCAGGATGACCATTTTATGTCAAACAGTTGAATTAGTCTATCCCTAGAGTACAGATATATATATCCAGTCAACTATGTCTAATTCAAATTTATGTAATTCTAATGAATCCAAATGTAATGACCCCTTGAAAACCTCCTGACAATTATTTCAAAAATAAATCTATACTTTGAGTGTTAACCACAGGAACTATATATAATTCATTCATTTTTGAGGGGCCCCAAAGAAAAAGAAGAATCTGTCTAATTTCAACTTTTTAACGTTGCTAAGAATTAAAGTGCTTCACTTTATTAAATTTTCTGTGAGTTGATGCTGTGATGTCTTGACTACTATTTAGGTCACTCTTATTAATATTACCCTGGTCTGCAGCATTTCAGTCAAATAATTTAATGCAATCAGGAAGCAAAGATAAAAATAAAGAAGATAACTTTATCTGCACAGACAGAGATTTCTAACAAAAAACCCAACAACAATGACTATTGGTAATTTCTTTAAAAAGCTCTGAAAGAACCTGCTAAAATGTTAAATAAGGATTCAATGGATAAGTTGCAAATTTTGTAACTAGCTTCAATGTGAGAAAACTTTTGGAGCACAAATAAGTTAATGGATATCACTAGCACAGTTTTAACAATCAACAAACCTATAAGTTTTCACATCCAAAAAACTAAGTGCACAGTATTTGACAGTACCACAGCTCCATCACAGGAGTCAGGAAAATATAGTAATATGAAGGGTACAGTCAGAGAGACTCAGAAGAAAAAATGTGGAGGGTGGTCAGGAGAGAGTGAAGGCTTTGTCAAACCACTTTACAGTATGTTATGATTACTGCAATTACCTTTGGTGGTTGTCAACAAGTTCTGTTTTTAGGACACATGCTAAGTTCTGGTGGTGCTACCAAAGTGAATGCTGATACCAGAATAAGATAATGTGGCTAAAGCTCAGGGATCTTCTCCCTGTTCTTCCATTCAAGCAAAAGTTAGATTCTATCAGGCCACCATATGTCAGATGTGTTACAATACAAGGCACTGAAAATGGCTGGCTTAATGCAGTCAGAGAGAAATAACATGAAAACTATTAGATGGATCTGTGATGTCACATTGAAAGATAGAAAGTGCCCATTTGAAGCCATCTTGGTTTAGAGAGCCTAATTAGGAGCTACATTCAATAAGGTAGACAAAGGTAATTTGGTCACATAGAAACATTGTTAGAATGATAATTGGGTCAAGAAATAAAAGAAACAGTTGTTAATGGGTATATGGGAGGAGGTAGGTGTTGCAAGCCATGGAAACAGGTGGTGGAGACAGATCTAAAAGAGTGGATGAGAGCCACTAAGAAAGCCCAACCATCGCATGTTTGCATGGCAAAGCAACATTAAACTGATCATGATGATTATTTATAATATTAACAGGCTTCTATTGATACTAGTTAACTTTATGTTAAATTAAAAAGGAACTGATGCTCATAATAGTCCAGGAATGTTAAATTTGTCAGGAAATTGCTAAATGGATAGTGAGAGTTCACCAGATCTATGCTGGGGTTGTTTTAAAATGCATAAGTCCAGGGATCACTTCAATTTAATTAAATCTTGTGTTCACATTTTTACTAATGTCTTAAAATTCAATGAATATAAATTTCAATCACTATCTCAAAATATATTATCTATCTATATTATGCAAGGCTGTCAAAAGGAGCTTTAGATCTTTTCTTGCCAATATTCTTTGTGTGTTTTGTTAAAGTTGCTGCATTCAAAGCTTTTCTTTCATGAAAAAGGTACTTTACCTTGCACCAGTTAATGCCCTTCTACTTCCTCTACATTTGAAATAATTAGAAATTTACTCTCTGATGAATACTATCTAGGTCTAAAGTTGAAAAAACCATCTTAGCCACTAATCATCTCTACAAACATATAACATTAAAATTATTAACAGCAAAGGAAAGCATCTAACTTAATAATTCCTTACTTTTCTGCAGTGTCTACAAGCCTAGTTTATCATCTAAACACTCATTACAAGTCCAATGGCTCATGTATCTATTATCTAGTAGCAGTCTCTGAAAGTCAGTATTAGTTATCATCCAACATTATCTACTTAAAGTTAGAAAGTGAAAGTGAAGCTTGACATACAGAATCCCTGAAGATGTTAATATTGGCATTGCCTTTACAAAAGCCATACTAGGAGTGTATTCTGATGACTACAACAGAGCACACCTTATACTAAAACTATTTATTCCTCCAAGTTAACAAATGGGCTTTTGCTAAGTGCTTTTTATCTCCTTATGGAAGTCCCATGCTTTGCATGATCTTGTAAGAACTGGTTTGATAGTGGGCAAATATGTGCCACAGTGATAGTCAGTGTCACAGTTAAATCCTTTACAGTTCTTAAGCACCAAGTAGCTACTGACAAATGTGGCTGAATTGCCAAAAAAACTATTGTAGACACAACAAGCATCTTTACAGGAGCCCCAAAGTTTGAGGGTTTGACATAATAGTCTTTGCACTGTTCCCTTGTAACCCTGTTCTGTCTAGGTTCACTTTCCATTCAGTTTTTCGCTCAGATCTTTCATTTCAGCAATCATGACCAGACCTTTTTCACATAAAAAATTAAAAATTATCATCTGAAAAAAAACAGTGGTGAAGCTCTAAGAACAATGGTGAATAAGTGACGGCAAAGTATTGATCCTTAAATTACCAATTGGATCCTAAATTTCAATTTCGCATTACAGACTTTAACAGCTTTAAACAAATCTTCAATAAAGCACCTGCTACGTCATGTAATAGCATAAGTAAAATCGCGGGCAGCTTGTGTCGTGTAGCTTAACAGAAGCTTTACGCCACAAACAGTAGGGTGAAGATTAGAACTCCACTGAAAGCAACGTTACTAATTTACAGAGCAGATCAAGCAATAAATTCAAAGATAGATTCTGGTAGGACAAATTATGGCTGACGTATCTTTCTCTTCAAGCTTACAGCTCGCTAACTGCGGAGGGCTATAGAGTGACAAGGTGACTCAAGCTACATACTACATTCCTAGTACACTGTAAATAGGGTAGGTCGCGATACTAAAAAATTGATGGATGACATACCTTCCTCTTAATGCTAACTGCCTGTCATCTGGGCAGAGCCATCGATCTGACGCCAGATCACACGTTGCATCGACCATAGCTAGTGTACCACCCACAAAAAATATGAACCACCTGTAAGAAATCAATGTGAGAGTACGGAATTAACTATGTTGTACTCAGTGTTTCCAACTAAAACAAAAATTTAACACTACCGAGAGAAACGATGGGCTTTGAGCATCTTGAGACCTTACCTCGAAGACTGTTATTATTAACTGGAAACGTAAAACTGAGTATTAATTGCTCCAATACAAAAGTTAAATGATACCAACTCGAATATGCTATCCAGTCACACCTCTTACGTGTCCATGCCTCTAGTTGAAAACGACGGAACTTGAAATTTCCAACCAAACTGTAAAATACAATTCAAACAAATGATGCAGTCGGAACCCAAACAGTTTTCCACTTTCCTTTTCATCAGTTTATTAATTACATTCCTCCTGCACTACAATTTTTTCATTCATTTGTTGATTTACACTTGACTGAAAGTAGGTCACAGGGCATCCTTTCTCATCCTAATTACCAGTTACTAAACCCTAGTTTAGTTTCTCGGATATTGATAACTCATTATTTCTAAAAAATAGCAAACAATTTAAATTCATTAGGCAGTTAGCTCCAGTAACTTGACATGCAATTAAGCTCATTCGCATTTCCAAATGACACACTCGAACACCAGCTTTCTCCAATGTGAAGAGCAGAGGAATAAATTGGAAAAGAGCAAAACAAAACAATCTCTAATCCACGCATGCGTAGATGGTATAACCCCAAGTTCTTGAATGTGATTAACTGTTGCTCAAGCAACCAGGCGCGTAAAATCTACAAGCTCAACAATAAAAGGTATATAAGCGTACATAAGCTATTGCTATCTTCCTCAATTTTTACAATTGTTAGTAAAACTATGTGTATATATATGCTCACCTTTCTCCGCCTTGTCCTGAACGGGGAACGGGCTTCTGCCGGTGTCCTGCCTCTGTCTGTGTTCGCCATGCTGTTCTACCCTCTGAGAGGTCTTCTGGAAGGTTGCACACATGCATGTCCCTCTTGAATGTGTCCTTCCACCTGTGTCTCGGGCGTCCGCGATTTTGCCTCCCTTCTACTTTCATTTCGCTCGCTCGTCTGATGTCATCATTTTCTCCCCTTCTCTTGACATTCCCTAACCACTCTAATCTACTCTTCCGCATCAAATCTGTGATGGGTGTTACACCTGCCTCCCCCCTGATCTCTTCATTTCTTCTCTGTTCTTCTAGGCTGATGTTTAGGCAGTATCCCAACATTCTCATCTCGCATACGCTGAATTTATTTGACTGGGATTCTGTGATGGGCCACGTCTCATTTCCATACAGCAACAGCGGTGGTATTACTGTTTTGTATATCAGCAACTTCAGCCATGCTCACTCTCAGCTCAACTTCTGCTTGGCACCCACCTTCCTGATGAACCGTGCTTCCCAGGTATTTGAATGCCGTACACTGGGGTAGGTCTACCATTTGGTCGGTTCCATACTCCTTCAATCCAATCTTCTCCATAGTTTCTGATGGCGGCCCACTTTTAAGCCGGCTTCCTCAAGCCTTTTCCTCCACTCCTCCAATCTCTCTTCTAGCTCTCCAGCCTGCTCTGCACACAAAACCAGGTCATCTGCGAATAACATGGCCCATGGTGTACCTCCTTCCAGGTCTTCTGAGATGAAATCCACGATGATGATGAAGAGCAATGGACTCAGCGCTGACTCCTGGTGTATCCCTATGTCAATCCTTATCTGTTCAGTTTCTCCTGCAGTTGTCACGACCTGAGTAGTGCACCCTTTATAAATGTCCTTGATGATATCAACGTACGCCTCTGCTTCAGGGAGTGCTGACGTGTTGTTCTTGGTGTTGAGCAGTTCGTTAAAGTACTGTCACCACCTGTCCTTCACTTTCTGGTCATCTCCCAGCACTACTTCCTCGCTCCGTACAAAAGGCAACCTGTCAATGTCCTTGGCTCTCCTTTGTCGGGTTCTTGCCAGTCTGTAGATCCTTTTAGGTCCATTCACCTCAAGGTCATTGTACAGTTCCTCGTAGCCTTGTTCCTTATCTATCGCACACTTCTCCTTCCTGATCTTATTCAGTCTCACATACTCCTCTTTGTCTTCATCTGACCTTGAATTGCTCCACAGTTTAAAGGCATTTTTCTTATTTCGTGCTGCCTCCTGCACCTCTTCGTTCCACCACCAACTTTCTTTTTCTAGATATTTTCCCGCTTTACTCTCTCCAAGGGTTTCTTTCCTTCGCCCTCTCTATTTAAGATTTCTGCTACCTTACAATTCAGATCTTCTTCCGCTGTCTCCTTGAGTTTCCACCAGTTGATACTTTGGTCTTTCCCTTCTGGTACGCCTCTTTTTCCTCTGCACCCACATATCCATCACCAGCAGTCGATGTTGTAGCGCTAACGGTTCTCCGGGTTTCACCTCCGGGTTTCTGACTCTTCCCAAGTTCTCCCTGCGCTCCATGACATAATCAATTATGGTCAGGCTTGGCCCACTTTTGTATGTGTATATTTGTCTATCACTCTTTGTGAAAAAGGCATTCACTACTGCCAGGTCTCCTTTCCTTGCGCAGTCCAGTATTCCTTCTCCACCAACATTTACTCTTCCTCCAGCCTTCCCCCCATGCCATGCCACCTCTCAAAAGCTGCTGCACGGTGCCGCTGCGCATCGCTTGTGGGGTATGCCCTACTATTCTGCGTTCCTCTGATATTCTCCATCATAAATGTTACTGTGGCATAGTTTATTAAGGACCGGATGCTCTTCCTGACGTCCACCCTCTGTTTATATCCGGACTTGGGACCGGCTGTCGGCTCCGCTGGCTTGCGCAGTCTCCAGGCCACATTATATATATATATATATATATATATATATACACTCAATCTACAGACAGTACCTATTCGCCTTTTGTGNCAAACTACGCATGCGCAGTGAGCATATATATATATAGTGAGTATATATATATATATATATATATATATATATATACACTAAGAAATACAGGAAAAATAGAAAAAATTCTCCATTTGCTTGACCCACTCAATAACTTGTCAAATTGTAAAGATATCCTAGTTTAAGAATAGTTTTTGTGTCAAACAATATAAACTTTTTTAACTATTCCATTTGAATCATTGCCCACAGTTTTTACATAGATAGGACTTTACGCACAGGGGATGTTAATCGTGTTTTTAGGTGACAGCAAAATGTTTAGGAAAGGGGCATTATCTATTGTCCGGTACGTATATATAACAACGGACATTGTGTAATTTCGGGTGTTTACGTGCCTATCACATTCCAATTCAGATTCAGGTACCCATAATCAAAACTTCAATGTTACAAACAGACTGTTTTGAAATAAGTTATAAAGTTATAGATATAGGAGCTTTTTCGTGTCATAAGTCATAAGTGTTTCGAGAGATATTACTCCTAACGATGTCCTGACGATTGAAGACCCTCTTGAAACATAGTTCTGAAAAGGCTAAGGATTCATGACATGATGAAGCTTCTATGTCTATGGCTTTCAGTGAGTCCATAAAGTCTAGAATTTCGAAGTTATAAAGTTTAGAATTTGACAACCCCAAGAGAAACGGAACAGCAATGTAGAGAAAGCAGAAACGCGGCAGCGACGAATTACTTGAGAATAAAAGAAAGCAATGAGCGCAACCGCCTCAGCATCAGGCCAAAAATATCTGCTTGGTATGTTTAGCAATTAGAAAAGTGGGAATTTATTTGCAAAATCTTATGTTACAGAAGAAACTGTTCCAGCTCAGCTAACTGAGAAATTAGTGCATAACTCCACTGTTGACAAATATAATGAAGTACATGATGAAAAATTAAAAAATTAAGTGATAAAGTGATAAAGTAGATAACACTATTTGCTACAGACTTAAAAACCTTAACATTAGCTGGCTACTTTTATTGAGGAGTTGTCTTGAAGTAAAAATTGAAATGACAGACAAAAACGACGCCAGATGATGACATGTTCTTTAAGTAAAGAATATGAGAACCAAGTGATACACTTACTGCAAATGAAGTCTGTCTATGGCATCTGGTATCCGATAAAAAAAAAGATCGAAATTTCTAGTAGATTCTTTTATGCCAAGGGGGCACAAAGAAGCTAAAAGATTAAAAACATGATGAGCTGTGGAAAAATAAGCCCTCAATGCATCCATGGATTAGAATGTTTAAAAAGTGCCCGAAAAACACTCTTGAGTTTCTTTTCAGGTTGGTTATGGGTGCATACAACTACTGTAGAGCAGAGACACTGAGTGTCAGCAGCTAACCAGTGCGATCACTTGCCCATGAGCACAGCAACAACTTTATGAGAATTTTGTGTCGAAAGTGAGAGATTCCAATTGTTTAGCATTTTTGAAATCAAGCTTTTATCATTAATGGGATCCAGTGGCATATGCTAAATATAAAAGCATAGTTGTAAAATTGTGGTTGGGAAAGGCAGCGCCGGATTTAAAGATATTCTTGTACTATTTATTTCAAATGGATGGCAATGCTAGTAGACAACAATTTGATTCAAAATTTGAAACAGCGAGATTTGTACCAAGCAATGAATACCGGCCCAAACTTTCTTTCATAGAATTTCATGCAGTGATAAAGGGAGACCCCGAAGGATTGCTGAATGTATTTCCTACATTTTTACAGAACGTTAGTCTAGACACTGAAGAATTGGTTGGCGTAAGTAATGATGTAGAACATCTCCATGGAGGACAAAGCTTCTACAGCAAGAAAATGAAAAACGTTAGACGTTTTAAAAGCACTTTCAAGTGCGTATCGCCGATCATACATTGAATTTGCTGGCTGCATTGCTGCACAACATTGATGCTCCTGAAAAGATGCTTTAAAAAGACGATATCAGTTACAGTCACCTCTGAAAGAAAAGCGCGCAACATTCCACAATGATTTTTGAGAAAATAGAAACTGACTTACAAAAATTCTGACTGATAACCGTGAAGTTTGATTTTTGTGCAATATTTCAGTGAATTTAAAATTTTTTTCCGAGATCCAAACTAATTTTGCCAGATATAACAACTGCAAGAGATACTGGGATCCGAAATCTTATGATCATGCAAAAAATGCCTGTGACCAGTGAGATTGAGGAACATTACTTACAAATTTAGAATTAACTGGAGAAAAAAAATGAAAGTTTAATGCAAACAAACAAGCAGTTTGTACGATCAATGAGAAGATGTAATGATGCAGTAATATTTAAAGCTGTGCCATTTATTTCCTGAACGAAAGAATGAATATCAAAGAATATGGAACAGACAACAACTTGAAAAGGTACTTGAAAGAATGTCCCCAAAATGAATCATAGTTTCTAGTAGAGACTTTATAGCTCAAATGTTTAAAGACAAAGTCTTTGAGGAATTTGTTAGTGATGTGGATGCATCTTGGAGCAAAACGTTTGAAATTAGGAAGTAGCTCTGGAAAAGACAGGTAGTACAAACGTTCTGAAACTCTGACAAATGCCTCAAGCTAGGCAAAGTGTGATGAAGAAATTTATTGCATCATTTCTGACGCTGATATCACACAGCATTGACTCTGGAAGGGTAGTTTCACATTATTACAATATTAAAACAGTGAGAAAAACGATTTTGAAGCAGGAAACAATTAATACTATGATACACGTTTCATTAAATAGCAAAGTACTGCATTTTACTATCCGAGGCGAGCTGTTTTTGAGTTCTTTAGGATAAAGACAAGGGGCTTTCTAAAAAAAGTTAGAAAAGAAAATAGTACTCATTAGGACTTTTTTTCTAAAGATGTAGGTGTTTTGTAGGGTAAGGTGTAATTTAAAAAATTCTCAAAGTCCAATAGGCGTTGCTTATTTTACAAAGGTGCCTTTGCAGGGTGTGGTCAAAACGTTTTTAAAGTCCTTTGGAAAAATTTCCCCACTAGTTAATATCCCCTTAAAAATGCTATGATCTATATAAAATGGCTTTCTTCTCTGACCCGTCTTCTTTTATGTAAAAATTTACCAGTTAAAATACTTTGGTTGGAAACCCTTCTAGAGGTAGTGTCTCTACAAAACACCGGTGATAGAATCACCTCATCACCACTTCTCTCTTTATAAGGAAATGTGTCATAGACAGTGTCTGCTGTCGCTCCGTTTAACCATTCCCATCATCATGGTTACAAAGTCAAAGCATTCTTTTTTTATAGTTCAATGCTTATTATTCTTCTGCCATAACTCTTCACAACCATTTCTAAGTTCATTTTCAGCGTGATGGATCTGATGAATCTGTGGTTTCTTTCAAGCCATGTAACAATGCTTGCTAAAGGGTGATGCTGATGCTAAATCTTGCAATGCCTAGCTATTTTAAGAATCTATTTTTGAAAGTCCAAATTTCGGAAGATTTACCAAAGTGTTTTGAATTCTGGCAACTCGGTTTTTCCTCCATTCTTTGATAGTGTTCGATTTTCTCTGTCTCCCAGAGAAAAGGCGGATGTTTTTCCTAGATTGTTTCCCATAAATTCCTCATTAAATTGCATTGGTGTTTCTTTGACAGACTTCCCTCCACAAAATGATCAATTTCAATATGATGGAAATGGCCAGCCTGTGGTTTCTTTCAGACGGGTAGGAATGAATGTTAGAGGGATTTTGCTAACACTGAACCCTGCAATGCTGAGCTATTTCAAGAAACTATTTCTATTTCTTCTAAAAAACTAAAAACATGATATTTTTGAAAGACTTATAAAAATGTTATGCATTCTCTCAAGTTAATCCTTTCTCCACTTTTTGATTGTGTTCGGTTTTCTATGTTCTGTTTGCTAGATTGTTTTATGCCAAATTTCTTTGTCAGATATCCTTTCAAAAACTGATTAGATTTTGAACTCTGTCATCATAAACCCAAGATTGGTTGCAAAGGGTTTTATAGTTTGATTAACCTAAAGCTCAGGTCTAGATTTGACTCCTGTATTCCTTGAGCAAGCGTGCTTCTTATCCATTTTCCTTGCTGTAGCAACTTTGTAATCTTAAGCTATCGGGGGGTTATTTTCCGTTTTCCTGGATGGTTTCTAATGTTGTTCCTGTCTTCAAGAAAGCAGATGATCCATCTAATTCTGACAAATATCAACCTATTAGTCCTTTTCTGTTATTAATAAGGTCTTCAGAGGACTTACCAACAATACAAGGGTGAAATTCTTAGAGAAACTTGCTCCACTGAGCTGACCTTTTGACTGTAATCACAGAACATGTCTATAGATATTTTTTTATTTTTTTTTTAGTTTTAACGTCATTATCCCCCAGCAATTGGGGCTCAGACGGTGCCCTTCACAGGGACTTTGATTTGGCAGTGAGGAATGTCTTGGCCGGATGCCCTTCCTGACGCCAACCAATGGCTTTTTCTTTTCGCAAAGTTCCAAATTCTCCTCGACAGCTCGGGGAATCGAACCCGGAACTCTTGGTTACTGTGCAGTGCACTAACCATTAAGCCACGGCTCCTCAACATGTCTATAGATATATGGGTAAGTATTCGAAGAGCGTGGTATAGCTCTGGACATTCCTAAGCCATTTAAGCCATTTGGTAGGGTGTGACGTGCTTACTTGCTTCAAATGATTTCTGATTATGGGACTTCTGGAAGAGCCTTTGGTATTATTCATCTCTTTCTCTCAAATCGTAAAACATGTGCCATACTGGAGGGAATTACATCCAATCTATTCCTTCTTTATATTAATGATCTTAATTTTAAGT
Organism: Morbakka virulenta; assembly: GCA_003991215.1. Classification (NCBI taxonomy): domain Eukaryota; kingdom Metazoa; phylum Cnidaria; class Cubozoa; order Carybdeida; family Carukiidae; genus Morbakka; species Morbakka virulenta. The sequence goes on along the minus strand of RDPX01000136.1, from coordinate 1,751,148 downwards.
TGGCTTCAGTTCATCATCTATGCTGATAACACTACTTTGTAGTCTGGCATTGGTTCTAAGGCAGAAACATGTCAAATATGCTGAGCATGTGGAGTATGACGTTTGTGGACAAAAGTAGCTGGCTTTTGGAAACACGGCAAAAATGCAATTGATTTCTTTCAATAAAAGCTAAGTTCTTATCTTCCACAAGTAGTCATAGACAATCATTCTGATGATAACCATGGTGATATTGTTTATTCTCTTTGAAAATACTCATCAATAGGGCTGCTTGGTTTATAATTTACCCAGATCTTTTTTGAGGTCTTTACATTCAATCTATTAGAAAGTCTGCTTCTAAAAGACCTGGTTTTTTGAAAATTCTTGATTTTATGGACTCAGTGGAAGCCATTAATGTAAGATATTTATCATGTCTAAGTCTTAAGCTTTTTCTCAACTACGTTTCGAGAGATACTTCTCCCATCGTCAGGCTAATAAAGTAACTAGTTGGTATGGGATTTTTATACGTTGGTTGTGCGGACGTACTTGGTGACACGTATCAAGTTTTATTTCGGCATGGCGAGTGCTGTGCTGTAGAGAATTCTTCTACAGCACAGCACTCACATCAACAGCATATATTACTCTCTTCCAGAAATATGGCTTCCAGCACTGCAGAAAAGAAACACAACAAACACAAAATAGGTATGGCACCACTCCTGAAAACAACTCGATATTTTCTCTGTCTTTGTTTTTTCTTCTTCTTTACAGCTCCATGCACTTAGTAGATTTATGCCTTGTATGGTTCTTAACTAGAAAAAAGTGCATCTCTAGGTCTGTGTAGGGTGCTAAAATGTTTCTGCAACCCAGCAAATTAACTGCGCATTGTAATTTGCGGCGAAGAACTTGCACATGTTGGAAAGTATTAGGAGAATATGGCCTTGTCTTGTAAATATGAGCTTGATTCTCTTTTATCAGTTAAGGCTTTCCTGATAGCTCCTAGAGGAGCTAATCAATCACCAGTGTCGATCAGAAACAGTAGTCTTGCGATTGGTTGGCTAAATGAAGAGGGCGAAAACAAGCAATCAGTGTTGGGCTCACCTGCCAGTGTATTGCTCAAATCAGAAGAAATCATAATTCTGCTCTTTTCATGAGATAAATGATATTAAATCAAACTGTGACGGCATTTTGTAAATAATACAGGCATACTGTGCACTAAAAGCTACTGCAATTCTAGTCAAATACGTCTACACAATCTACAAGGGAAAACCTAATATTTCAAATCTTGTGAACACTTACATTTCTTCTTTAAACATTGGAAAAACTTAAATTGAAGAATCACACTTAGTCAGTCTGTTAGTAATCGTTGAGGAAATAAATATTCAGAGAGGGAGAAACCTGATCTTATATAAAGGCAAAGACAACATTAAAGAGAGTGCTGTTAGTTTTCTTATCAATAAGAAACTTTATGAAACATGTTAATGAATTCGTTTAAAAATCTGACAGAGTAACAAGCTTGTTTCTGAACTTGGTAACTATTATCACCAAAAGAAAAATTTAATTGTCTACTTTGCTAAGCTCAGAAGAAGATTTCGACCCCTTTTCAGACGATCTATAACTAACCATAGATCATAAGACAATCCCGTTTTAACGTTATTGTGGGCCATTTTAATGCCAAAGTTGCCAAAGGAAAGAAACCATGTTTAGGAAACCACTGAAACGGTCCACGAAAGGGAAGAGGCAAGGGTCTGACAACGTTTACAACGAAGAAAAGTGTTAAGATCACAAACAACCCATTTAAGANCATTTCTTCTTTAAACATTGGAAAAACTTAAATTGAAGAATCACACTTAGTCAGTCTGTTAGTAATCGTTGAGGAAATAAATATTCAGAGAGGGAGAAACCTGATCTTATATAAAGGCAAAGACAACATTAAAGAGAGTGCTGTTAGTTTTCTTATCAATAAGAAACTTTATGAAACATGTTAATGAATTCGTTTAAAAATCTGACAGAGTAACAAGCTTGTTTCTGAACTTGGTAACTATTATCACCAAAAGAAAAATTTAATTGTCTACTTTGCTAAGCTCAGAAGAAGATTTCGACCCCTTTTCAGACGATCTATAACTAACCATAGATCATAAGACAATCCCGTTTTAACGTTATTGTGGGCCATTTTAATGCCAAAGTTGCCAAAGGAAAGAAACCATGTTTAGGAAACCACCGAAAAGGTACACGAAAGGGAAGAGGCAAGGATCTGACAACGTTTTCACCGACGAACAGTGTTAAGATAACCAACAAACACTTTAAGAGAAAAGGTATTTCAAGCTGAACATGGAGGAGTCAAAGCCATGAATCTCTAAATAACATAGACCATACTGAAATGAATAAACTTGAATATAATTTCAATATTGACAGTGACCATTGGATGCTGTGAGGTAAAATTAAGGTAAATTTCCAGAATTAAAGAAAGAAACTTTTCGGAACAAAATAAGGATCACTTTAAATAGTACCTCAACTCAAAGAACAAGTTAAATTTACTCCAAGCAGAGAATCAATGTATGACAAGGGATTAACAATAAAAAATCAATATAGGACATTAACAACAACATTTAGAAGAATTGTACATGGAAGAATTCCACTGTGAATCATAAACAACAAAGGGTTTCACGAAGTCTGATGAAACTCAAAACATTGTGAAGAAAGAAATGGAGCTGAAAACACTACACTACACTACATACAACAACCGGAGAATTGATTGAAAAAGAAAAAAACCCCAGACATTCGAAAAGATAACGTTAAGTTAAAGAGATAGTCAGCCAAGAGAAAGAGTTTTAAGCCAGCATACAGAAAACTTAATAAAGGAACGATCAATGTAATTGAAATGGGAAAAGAGAATAGGACCATTATTAAAGACAGTGACAAAATTATTGAGGGAGTCAAAGGTTTTTAAAAATTTTTAATACAGTAATCAAAACAAAGTTCCTACAGACAACAGTTACTGAACTGTACAAAATACCACAAGTATAAACAAGTGATATCAAAGAGGAATTTAAGCACGAAAAACTGGAAAGCTCTAGGTCCAAACACCACCAACGCCGACCTTCTGAAGCATGCAGGTGAAGTGATAATCCCCAGAATTGCAAATCTGTTTACAGAGTGCTTAAGTGAAGGTAAAATATCCAAAGTCTTTCAAACTGTTGTCAGTGCACAAAAATGGAAATAAAACAGACTTATCTAATCAGTTTCTTATCGGTCATTTATAGGCTCTTTACCAGAATAACGTATATAAGGATCAAAGTGGAATTTGGTGAACAATAACTTTTCGATCAAGCTGGTCCTCGCAAGAATTCTTATCCATGGACCACATCCAGATCTCAAATCAGCTTATAGAAAAAAGTAAATAATATAACCTGACCAGCATACATTGATTTAAATAAACCTTTTTATTCAGTTAAAACAGAAGCAATGCTCACAATCTTAGAGGAAGATAACATCAACTCAACATACGTCAGTATCGTCAAAAGCGTCTGTGAGAATAACACTCCAGTCATCAATCGTTTTAAAGACTCAGGAGCATTTAAAATTTACAAAGGAACAAGACAGAAAGATAACACTTTTCCGAAACTATTCAATGCCGCACTAGAGGCCGTTAAGTAACTTAACTGTAAAGCGAAGGGAATGAAAAGTAATGGAAAATTTCTAGGCAATCTTAGACTCGCAGGTGATGTTGTTCTTAGGTCACAGGACCAAAATAAACTACAGATAATGATAAATGGTCTGAATTCAGAAAGCAGAAAGTTAGGACTTAATATAAATCTAAAAATACCAAAGTCATATTGAATATTCTAGCAGACATTATTAGAAAATGATATTTGATTTCACTGCTCTAGCAAAAGTCGACTCAAGTGTTAATCTGGGCCAAGTGACATAAGTTGAGGCCAGTAAAGAAAAGAGGTTGAAAGGAGGTATCATCAGCTTGGAAAGCCTTTGGAAGAGCAAGTCAACAAATCTTCAAGTACAAAATGCCACTGCAATTAAAAATGTAATTTTGTGGTCAATGCGTACTACCAGTTTTGAATTATGGTGGAGAAGACTGAAGCCTTACCAAGAAGCTTCTCTTAAACTAAGATCACCCTAAGAAGCTCGGAAAAAAGTCAATCAAACAACTTCCGATACAAAACTTGGTAACAGTCCAACTCTAGCAACCATATAAAAGACTTGACCACACGTATCATTTAAGTAGCCTAATTCTAGTTTTGACTGTCACACTACTTGACCTTAGAACCTTCTCCAACTTTTTGAAGTTTATTTTCGCAATGCCCATTCTTCTCTTTATTTCCACCTATAATCTAGTGTCTGTTGAAACCAAAGTACCCAAATAAACAAATTCTTCAATTTTCTCCAGTTCTTGGCCCTTAATGAGGATCTTAAATTTCGTCTCCTTCTTCTTTGAAAATACCATTACAAAGGACTTCTTTCTGTTTATGTCCAAACCTTTCTTCTCGCTTTTTTCTACCACAGTATCCACAAGGTTTCGTAGTTTTTCTTCACTGTCTGCTATCAACGCTGTGTCATCTACATATATGATATTGTTATCAGTTATTCCACCAATAGGTATTCTTTTCATGTCCTTAATGTTTCGCATGTCCATTTCCGTGTAAAGTGAGAACAGGTCAAGAGATGGTATACAACCCTGTCTCACTCCCCTTCTTAGTTCGACATACTCACTAACTTCGCCATTACGTTTCACAGCTGCCTTTTGATACCAGTATAAATTTCTCAAACAGCTCAATATTTTGCCCATCCAGATCTATTGCTTCCAGGATTTCAAGTAAAGGCTTATGTCTAACTCGATCAAAGGCTTTCACATAGTCAATGAAACAAACATTTACTTCTTTTTGCATACTAACTGCATTCTCTGCTAATATTTTCAGTACGAAGATGACATTTTGGGTGCCCTTATCGGCTGTGAAACCATACTGTTCTTTTGCTACCTCTCCAACTGCTCGACCCGCAGCCTACCTAGAAAAACTCTACGAATCAGCTCGGTTAGTTGGCTCATTAAGCTGATTGTGCTGAACTCACATTTCCCAGCCCCCGTTTTCTTGGGCAGAGTGATAAAGATAGATCTGCACATCATCTCTAGAAAATGAACTTCCTCATAGATTTTATTTGCTAATCCTGTTACTTGTTCTATTCCAAACTCTTATAGTGCCAAGATCGTTTCTACCACAATCCCATCTGGGCCCCAGCTTTACTTCTTTTCATGTTCTTTGTAGCTTTTTCTCTTTCCACTTTCAAAATCGGGTTGCCTCCTTGTTCCTGGGAAATATTTCTTTCTCCTCTGTTATAAGCAAATAACTCTTCTATATACTCTTTCGTTGGATGAAACATTTCCTCTTGATTAAACAAAATACTCCCATCCTTTGCTTCAATGCAGCTGAGTGTAACACTCTGTTTACAAGACGTTACTCTTCGCACCATGTCATACAACTTCTGTAGGTTGGTCTTCTCTATTCGTTCCAGTTCCTCGAACTGTTTCATATACATGCACTCTTTTGCTTGCCGACATTTTATACGCATCTCCCTGTTTAATCTGTCATATTCTTCTGATCATCCCTTTACTGTTCTACGCTTTTCTCTTTGGTTCTAAAATCTCGTCCGTCATCCATTCGTACTTCTTCCTTTGTGTTATAGGAGGTATAATTTCCTCAGTAGCTTTCTAATTGGCGAAAAAATGTGTTCATAGTCATCTATTTCTCTGTTGTTCTCCTTATCATTTTTCATGTGGAGTTTAACCTTTTGTTGAAAAACCGTTTTCACATCATTGGATTTCTGTTGGTCTAGGTCTCGCCGTATCACCTTCTTTGTTCTTTTCAGTTTCTTCAATTTCAGCTTGACAGAAGCAACTAATAGAGCATGATCACTGTTGCAATCTGTACCTGGATAGCACTTTGCATGTGTGACACCATTTTTGAATCTCTTATTGATTGTTATGAAATCAATCTGGTTCCTTGAGCAATCATTTTGGCATCTCCACGTTTACAGACGTCTGGGATGGTATTGAAAATACGTATTAGTGATCACCTGGTTATTTCCTTCACACCACTGAACCCAGGTCTCTACACGATCATTTCGTTTGCCCAGTCCATGTTTCGTTTGCCCAGTCCAACATTTGATTGACTACCTTCACCAACGTTAGCATTTAGGTCAACCATGACAAATACAATCTCTTGAGATTTGCATTGTGCCATGGCTTTATCCAGGTCTGCATAAAAGTTTTCAACGTCTTTCTCATTGCTGTTGGATGTTGGTGCATATACTTGAATGGTGGTGGTGTTGAATGGGCTTCCTTTCAATTTAACCAATTATTCGATCCGAAACAGCCCAGTAGCCAAATAGAGAATCTTCTATGTTTGGTCCTAGTAGGATTCCAACATCATGAATGTATTCTTTATCTGCTCCTGTATGTAAGAATATGGTGTTGTTCTCTAACTTGGTTCTTCCTGATTCTAACCAACTGACTTCACTCAGTTCTAGTATGCCAGTCTTTACTCTCACCATTTCTCTCACAACGTTTCCCAACTTCCCTGCTTGGTGTAGTGTCCTGACATTCCATGTAGCTGTGCGGTAGTACGCACTAGCATAATGACGATCTGGGCTGCCCTGCGTGATTAGCAACCCCCTACCGGGTGAGACAGTGGATGCTTGATCCATAATCCCCTTTACGCCGCTGTTGTATGTATCAGTGTTTATTTTTGTCATGGCTGTATACGAAGGGCAAAAAGTCCGCAGTTGAGGCCCAAAGCTCTTTCTGCACAAAGTTTTTATTGAGACGCCATCTCTAGGTAGCTGGGTGTTGACTCCAAAGGGTTCATCAGCCCTTTGATAGGTCTTGTATCTATTCCACTGGGTTGCTACCCACCCTCCACACCCGATTTGGAATCTAGTGAGTGGGGGAGCAGGTTTAGTCGCCGACCAATCGACCATGCAACAGGTTGTGCTGAATTACATGTTACCAGTAGCAGGGCAAGAACTGACCTGACCTGACATATCGCCACTTGATCAATCCTTTAAAAACTGAACATGGAAAAGGAAGTAAATTAATTATTGAAAATACCAATTTGAAACTTGTAAAGATTCTTAAATAAAATCAATAGAAAAACACAGAGGAAGCTATTAATTGATTTTAAGGTAACCCTGACACAACAGATACCTCTTTTTCCCCCGACATCAAAGGATGTTATCCTTTAATTTCGGAGACTGTTTATAACCAACCATTATTTCGTTGTCTTTTTTTTCTGTCTTTTGGTTATTTTAGGTTTGTACATTATTTTTTTGTGTTGTAATCCAATTTTTTTTAAATTTTAAATATGTAAAGTATGGATTACATTGTAGACTTTTGCAAGGTCCCTGGATCATCACCAACTCCCTAGAACCAGAATTTCCTAGAAGAGGTTGCCTAGATCATGCGATGACAGATAACGGGACCAACTTCACAGCAAATTAGACCTAACCTTTTGCAACGAATCGTAATTTTGCATGATATCTTAACATTCCACTCGCACCATGGTATGGCAGCTTCTTTGAGAGAGTTAACAAAATTGTGAAATGTTTACTCAAGGAAATATTCGGAACAGAAACTTACACGTTTGATAGGATTAAAACTTTCTCACCCAAGATGTGTTTACATGGGAGCGGATTTAAAAAGTCATGTCGGACAGGGTAACGTGGAAAATAAAAGGAACAGAGGGAAAAATGATCTAGAAACAAGAAATGAACAAGGTGAGAGATTAGTGTGCTTTGTGGAAGGCTTCGACCTAGCTATCATAAACACATTCTTCATGAAATCAGTGTAACAGAAAGTGACTTACAAAACGGGTCAATATAGCACCCAAAATGATTATGTACTTTGCAGAAGAAGGTTGCTGAAGGAAGTTCAAGATTGTAAAGTACTACAGAGTAATATATCACACCCAAGCATCGATCGGTGCTATGCAAGGTGGCATTACGGACCTCATTACAAGGACGAAGAAAGCGGAGCTTATATCAAATGGTAGAGTACTAAAGGACCAGAAACTGGAGAAAGGTTCAAGAATGAGGTCAGCGGAAGACTTGGAGAGGTCTTGTCAGTAAAATGGAAAGCAACGCAAATGGAATTCGTACGGTGGTTAGCCAAGTGCTCGGTAAGACCAATGGTCTGCTAAAGAAGGAGAAAGACACTTGGTAGTGGAATGAGGGGGTACAGGGAAGTATAAAAAGAAGAAGAAAATCTTCAAGAAGTCGTATGCAGATGGAGGAGAACCAGCTAAAATAGAGTATAGTGAGACAAGAAAGAGGTAAAGCGAGTAGTGGCAAAACCAAAACCAGAGGCATTCGATGAGATGTAGACCTGGTGCCCTGTGACATGGAGACCTGTGAGGGAATGGTATCTGTCTATAGACTGGCTTAGCAAAGAAACAAAGAGGCACAAGATATACATTATGTTAAGATCATGAAAGATGAAAACGACGTTCTACTGAAGTCAAAATCCGAAATTCTGGCAAGGTGGAAGGAGTATTTTGAAGACCTGGTGAATGTTGAGAACCGCAGAGAGGACCGAGAGAACAGTGGTCCAGTTCAAGACGGAGAGGAAGCAAAAAGGACACTTGGCAGATTAAAGAATGGTAAAGAATTTGGTCTACGTTAAATACCAGTAGAAGCCTGGAAAAACCTTGGATATTATGGAATTGAGTTTCTAACAAGCCAACGATATCCTTGAAACAGAGCAGAACCGGCAGAAGGAAACAAAAGCATACTAGTTTAAATATAAAAGAACAAAGGAGATGTACAAAGCTGCTCAAACTACAGAAGAATAAATTTGTTGAGTCACACCATGAAGGTTTAGTAGAGGGTTATGGATAAGAGAGTCCGGGAAGAAATCAAAATTTTCCCAGCACAGTTCGGCTTTGTGAACAATTAAAGCACAACATATGCCATCTTTGCAAAAGTATCAGGAAGGCCAACAGGAGTTTCATTGTGTATTTATTGACCTCGAAAGGGACGTGACAGGGTACCGAGAGATGAGCTCTGGTGTTGCATGAGAAGGAAAGGATTACTAGAAATGTATGTACACTGTGTTCAAGAAACGTACAGGGAGTGTAGGAAAGAGGTCAAATATGCTGCGGGACCCCATTGGGTCGATAGGGTTTTGCTTTAACTGTGTATCAGAAGACCAGGTTTCTTCTTAGCTTAGTAGGTGGGACAGCCTGAAAGGAAGTGCTCTACTGTCATCTGGAAGCAACGGCAACAGGGGTACACTACAAAATACCAATTTGTAATTTTGTGTACAATCTGCAGTCCCTGAATCTGCAGTAATCTTTCCTGAGTCTTGCGATTGTCACTTAATCTCTTTGGCAACGAGACAAGAGACACCATTTTGGCTAAACTCTCGATATTTTCATGCTACTTTCTCTTTTGTTTCTCTTTTACTGTGGTCTTAGGTTTTTAAAAGCTGATTCCATGATTCACTTGCGGCATTTTCCCTTCGTCCTCAGTCTGTTTGCTCCGACTGTCTGTTCTGTACTGACAGTAATAAAAAGTATAAAAAGTGAATAAGGTCCAATACCCATACTGTTACTCTTTCCAAAACCGTACAATTGATTTTTTACAGCCCCTCTCTTTATGCTGACATGACGATGTGCCACGCTGGATCCAATAATCCTGAAAGTATTTAGATTTTTTTCTGGCCAAAGATTAAGATCATCTATGGTAACATCATCTGTAACTTCTAAAAGCTCTACAACAAGTTTTGGACAAAAAGGCCCAACTTCCGTTTCTGATGCATATATCAGAAAAGACTCCTCTACATCTTCTCTGGTACGCCTAGTCCTAAAGTTGTGAAAAATAATGTAAGTTTGTAAACCTTTTCAGCAACCTCAGTTTCTATTTTTTTAAAAATGAGACTTCCACGTTTTCGTGCTTCACTGTGATGGTTACGCTGCATCATGCGTGGATTACCTAAAAAGGAGAATATAAAACCTCATGTTTGATATAATGAATGTTAACATTTAATAACAGGTTCCTTTTTTATGCCACTACTACCAGAATATTTTTACAACGTTTATAATTTATTTAAAGATAAAGAAGGTAAATTGTTCTAAATGAGCCTGACAAGCGATTTGGGGATAAGAATTTTTGCAGCAACAAAAGAAAAGGAGATAAAAAAGTTATTGTTATTATTATGAAGTTTACATTAAGTATTTTTCTTGATGTTTCCGTGTACTATCATGCGAATTTCTAAACTAAAGTCGTTGAAGCCACAAATTGGCAAGGCTGAGCACTTGCACCCCCTGAAATGCTAGCTAGAAAGCTAGAACCTCAATGAATAGAAAGTTCCTGGTCTAAGCCATTCAAAATAACAGATATGTGAAGGCATCCATAACATGCTGTTTGTCCATGTCTTTGTAGATCACCATTATGCATTCCCTTATATAACCTTTGTTTTTCGGGGGGGAAATGGCAGTTACCAACAATTTTATCAAAACCTGTTTTATTTATACCATTTATCCAACATTTTAAAGACCATAGTGTTTGTCAACACCTTGCTTGATTAGTCCTTAAACTAATTTATTCTCTCCCACCTTACCAAGGAATAATTAATCTACATTTAAAACACTTTGGGGCAGTGGCTGGAGCCTAACCTGGGGACAGTGACTAGTGTTTAGCCTGAATTGCGCTGCAGAATGGAGAAGTAAAGCGATTCCTTCCCTTCCCTAGCTTGAGTGTACCTTCGGGAAGTGTTAGTACACTCTTAGCTTCCCTCATCAGGGTTACGACCTACTATCCCAAGGGTAGCAGTAGCTCCAGTAACAGTGATCGACAAACTGATTAGCTGGTCCTCAAAGCAACATGGCATCGCAAATGATTAAGTCTATTGACAATGGGAAGGCAGAGCTGCTCCAGTCAGCGAAGAACCTTGGAATATGTACAGGCGTGTATATATTACTAAGCCAATAGATAAAACATGTCAAGTTTTAAAATACTTTTGTTAATATTTAAATTAATTTGGTGACTCCTTGCATCAGTTCTTCTTAATCCAACACTGCTTCCAAGTTCAGAAGCATGGTATGGATATTATTGCTCTAAACTCTCCTGGCAGGAGAAAATTGCTTAAACAAAGGTAATGGGTATTCGAAGCGCTAGTCTTGTGAAAAGGAAGAAGAAATTAGGGAGTTTTCTTTGGGGGTTTTAATTAAGACAGAAGGCTGTTCTTTACATTTTTTTTGTAATGGTTTGAGTAACATTTTAAAAAGTTTAACCTAATTAGGATATGAATTTTGTTTCTACTACTTTTAACCCCTTCGGCTTCTCACTCACATAAAATAACATCATGATTCTCTATCTTAAGTTAGGAAATTATTTACATTTGAGGAAAACAATAATAAATAGAGAAAAGTTGCTTGAATAGGGAGAATCCAAAAAAACCGGAGGTAAAATAAGTTGACATTGCCCCATGTGATGTAGGAGTTCTTGACAGTGTAGCGCTGAAGCTTTAAAAAAATTCAAAGAACCTTTGGTAGAAACAACGTATACAAGTTTATTCAGAAAAATGGCTTGCTTGGAATAACCACAAGGTCAAAAGATTACAGAGTTTTAAAGAAGACTTCATTAATCCGAGGCATCATAACATTTTAGTGGGATTACCTCTCAACAAACTGGAAATATCGACATAATGATAGGAGGTATTTATTTATTATTGGAAGAAAGCTTTTATTCAAATCATTACGATATTTGTGTAATTCTGTCATTTATTTAAATATTCTGTATTGGAAGGTAGTTTTTCTCCACCTTTCAATAGGTTTATTGAGATAACGTTAAATTTTCAGTTTAATATGGAGATGGTTTGGTCACCTAAGCAGATAAAATATCCAAAACTAGCAATATCGGGTAGAGCTACAGCAGACAAAACGCCGGGAGACGATGATTGCTGCTGAAAGATGTCGGATGACGCTGCAAGAGAGTACTTTCTTTCTTCTTTTTCTGCTGACATGTCCCTTGCTAGGGGTCGTCATAGTGAATGTGGCTTCTCCACCGTATGCGGTTCTGTGCGTCTTCCCTCGTGAGCCCTTTTACTGCCATGTCTGCCTTGCAAGAGAGTACTGACCTAGCAAAATGGTAGAGAGTAATTTGACCTAATGACTTGATGGTGAAAATTGTATTAAGGCTAAAAGGGAGAGAAGAGAATCATTCTCGATGAAATAAAAGGGACTCAAACTGCGAGGTTTTTCAATCACAATGTTTCCACGTATTTACTCGTTAAAATTCTTGATAAACACAGTTTGACTGTTCCTATCTTCTACTCCGTGAGACAATCTCTCAGAACCAATTGTATAAACACTGAAAACTCATTTTATTAAAAGCAGTAAAATGAACTCTGGTGAGCTCTTGCAAAACCACCGATTACTCCACGTCATTTTCTAACGTTTTCAATAGATACAGTTCATTGTATTGATAAAGATAAAGCAGACGCAAATTTTGTGGTTTTTGTTTGGGCACAAAAAGTGTGAGCATGTGTGTATCTTGCGAAACGTTTATAAAATTGTGGATGTGTAACGAAATGTACTATTTTATGTAAAGGAAAAATTGGACAAATTTAGACACTAACTAGCTATTTAAGTGCATTAAATAGGGCCTACGTTAAAACCTGAGACCAAAGTATACTCCAAATACTAGTTTCAGACGTTATTTACTGTTAATAAAGCAATTAACAGGATTGGAAAGAAGAAAGAACAATAAGCATGATAAGTAATAAGACAAATGTTCCAATGCCACAGTTACCAAAGTTTCTCATGACAATAACAAAATGTACATTTCCAAGGCTCATTTACAAATAACTATGAAAAGTTTGGAGGGATCAAAATATTTTATCTGTAAACTTGGATCACAAAAAGAGACGAATTTTTCTCCTGGTAGTAAAATTTCTAGCCTGACGAAAAATGTTAATCAACAAAATTTATACGACATAATTCATTCTCTATTACAATTTTTTGCAGGTGGAAGGGTGGCGGTCAGAAATCTGAATCTGGTAACATTTGGTACTTTTTTTTGTACAACATGGGAGTTTATACTGTCATCTGTGGACCTCCTTGAACGTTATCCAGTCATCTTTTTACCACTCATTTTCTTTATTTTTTCTCATAAAATGATCAGTTATATCATAGCTTAGGTATGTGTATTCGAAATATCCATAGCACAAAGGCCCATTTGTCGTCAAGCACCAAGAAATCAATATGGTTTTGCCCTTTCCTACCAAAATTAACAATAGTTGTTCACCAAATTGGAATTTTTTTGTCAATTTTGTTTCAAAAGAAAGAGGATATTGTTAGCCTTGAAGTCATGAACAGTGTAATTCCAAATAAATAAATGACAAACAATAGTCATACAAAAACATGTGTTTCTGAATCATTGTACTTGAAACTCTTTCCTGTGTTTTCATACAAAATCTCAAAAGGGTGGGTCCTTTACATTAAAAAGCAATTTACTACAATTAAAACAAAATAAACTAGGCCTCTTAATGATTCGAAAGTGTTCCTCTTGTATTCATAGTTATTACTTACTTTAATAAATATATACTTTTTTATGGAGATGTGTAAAAAGTACTTACAGCTATTTTGCTCTATTTTATTGCCAAAGATCATAATACAGAGTATTGAAATTGAACCTTACTAAACCCAAATTACCCTAATAATCTTGAAAAGTCTGAACTTTANGCGAAATATCCATAGCACAAAGGCCCATGTGTCGTCAAGCACCAATAAATCAATATGTTTTTGCCCTTTCCTACCAAAATTAACAATAGTTGTTCACCAAATTGGAATTTTTTTGTCAATTTTGTTTCAAAAGAAAGAGGATATTGTTAGCCTTGAAGTCATGAACAGTGTAATTCCAAATTAATAAATGACAAACAATAGTCATACAAAAACATGTGTTTCTGAATCATTGTACTTGAAACTCTTTCCTGTGTTTTCATATGACTTGTGTTTGTCATGAGGTATTTACCCAACTGTAGAAAACAAAACAAAATCTCAAAAGGGTGGGTCCTTTACATTAAAAAGCAATTTACTACAATTAAAACAAAAGAAACTAGGCCTCTTAATGATTCGAAAGTGTTCCTCTTGTATTCATAGTTATTACTTACTTTAATAAATATATACTTTTTTATGGAGATGTGTAAAAAGTACTTACAGCTATTTTGCTCTATTTTATTGCCAAAGATCATAATACAGAGTATTGAAATTGAACCTTACTAAACCCAAATTACCCTAATAATCTTGAAAAGTCTGAACTTTATGGACTCAGAGAAAGCCATAAATGTAAGAGCTTTATCATGTCATGAGTCATAAGCTTTTTCCGAGCTACGTTTCGAGAGATTCTTCTCTTCGTCAGTTTGACGATGGGAGAAGTATCTCTCGAAACGTAGCTCGGAAAAAGCTTACGACTCATGACATGATAAGCTCTTACATCTAAAACCCAAATTTGTTTTATTTTAAACAAAGTATTAAAATAATAGCTAAATATGTACTAGTACTTTCTGTTAAATTGCAGTTCCCATGTATCTATTTCTTTACTTTATCATAGAGGTAAAAAACCCCTCTATCTAAAGATTTGAGGAATTCGTTTTTTCTTTATTCTAGTAGAAACCTTTGGTAGGTAAATTTTTTATTTTCCTCATACTGACAACATCCAATATAACTTTTTTCATCATATTGCCAACATTTCATAAAATGTTTTTTTACATTCATTATATTGCGAGAATTACGTAATAAATAGGTAACAACTTTTGCAATAAATATACATCTGTCGAAGACATAAAATACCCCTTTACAAAAAGATAATAAGTAATTATAAGGTTTTAGATATGATTTATCAGATAAGCTAGATAACATTAAAAAGGTTACTACATATGTAATTACATGTGCTATTAAGCTTCTCTGGCGCAATGATGTATTTCATTCTCAGCAAGGTCATTATTTATTTATGATTCTGGACCATATGTCCCCTATCAGTCAAAATTACGTACCAACTCTGAAAAAGTTGCACCGATTATGAAAAAAATGCAATACAGCTATTAGAAACCCTTCCTTTTAAAAATAATCTACCATAAAAAGTAACGATTTATCTAAAAATCTTTAAATTTCAACAAGGGAAATGTTTTACATTGAATCAAAATTACAGTACTCTTTAAAATAATCAGCCTGTACAAAGTACAGCAAATTCTTTTTTATCTTAAATGAATAACAAATGAGTCCTGAGGATGTTTTAAATGAGTTCAAAGATAAGAGCAGAAAAGGGTGTAAATAATTGATATTTACTTTGGTTTTCCAAAGAGGGTAGATGTCTTGGACTGATATCATATATCTTGTCCTCCTTTCAGGTATAGACCTGAAAAATATGCTTACAGTCCAGCTTCCCTTCAGTATTGTTGCATCCCCTTTGGACATGTCGTCATGGCTCTGTGGACACGTTTTCATTTATTTTTAGAAGCTCTATTGGACTGTTCTTTTATCATTTAGTTATGTTTGAATTTTTAAACTGTTTTAAAGAAATGGTTGTCTTCTCTCTGAGTCTTAGAAGATTTATTATATAGGGATTTAAATTTTGATGCGTAGTATAGGGGAATACAATATCTTCAAAAACGTCAGATATCATAGATATAGTAAAACTAATTGTTAGATTGTTACCTTTGCACACTTGTTCAAACTCAAAAGTAATGTCAACTTGCTTACATTTGGTTACTGTCACCAAAATTAATAATTCGGATGCATTTATGCTGATTACGCTACATCGCAGTTTCATTTCGGGAATGAAAGTATCCAAAAGTGAGCTGACAAGTGTCCATCAATAGTACTCTTTAAAATAATCAGCCTGTACATTATTTTGATGCATTTGACGAGTAGTGTTATAATCGGTTAGATTTGAAGTAGCTCAGCTGATCCCTCGGAATGGTTCATACATCTTCAATAATACTCGTAACAAACTTTTTATGAATGATATTTGAGTGAACAGTCTGGTATGCTTGAACAGCATGAATTGTTCCACCTTGTGAATTTTATTCCCTACATGTAATACAAGGCCATAGTCGGTACTATGAAGTGATCCTAATCTTGAGCTTACAGTTAAAGCTTTCCGAAAACCAAAAGTTTCTTTATTATCATTGAAATCCCATTCTTGCGTGTACACTGCGCTGGATGAATCGACTGATGAACGAATGCTGTTAATTAAATTCAAGAGCTTGTTCAAAAGCGATGTTTCTCCGACCAGTGAGCTTTACAAAATCCTATAAACATCTTCTATTTTGTTTGAATAACACAAATGATTTTTATGTTTTTAACCTATTTTCAGTTTAGACAAATATTGAATTAGATTGTAATGCAAAATATTGTAAGTTATTTGGATTATGCAAGGTACTGTCAGTGTCAGATTCAGATTAAGAAAGATCAGTATAATAGTTCCGTACTGGGATTCTTTTAATATAAAAATAATTGCTTCCTTTCTTTTAAGATTAGATACTTGCAGCACCATTAAAACATTGCCCAATACGCATTGCTGAATATTGTTATCATTATTATTCATGAAAGATAAAGGAAGTTTAAAACACTTTATGAGTAGTTCTGCAAGTGCCCACTAATCGTATTCCTGTATATAGCATTTTGTCGTTGAGAAACATCGCTTTGTAGGGTTTGTACCACGAAATTCCCCGTTTGGGGAATTTTCAGGGAAATGGCTAATTTTGATTCCCCAAAATTCGGGGAATTTTTCATTTTTCCCCGAAAAATTGAAAAATTATTTCTGGCACTAACTTGATGTTTTAGGCGATTTGTTGTCGTTTTCCATCTGGGAACTCGCTTCTCAGTTTCTCTCTTTCAGGCGCGCTTTGCTCAATTACGATATTTTTCGCCAAAGAATTGTAAACAAAAGTGAAAATGTCGGATTTAGAATTTCTCGACGTGAGCCAAAGTCTCAGATCTCCTGTTTGGCAGCATTTCGTACGCTCTAAAGACACTACCAAAACTAAGTGCAAGTTGTATTCAAAGATTTATAAAGCTTTGGGAACTACCAAAGGTTTGTTTGACAATCTTAAAGGAAAACACAATTTGTATTTGGAATCAGAACAAGCAGCTAGACTAGCAAGACCACCAAAGAAACTACGAAAAATCATGTAGTTTTTGGAAAAGAGAGATGAATTATCACTTGATTTTCGTGTTGGCCGACTTTGTGCAGTGAATTTATTCAGTTTTCATGCGATTTCAACTAGTGAAGACATTAGAGATGATTTCAAAGCTTTAAAACTTAGATTACCTGAAAGTCCCAATGCTATCAAACTTTGTATGGAACGAGAGTACAAACGTGTCAACGCAGACATGATGTCAAAGATTACATGAAACAAGATGGCAGGAGGTTCAGCTAAACTACCGATGAATGGACATAAATAGAAATCGACGATATTTGAACATAAATCTGCATATTCTGAAGGCTGTTTTTCACTTGGACTTGTAAGAATTGTAGGATCTATACCTGCAGGTGTTTTTAAGACAATGTTTGAAGCTAGGCTAGCAGAATTTGTATTGGATGTGCAAAAGGATATAATAAGTGGTACCTTTGATAGAGCTGCACTGATAATACGTTTTGGTAAAGCAATGCAGCCACTACTACATTTTCTGTGATATGCTCATGGAATAAATCTCGCTGTTAATGATGTACTTCAAGTGAAGAAAAAGAAGGAAAAGGCTAGCTCTAGTTTGGATGAGGAGGAATCTTTAGAAGAAACTTTGGAAGATTTGGAATATTCTGATGATGTCATGGACCCTGAGGATTCTAGGCTAGCTTTTGAAACAGTGGAGGAAATTGGCAATGATGAAGATCTCAATCCAGATTTCAAAAACGTCATTATTAGAAAAATTAGAAAAATAGTGAAAACGTTCCGAAAATCTCCTGTGAAAAATGAAACCTTTTTGTTAGCTATTTTGAAAAAAGACCTGGGGCACGAGTTGAACCGTATTTTGGACTGTCCAACTCGTTGGAACAGTCTGAATGACATGATTCAGAGATTCCTTAGGATCTAAAAGCAATTGAAGATGGCTTTGGTGCACATGGACTATGAATTTCAGTTCATTTCGGGTTTTCAGGTAAAATTTTACCTGCTTGTGACCAGGGACTAATAAATGTCGAGAAGAATCATTAAATGCTGGTGCTAGCATGAAATATAGGGAATATTGAAAGTGCTGACTAATGTAAAAATGTTGTGCGTTTTTAAAAGGAAACGATTTCTTAATCCTGCTGTTTTGTCATTTTCCGACCTATCGAACACAGGAGTGACGTCACAGGCTTTAAGCGACTTCTCAAAAATCTGTTTGATAGTTCTGCCAAAGATTACAATATGTGTGATGATGAATTCCTCCTCCTTTGGTAGGCATTACCTTTCAGAGAGACAAGGAAAATAGTTAGTAGAAAACGTTCTTCCCTAACCTCTTCACAGACCGACTCATTCAGAGCCTCCCCCCACCCCTCGTCTTATTGTTTTATTGTTCTTTTTCTACTTTTGCTTCTTATTCGTCTTCTCCTTCTTTTCTT
>RDPX01000136.1:1720610-1731160 GCA_003991215.1 Morbakka virulenta | reverse complement strand
TTTGATCTCTACTCTCGATACACATATTTTCTCATATGCTTCAGCGTTTGGGATTTCCAGTTTTATACCTATATGGGCTAAATTCGATCTCTACTCTCGATACAAATATTTTCTCATATGCTTCAGCGTTGGGGATTTCCAGGTTTTTACCTAGGTGGGCTAAGTTTGATTTCTAGTCCCGATACACATATTTTCTCATATGCTTCAGCGTTTGGGATTTCCAGTTTAATACCTAGATGGGCTAAATTTGATCTCTACTCTCGATACAAATATTTTCTCATATGCTTCAGCGTTGGGGATTTCCAGGTTTTTACCTAGGTGGGCTAAGTTTGATTTCTAGTCCCGATACACATATTTTTGCTTTCTAAATGGTGAAGACGAAAAAGTTACACCGTACTCCCACTGTTGATATTCTAAAATATTGCCAATTCTTGGGTATCTATTGAAAGAAAAATAAACTGTAATAAAAAGAACCAATGGCATTGCTGCCACTTTATGTTTTCATATTGTTAAAGACAGGATAGTTAACGATAACGACCAAAAATTTCTTACTCTTTCCAGCAGCCATGTCACTTTCCAAAAGTTTACATTTGCTTTCATTCTAAACATATTTTTATTGTAGGTGCACTAATAGTTCTTACATTAATTTACTGTGTAAATGAAATTAATTACCAATATTACCTACACCTCTCTTTTCTCTGAGCTCAGAAAAGGTGTATGACTCGTGGCATGATAAAACACCAATATCTATGGTTTTACTGAGTCAATAATGTCAAGAATTTTGAATATCTTAACTAAAATTACTTTCATTTTAGTCAAAAGCTTTTCCGCTGGTTCTTAACTTGACCAGGACTGTAGATTGAAAAAACTATTTAACGGTTTACTATATAAAATGTACTTGATTTTCCTGTGCTCGATAGATACACCAAATTTGGTGTTGTGTTCCCTTAATATCAAAAGCCTATTTGCGAACATTCTTTGAGGTGAAGCTATTAAAATTTTCTTTGAGACACTACTTCAAAACTTTCGATTCATCACAGAGAACAGTAAATATTTTCGTAGGATTGGTAGAGCGAGTGCTATAGTTGTTGAATTTTCTTTTAAATTTTTTGTACCAACAAATTGATAGTGTTTTGATGGGCTTGTCACTTGGTCTGGCTTTAGCTAGCTAGAAAACATTGTATTAAAAGACTTTAGCTAAAAAGCAAGTGCAGTGGTATTCGCCAAATTGTTGATTGAAATTCTATAGCAGAGTATTTATTTCTGAACTGCAAATGCGGTGAAAATTTTGAGGTGAAACTGTATAAGGCATTTGTCAGTGCTAGGTCTATCTTCCAGTTAGAAGCATTAAAGGTAGTTTGTATCCAACTTTCATCATCTCCGCTCTCCAGACAAAAATAAATTTTCCATTGTCTTAAATTGATTTACACAGGGAGTCACAAGAAGAAGCGGGCTGTTATCAATCCTCCCTTTGCTTTCCAGATTAATAAAAACACCAATTTAACATATGTTTGCTCAAGCTAATCGGGGTTAAGTAGCAGCTAACAACAAAAAAACACTTAACTATAATAAACGTAATTTTAGTTGCGAGATGCAAGCTAAAATTTGCAAAGAATATTGGTTTAACCTGGTGCAAAAGAACCCAAGCATTATTAGTGGATGCAGTAAACTTGATAGACTGCTTTCCTTTCTCTAAAAACTTCAAAGAATCAACGATATTACGTAGCTAGTCTGAGATATTAAATGTAAGTTTAGTTAAGTGTGTTGAACCAAGTACGTTTTGTTAGCATAATTTTAGTTTTCCATTTATTGCTGAGCGTAAAATTATTTTTAGTTGAATTGATTAAGAATAGGAACCCATGGTAATTTTTGAAGAACGTATATTTGTAAATCTATTTCACAAATTTTGATGCATTTTCTTTTCATCAGATCTGAAGCGATGAATATAACACTTCTTGTGGTACTGTTGTTTTCAGGCTGTTTCTTGGCCGAAGGTAAGTGTTCAGTCAAATGGACGATTTGTTCTTAATAAGTGATTAAGAAATTGAGAAACGTTCATAAACATCCTTTACCTTTCAAAATCTAATTGTATAAGTAGAGCTAGCGTACTGTACGCAGGTTGAAGAGAAATCAAGAATCCATTCCTACTTTAATGGTCATCATATTATTTGCCAAAAAAATGCATGTTGAGCAGCCTTTGGAAAATCTTTTGACTTATTGTTGTTAGAGATTCAACAACAGAAATTTTATGGTTTCTATTGATTATGAATGAATCTAAATTCTTCTTCAATATGATAACTAAGAAGTAAAGCTGGACTATTTATGATTTAGATTATATATATATATATATATATATATATATATATATATCGATGGCAAAATTTAACTAAAAGGGGTACGGCATTCCATCAAAATTCATAGACCGAAGGATAACCGAAATAAGAAAGAATTTGCTACTAAACATTGTATCACATTGGGGAAAAAAGGTTTTCATTTTTCTGAGTTTATTCTTAACATTATTCAAAAGGGAGTTTCATGTTTAATTTTAAATGTTTTCTTTACCCTCCACGTCCATGTTTACGCCCCTTTAATCGATAATAGTCTGGACACAGTTCATTTAATACCTTACCTTACCGGATCGGGTGGATTGCCCTGGCCACTCTAATTCATTGTCTCTCTATGTCCTGATCCATTATTGGTGTTTGCATTTCTGTAGCACTTAGTCAAGTGTCTTCGCATAACAAATACATATATGTTTTGCAAGGTCTTCCCCTAGACATATGACCATGCGTTGGCTTTCAAAGTAGCAGGGATGAGATTAATTAGTCTTTGTTACGGTAGCAATGTCCAGCAAATCTCATTCGTCTTTCCATTATTGTGTCGCTAACTGCCGGTATGTTTCCATACAATTCTGCTACTTTCGGATGCTCGGTCCAAGATTTATTGAGAATCACCCTCAGCATCCTAGTGTAGGTGCCATCTAGCTTTTTCATTTGATCCTTGAGAAGAGTTCAAGTAGTCGATCCATAAAGTAAAACTGGCTCAACCACGGCTCGGAAGAAGTTCCTTTTAAGGTTGTTAGGTAAAGTCAATTTCCAAATACTTGTCACTTTATCAACTGCTTTACAAGCTTTTGTGATGCTAATATCAATATATTTAGTTGTTGAAGCAATCTCGCTTCCAAGGAAAGTAAAATTATTAACTGAAAAGGTTTTCTGTCGAAAACCTTTTCAATGCCACTGAACAGAACAAAAACCCCAGAATGACAAAAAACAAGTTAAGCAGTATTTTATTAATGAAAAAAAACACAAAGAAAGAGTTAAAGATCTCCAGATTTCAGAGACTTTATTTGCTTGTTTACCTCGAAGAATCAAATAAAACACCATGGGTGGGTGGGTGGGTGGGGGTGGGGTGTAAAAGGCGAATTCTTTGTGACTGTGATTGGCCTATACTTATTGAGTGGACCCTCTCTTTGTCTTTTTTTTAAGGATAAAATAATTTGGCTTGTGTTTCCCTATTCTAACTTTTGGTCCAGTCGAGTGCTAACGATACTGCTTTTGAGCAAAGTTAAAGTAATGTTAGCAGCAATAGTCAAGTGTTGAACCAAGAAGCTGACACAAAAATTTATATGTTGTTGTTTTTTATTTGCACTCGGTGACTGAAACCTAATCTTATACTGTACTGCGATTTTATTTTCTTAGGTCCCTACTGTTGAACGTGTAATACAAACCTAAATTTTAACCGCTGACCTTGCCACAGAACGATGACTCCACTTTCAACCCAGGAAATCTCATTCCTACGATCCTTTCTAAAAATAATAATTGAAAATATAAATTGTAACAAACATTTTCCACTTTTTTAATGAATGATTCCAAATCCTTCCTTTTGTTCTTACTTTCATCTCACACTTCTTCAAACCAGCTATTTTTTTATTCTTTTCCCCTTTCGAATGATATCTGCGTCCAATAAGTACTAATCGCTTCTTCTTTCCGTACTCTTTGTGAGTTTCAAAGTCGATAGCCCTCTTCATTTCTTCATTTTTTCAATTCTCTCGAGAAATTTGAATCTTACCTTCCTCTTTCTCTTTTCCCTTCTAACCTTGTCCGCACGTGTTAGGTTTTCTCTTCTGTCTTTTCTTATGCAATGCAGAAGAAATTGGAACTGTTGTTTCTTTTCTTCCCATCAACTTCCTTTCAGTTTCTGTTTTAACTAGCACTTCTTCATTCATTGTATAACTTGCTCAGCGTACTCTTAATACCTTCCAAAAACCATACGTCCTCTGTATTGATTCTCATTTTCATTCCTTTAGGTACAGTTGATGTCCTACTCCGTACTTTAGAACTTGCAGCGTTTATCATTCTAGCAGTCCTTGTCTTGCTAGTAAGACGATCTTTGGATTGCAGAGGATTTTTTTATTTGCGAAGAAGGATCATTGCCTATTGCCATTCTTCGTTTCATTTCCTTACTGCACCTTGAATTTAATGTAATCAAGCTTGGAAAATAATAAAAAGGTATTTACCTGCTTTATTTTTGGATTACAAACCCAGATGTTACAAAATGGTATATCCATCTCTTCTTTTACTACCACGTTGTACCATCAGANGAAGAAGTTCCTTTTAAGGTTGTTAGGTAAAGTCAATTTCCAAATACTTGTCACTTTATCAACTGCTTTACAAGCTTTTGTGATGCTAATATCAATATATTTAGTTGTTGAAGCAATCTCGCTTCCAAGGAAAGTAAAATTATTAACTGAAAAGGTTTTCTGTCGAAAACCTTTTCAATGCCACTGAACAGAACAAAAACCCCAGAATGACAAAAAACAAGTTAAGCAGTATTTTATTAATGAAAAAAAACACAAAGAAAGAGTTAAAGATCTCCAGATTTCAGAGACTTTATTTGCTTGTTTACCTCGAAGAATCAAATAAAACACCATGGGTGGGTGGGTGGGTGGGGGTGGGGTGTAAAAGGCGAATTCTTTGTGACTGTGATTGGCCTATACTTATTGAGTGGACCCTCTCTTTGTCTTTTTTTTAAGGATAAAATAATTTGGCTTGTGTTTCCCTATTCTAACTTTTGGTCCAGTCGAGTGCTAACGAAACTGCTTTTGAGCAAAGTTAAAGTAATGTTAGCAGCAATAGTCAAGTGTTGAACCAAGAAGCTGACACAAAAATTTATATGTTGTTGTTTTTTATTTGCACTCGGTGACTGAAACCTAATCTTATACTGTACTGCGATTTTATTTTCTTAGGTCCCTACTGTTGAACGTGTAATACAAACCTAAATTTTAACCGCTGACCTTGCCACAGAACGATGACTCCACTTTCAACCCAGGAAATCTCATTCCTACGATCCTTTCTAAAAATAATAATTGAAAATATAAATTGTAACAAACATTTTCCACTTTTTTAATGAATGATTCCAAATCCTTCCTTTTGTTCTTACTTTCATCTCACACTTCTTCAAACCAGCTATTTTTTTATTCTTTTCCCCTTTCGAATGATATCTGCGTCCAATAAGTACTAATCGCTTCTTCTTTCCGTACTCTTTGTGAGTTTCAAAGTCGATAGCCCTCTTCATTTCTTCATTTTTTCAATTCTCTCGAGAAATTTGAATCTTACCTTCCTCTTTCTCTTTTCCCTTCTAACCTTGTCCGCACGTGTTAGGTTTTCTCTTCTGTCTTTTCTTATGCAATGCAGAAGAAATTGGAACTGTTGTTTCTTTTCTTCCCATCAACTTCCTTTCAGTTTCTGTTTTAACTAGCACTTCTTCATTCATTGTATAACTTGCTCAGCGTACTCTTAATACCTTCCAAAAACCATACGTCCTCTGTATTGATTCTCATTTTCATTCCTTTAGGTACAGTTGATGTCCTACTCCGTACTTTAGAACTTGCAGCGTTTATCATTCTAGCAGTCCTTGTCTTGCTAGTAAGACGATCTTTGGATTGCAGAGGATTTTTTTATTTGCGAAGAAGGATCATTGCCTATTGCCATTCTTCGTTTCATTTCCTTACTGCACCTTGAATTTAATGTAATCAAGCTTGGAAAATAATAAAAAGGTATTTACCTGCTTTATTTTTGGATTACAAACCCAGATGTTACAAAATGGTATATCCATCTCTTCTTTTACTACCACGTTGTACCATCAGATAGACTACAAGTCTTCAACCACCGAGAGGACTTAAAATACGACAGTATCAAATGTATTTGCTCGAACTGTTTATGAAAGAAGCAAAAACAGTGGTTACTGAAGTTGCATATCGACCTCCTGATAACTCTAAACATCTCTGCAAGTCATTCCAAGAAAAAGTCGTCAACACATTAACAACGATAAGTCGCGAGAACAAAGAAGCTTTGGTACTTGGTGATTTGAACTGTAATTATCCAGACCATAACGACCACCTTTTATTGAGATAAATTCTTAAAAGTTCATTAACTCGAAAAAATCATTAACTCAACTGTTATTGCTTCAAAAATAAGTGATCATGATATCATTACTTGTCAAAGAAAAGTAAATAATTTTAAACAATACCAAAAACCATTAAGTCTAGAAACTACATTAATTATGACCGCAGTTCGTAAAGAACTCAGAAATAATAGTTTTACCAACAAACGGAATCCAATCGATCATAGAATGTTTTAAAGTCTTGACTGATGACTGTCTTAAATCGTTACGCTTCCACGGTAAAAAGGAAAGTTAAAGAAAAAAATTGTGAATAGCTTGGTCAAGATTTAAAAAGGAATTCATGATTAACTCCACCGTACATTTGATAAGATTAGAAACCAGGATGACAGGGTCAGTTATGTTAAGAAACAAAGCAAAGTTAATGTACTAATCTGAAAAGCAAAAAATTCTTGGCCTCGTGAAAAGATAAACGAAACTCTAGACGAATCAGACGCATGTTGGAAAAGAGTTAAAGAAATTTTCCCCGTAAAAAGAAAAGTAATTTTTAAAAAGTCCTGCTTGCTCAATGGTACACATACAGAAAAGGCTAAAACATCGGATCAAATTTTTGTAAGTTTCTTACAAACATGGCTAAACAGTTCAAAGCCAAAACTAAAAAATGAAATATTTTGTATGGCACCCTCCCTTTGTGGAAAGAAAACATATACAACATTTTTCGTTTGAAGTCTGTTACTGTTGCTGAGGTCAATAGACATCTCAAGCGAATCTCCTGAAGAAAGAGTGTGGAACTGAGAACCTACTACCAGGTTATTTGAAAGACGTTGGGGTTGTTATTGCAAAACCTCTCCCTCATCTGATTAAAATGTGTCTGCAGACTGGGAGTGTACCAAACGAATTCTTAAAACACCTTATGGACAACTACAGACTAATCAGCGTCCTACTTATCTTTTTAAAAATTCTTACAACTTTTCAAATACCATTATACACCATACCTTGTAAACCTCTGAATTTTACCAGTTTTCAATCAATATAATACCTTCCAATACCTTTCACAACACCATACTAAAGCCGCAATATTTTTGTTATTGTGTAACATAGTCTATTGCACACCCAATATTCTGAATACCATTAATACTGTAAGTTGGGTACATGTGAAACTGTCAGAGCATCAAAAGTGTCATATCTTTAAGTATTTTGAATTTATGACACTTTTGATGCTCTAAGGTATATTATCGTATGGATGCAAGCGTAGTAAATACTTGTCGTTTGGATAAAGTTGCATTAAGAATGTTAAATCCTTTTGCTGCTAGATGTAAAGTGTTCTGCGTTTATTTCCAAGCCATGCTAAGCACCTTCGCGTCTTCTTCCAAAGTTTTATATTTAGGTAGTAAATTATCATTGAACTCTTTGTTAATTGATTTCCAGTCTCCCAGATTCATATTAGCAGCCTTGAAAATGCCATTTGCCTTTGTGCAGAATAGTTTTGTTTCTTCTTGATCGTTTGTTCCGGTAATGAGGTTGTCTACGTAAATATCGTTACGTATTTTTAGTGCTGCAGATATACCCGTCTGTTCCAAATGATTTTGAATTGTTGCTGCCAGTAAAAACGGACTTGAATTAATGCCATATGGTCCGCGACTAAAAAGGTACACTTCAATGTTTGTATTTGATGGCGGTCGGTTGATGTCTTTTAGCCACAAGAACCTAGTGACGTCACGATCTGGAGGCCAATCTAAAAGATCTCGACAATCAATCCAACCATTCTGGGTCTTAATGTTATCAGTAGTCCTACAAGGTCCTCTAGTATAACAGGTCCGCGATAAAGGCATTCATTCAATAACTGATGGCTTTTCTTCGTTTTGGCTGACGCGTCGTAGACAATACGAATCTTGTCTTTTTTAGGGCTCATAACGACATAATGAGGAATGTAATGAACTATTCCTTAATTTGCTTGTGGTGCCCCTTCAATATTGTTTTTCTCTAACTGTTCTTTGATAGTTTCGTCATATCTCTCGAGTAGTTTTGTTTTCTTGCAAAGATGCTTGTAGAGGGACTTCAATTTTCCGTTGCACAGTTCGCAATTACATGGTAAATTTGGTTCATCTTTACTCCACGGCAAAAAGACTTAATATCTTCCCTCTTCCACCTTCACTGTTTCTTTGAAAGACTGTAAGACGTTACTCTCTGACTTGTTATTTTTCTTATGTGATCTTCTTTTTGTACTTTTTAATCTTTTAAAATCTATTGACTTCCTCACACTCCCAATTCTACCTCAGAAAACGTGTACACGTAGTATGACACTTGTAACGGAAACAAACATTGGGTGCAGAACTTTCAGAAGCGAGGCTAGGATCCCAAATAACAACATTTTGTATAATTACCAGTTGACTTAACCACTCAGCAACTAGTGCACTAACCATTGTACTAACCAATGAACTACTACACTGAACATTGTGCTACTGCACTAACCATAGTGCTAGCCTTGCACTCCTTCACAAACCACTGTAATAATCTTGCCCTCCTGCACTTACCATAGTACTGGATTTGTACTTCTATACAAATCACTGTGATAATTCTGCCCTACTGCACTAACCATTGTACTAACCACTGTACTACTGTATTAAGCATAATACTAGCCTTGTACTCCTACACAAAGCACAGTGATAGTGTTACCCTGCTGCACTAACCATAGTGTTAACCACTCTACTGCTGCACTAACCATTTCACTAATCACTGTAAACTTTGTGATAAGCAGCAAAATAATAGTGAAGAAAATTAGTGGGTGAAACTTTGTATAGCTTTGCCTAGATCATAAAACGCCTTAATTTAAACAATATTTAAACAATGAATATTTTTTCTCTGATGTCCTAGATATTTTCTGTAATGAAAATTTAAAGGTTAAAATTCCGAATTTTTTGTTAGTGTGACTAAAATAAAAATTAGAAGAGCGAAGCTTTTGAATTTCTCTGTAAGTTTGAAGTCTCATAATAACTTTGATTTTTTACCTAATAATTAAACTAGTACTTTAAAATTACTAGAAATTGCTTCTCCAATCCTACATTAAACAAGTAACTAAAGAAATAAGTGATATATTTTAGGCCCCGAAATCTTTATAAAATTCTTCATTAGGAAGTGCTTTGGTACTGATTGGTTTTGTTGGTGGATATTAATTTCTTTTACCAGGAAATCTAAATAACTTATTGGTTTATACGCTAGGTGAAGGTTTTTTAAAGGTGTTAATCAATTCTCTCTTATTTTTTCAAGGCGAGGGTGAATGGTCATATTCTGGAAAGGACGGTAAGGATTTTTGCTAATATATATTTATATATAATATCTCTAGGAAATAACTATTTGTCATGGAATGTTTTCTTTAGTTATTTCATCTTTTTCTCCCAAAACTATATTGACTATACAAATATACATAGATGTACGTATGCATATATATATATATATATATATATATATATATATATATATTCGATATTGTTTCTAGAAAATAAATAGAAAATCATACGCCAAAGAATTTTTATCGCCACACAATTACCCTTGGACCTTGAAATACCAGGTTGACTGCTGGCGGGGTTGTTTGTGTCATGGGAAGAACTGTCTCTATAGGATTTATTGGCATCCCAAAAAGGTGTTATCCCTTAAGAAGCTTGTGTGATTAAAAAGATGTGTAAAATGTTTACATTCAGAATTTTTAATTTTTAAATATTGAAGTTATTATATAAAGTTATTAAGTTATTATATTCGCAATAGTCATGGATCGACTCACTGATGAAGTCAGGAAAGAAGCACCATGGAGTATGCTGTTTGTTGACGATATTGTGCTGTGCAACAAAATCAGGAACGAGGCCGAAGAAGAACTGGAGGAGTGGAGATATGTCCTAGAAAGAAGGGGAATGAAGGTAAGCAGGGCCAAGACCGAATACCTGGTCGTGAATGGGAGAGAGGATGACAAGATTTCCATGCAAGGAGCAGATGTAATGAAGGCAAAAGACTTCAAGTACCTTGGATCCACAGTGCAATACGATGGGGGATGCGACAGAGAAGTGAAGAAGAGGATACAAGCAGGCTGGAACGGGTGGAGGAAGGTAACAGGGGTGTTATGTGACCGGAAGATATTGCCAAAAGTGAAAGGAAAA
>RDPX01000136.1:1685511-1718710 GCA_003991215.1 Morbakka virulenta | reverse complement strand
ATTGATCTTTTTCTAGCTGAATGGTTGTAAATAACTTATTGTAACCGAAATGCCACATAATCCCCCCCCCCCCCCAAAAAATAATTTCTTTTTGTTTCTTTACAGGTCCCAAAACGTGGGCTAAACATTTTCCCAAATGTGGAGGAAAAGCTCAGTCACCAATTAATATTAAAAGAGATAAAGTAAAAGCAAAAGCTATGGAACCATTAGATTTTGAGGGTTACGACGACGTTCAAAAGAAATTCAAAATTGAAAATAATGGACATTCTATTCAACTTTCCAGCTCCTTTCCTTCTGCATCCTTATCGGGAGGAGATTTAGGTATGAATAATTAAAAATATCTCTAATGTCTAATTTTATAGATTACCCATATGATTTACTTATTGCTTTTATGTTATGTTTGTCGTTGAGGTTAAGAGTGGTGGCATAGCAGAAATCCTTTGTGGGGAGGGGGGTTAATAGCCTTCAGCAGCCGACAGTAAAGGAAATAATGGTCCCGAAAAACAATTAAACTTTATAAGTTTGAAACATGGTAAATCAAGAACAAAAAAGAATTTACGATAAAACGGTAAATATGAAAATAATACAATGTAATAAAAAATACCACCATTGGAAACGATGAGGAATAGCATTTTACCTTTCAGACCATGTCCTCACCAGATGGCAGCTACAGCTTTGTTATGGGAATCTGTTCGCACCCTCATTATTGGTTTATGAGTGAATTTGCTCAAATGGATCACAGGCTTAATAAATCGGATATATATATATATAAGAATAACAATGCTATGTCAATATCCACCTTTGACTTCTCTACGTTGTACACGTTGTTCACAAAACTACCCCTTCAGATTCAGATTGAATTCTGACAAAGTCCTGTCAATCAGAGCCCCATTATAACCTTGCCTCGCGCAATTTTTCCTGTTTACTCCTAAACTTGACATTACTCAAGAATTGAGTTTGCAAGGTCTTTTTTCTCCAAACCTTCAGTGGACTGTGTTTTAATAAACTCTTTATGTATTATACCGTTTAGCAAATATCGAAGAACACCTGATGTTTGGTTTTTTTAGACATCTTTGCTTTTGTCAGCAAACATAGAAAAGCATGTGACCTGACTAATTTCATCGTAGATTTTACTTTGAACCATACCAGCTATTATGCTTACTAGTACGCTATAAACACTGTGATGTATATACTTTACACTTTGAGCCAGAGTTGGATCTTTTTGGCCAAAAAATTGGAGAATTTGAAAATTTATTTTCCTCTTATTAATAGTGCGGGTGCATACCATAGAATTTTCAATTTCCTCTTATTTACTGCGGGAAGTTCGATTGGAGTGTAATCGTTCGATCAAATTAGCTTCCTGGTGCTCTTGTCAAAGATGAAATGTAATAGCAGTGGAAAATAATGGGCAAATAGTTGGAAACATACCAGAATTTTTATCCAAATTAAGATTCTTCTTTTTGAAATACGGCGGAAAACTTCAGGTAAAGGTTAATGGGCCGAGAAGATATTCTGCTGACCTCAAAAAGGGGGGTTGGAGATACCAGCTCAGTTTTACATCAAATCTTCGAATGAGAAATTGTTTTGTTAAATGAAAGAAAAGGTATTGCCTGAGATAAAAACATTTGAAAAGCAGAGAAGAGTAATCGAAGAAAAAAAGAAAAGAGTCCAAAAAACGGAAAACACAAAGAATAAATAAATAAAATGAAATAAAAAAAATGAATACCAAAAAGAAATTTGTTGTTTTTCTTTTTTACGTCTAACTTAGTGCGGGAAGGATTAAATTTTCCTCTAAATATTAGTGCGGGCTAGAAGTGGTTCAAAGATAGTAATTTATTCCTTCTAATTATTAGTGCGGCATGCCCGAAATAATTATTTTTTAGGCCGTACTAAATTAGAGAAATTACGGTACTTGTTTCCTGCAAAATCAATTAGGCATTACCATATTCAATGGGACTTTTGTAGACTTAACCTATTTCGTGCTTTCTCAGACGACTCTCTTTACCTCACGTCATTTCCACTCTCTGCATCCTTCTTTCACAGAAGCTGCTTTTTGGCGAGATTCGTTAAAATGATGACGACAACAAAGAGAGAAAACCAACTCTACAGTTTTTAGGAATATTCTCTTCAACTATGTCTGTGACGTGATTTGAATTATATTGTAGTAAGAACCATGTTATTTATTTATTTATTTATTTATTTATTTATTTACGAATATTTATACAGGATAAAAGCTTCAGTTATTTACATATTTACATAAATACTGTTATCAATGTTTGTCCTGTAGAATATAATAAAAGATATAATAAGAACTGATTAAAAACTATATAAAATTAAGAGCCTTCAAATTTCAATCAAGATGAAGATAAAAAGGGTCTTCTATCTTCAAGTGGCATATTATTAAATAGNAAAGAGAGAAAACCAACTCTACAGTTTTTAGGAATATTCTCTTCAACTATGTCTGTGACGTGATTTGAATTATATTGTAGTAAGAACCATGTTATTTATTTATTTATTTATTTACGAATATTTATACAGGATAAAAGCTTCAGTTATTTACATATTTACATAAATACTGTTATCAATGTTTGTCCTGTAGAATATAATAAAAGATATAATAAGAACTGATTAAAAACTATATAAAATTAAGAGCCTTCAAATTTCAATCAAGATGAAGATAAAAAGGGTCTTCTATCTTCAAGTGGCATATTATTAAATAGCTTAGCTCCACCATAACAAAAACTAGATCTAGCAACTTCTAGTTTTATTTATCTTCAACTTATTCAACTCTTAACGACTTTCTGAATTTAATCTCATATTTGAAAGTTAAATTCAAACAAACGAGAACTTAGACCTTCAATTTTAACTGTCATGAACTCGTCAGAATAATCTTTGTACAATAATAACGAATTTGTAACAATGTAGCGCCAAAAGGTCTTATTATCTCGTTCTGTCTTTTCCTGTTGGAGCCTTCAAGTGTTCAATGGAATAAATATTTAAAATTTATGTTAGTTGAGACAAGTCTGACAATCAAATAACAGCAATAACAGGTAGATTTGGAACGGATCTGTCGGATATGAATCCGAGTATTCATCAAATATGGCGACTGACTTCCTTTGTTGTGTTATTTTGATGGCTTATGAATAGCTTGCACGAATTATGTTATAATTAAACTCAATAATTCAAATCAACCAAATGTTGCCTTCACCGATAAAAAGAACCCTTTTCCGAAAGTTCGGATGATTTATTACAATAATATAAATTTCAATTGCTGACTGGAATAGGCAGAATAACAAAGGGGGACTCGCCTCCCCCGTTCCTCCCATTCATTCCTAATTGAGGTACTTTAACAAAAACTAATTAAGAGGACCTTTTGATTGTGCAGGTTAGAAAACAGGTAAAAATTGCAAAGATTATTAAAAACAGAGTTCATCAGTTTCTCATTTCTCGTTCATTATTAATTCCTCATTTACCAAGGAATTAATTTTATTTACATAGATCTTTTCTGGTGCAAATTTTTTATCGTGTCAATATCAGTGACGATGGTTTTTAAATCCAATCGAGCTTTATCACAGGTGTTGTTTACACCTCCAATCTAACGTCTGCTTGGGATATTGTAGTCATAAGTAAAAGTAACTCTAAATTGCTGTTATCACTGTCAATTACTGCAAAAAATGTATAACACAAGGAAATAGTAGAATTCTACTCAGTGCCATGTTGGTGGGTGTGCATTGGCAATCATGTCTTTCAATCCGTCTTAAGTCAGAGGTGACACGTGGTTTTCTGTTAACTTTCGTTGCTTGTGTCCAGTCCAGCATTTCAAAGTAGATCATGTCATATATTATGACCAGATAGTCGACCACTCCCCATTATAAAAGAGATTATATATTTAAGAAAAAAGAATATCTTATGCGGAAGATCCCGTTTTATTCTGCGTTAGAGAAGCGGATTTCAAATAGAACAACAACTTAATAACCAACAGCAAAAATTTACAGCTGGTTTAATGAGGATCATCTCATCGTTGGGATACGTCTGCCACGCTCACAGATGTTTACACAACCAGCATTAACATCCGCTGAAAGTATACAAAAGACATGGTAAAAGATTTTAATGCCGCAGCACAAAAAGTGCCATGCAGACGATACCAAGAAAAATAAAAAAACGTCCGACGTTGTTGGACAGAGGAACTTCAGGACACAGAAGAAGAAGTTAATGAAGCCAGAGAAAAAGTGAAAGAAGAGCCAAATGAAGAGAAAAACATTCTCGTTAAGGCAACAACGGCAAAATGCAGAAGAACCTTCATTCAGGTAGCGAGAGATAACTGGTGGAAGAAAACAGAAAAACTGAACTTAGATCAGAATGGAACAAAACTCTTGAAAGTTAGCACGACCAAGGAATGATGAAAAAGCCTCCAGGGGACCCATTGTGTGTCAACACGAAGAAAAAGTTCTCACAGGAATTATTATTATTATTATTTCTATCTTTATAGAGGATGATAAAATTCAGTTGTTTACAATGAAAATATAATAAACACTGCTGTCAACATGTGTGCTCTTGAAAAAAAATGAAAGAAAGAGAGTAGCAGACTACTTGATGGAAAGGTATGCAAAGAAAAGTTGTATTAAGGTGCCTAGAGACAGAAAAACTGAGATTCAGGAAGAAATTCAGGGAAACAAGGTTAATGCCCGAAATCTGCCAGTAGAAAACGTCATGTCCCAGCCTTTCACAGAAATAGAGATGGAATAAGGCATCAGAGAACTCAAAAACGAAAAGTCACCAGGGCCAGATGGGATCACAAATGAACTCCTTGAACACCTTGGATCATCAACAAAGAAAATACGTTTGAAAAAATTTAATGTCATCTGGAAAAATGCATAAGTATCTCAGATTTGGAGTGAAGTCATGATGGTCCCTGCACATAAAAAGGGGAATGACAAGCGCAAAGCTGACAGCCACAGGCCTATTATTCTGACAAGGTGTGTTGGTAAGTTAATGGAGAGGACTATCAACACGTGACTGTCATGGTATCTGGAGAAAGAAAAAATCATCACTCCAAAATAAGCTGGATTCAGGGATTACAGATCCACTGAAGACCAGGTCACCCACGTGGCCCAAGAAATTAAAGATGCTATTTAAGACAAGAAAGAACCCATCGCGGTTTGGATGAACCTGGTAAAGGCATTAGACAAAGTGGGAAGGGAGGTCCTGAAGTTGAAGCTGCAGTAGAGCTGAGTGAGAGGATGCATGTAGAAATGGATCTGCCAGTACCAAGCAAAGACAAAAGGACAGGTACTGAATCAACGACAGTAGAGGAGAAAAAAACGCTAAAAGGCAAGAGTTACACAAGGTAAGTAACACAATTCCTTTCTCACATTTTTTTCATTATCTTTATAATTGACACACTAAAAAACGTTCCAGGACGCATCCATGGCGTTATCTATATCGATGACCTGGTCATCTGGTGTTAAGCAGGCTATCTGACTACACTATATGTATACAGGGGGCACCGAAGAAGATTAAAGACAGGGAAAATAGTGGCTGGTATCCCTGGATGCAAGAAAAACGAAGTACACCATCTTTAGTTTTACACCATAGGAACAAGCTACTATCCTGATTGTTGGAGGCCATACTTTATCACAGGACAAGTCGGAAACATATCTGGGGGTGACCGTTGACCCCAGAATGACCTGAACAAACACCCCAAAGTGACATGTGCACCACCAGAGCCAAAGTGTATATGTCTCTAATGAATAAACTTCCTGGGATCACGTGAGAAGCAGAGTACAATATGCATCCTTTACGCTGGAAGAATTGGACTTAGAGATGAGGAAATAGACGATGAACATCTCTTGATCAATAATGAGCCAGTCTGGAAGGTGAAAAGGTTTATTTACTTTGGTGACAGCTTCACTGGCAACTATTACAAAGTGGTCAAAATAAAGTGCAGAACTGCAATTGCAAAAAATGCCAAAACGTTCTTAACAAGATATATAATGACAAAAAACATTTATCTAATCACAAAGAAAAGATTGATGAACTCTCTTTTTTCTCAAATGTTACCACACGGCTCGGAATGTTGGGTAACCAAAAAGTCACATAAGAAGAGAGTTGTGACTTTTGAACTTAGGTGTTACCAACATGTTCTACGAATAAGCTGGACAATCAAGATAACTAATAAAGAAGGCTTGGAGAGATTTGGATGTACCAAAAGATTGTTGGATGTATTAAGTAAGAAGAAGATAACGTTTGTGGAAAGCATTCTGAGAGACAATCAATTTGATAGAATTCAGCTTGTGGGCATGGTTCATGGACCTCGAGGACGTAGAAGACATAAAACCAGGTTCTGAGACGAATTGAAAGAAATTAATGTTTCGATAGTTGATCTGTACTAGCTATCTCAGGACCAAGGCTGCTGGAAAGAATTTGTTAAGGGGGTTACTGGTTAAGGCAGGTCGATAGGGACCCTTTCGTTGCTGCTGCTAATGTTAGCATAAAAATAATATTTAGATCCTTTTGGTATAATGTCAGTCTGGACATTGTGATGTAAAGAGTAATTAAGTTACAATATTTTTTAACCTTTTCGTTTCAGTACATGAAGTTTGATGAATTGATTAATCGAAACTTTTCCATTTTAATGACAGCAAAAATGTAGTATATATTGGTAATAGATTGACAGCTTGACCTGATGTAGGGAAATTTTTTAGATTTATAATAATCCATGCACATTAAAAAAGCTCAAAATATTCTTTAATGATTAAAAAAAGAATTTTTTTACAATACGTAGACACAATTGATTGATAAAATTGTACTGGTTTGGTTGTAGATAAAAAACACACCATTTAAATGAATATGACACTTTTTAGTCAAATACGTGGCGGGAAGCGGGGCAGTAGCTTTAAGGAGAGAGAGAGAGAGAGAGAGAGAGAGAGAGAGAGAGAGAGAGAGAGACAGACAGACAGACAGACAGACAGAGAGTATCCTCTCTCAAGAGCACTACATGTGAATTTTTGTTGTAGTTTTTCTGTCCAAGAGTTTTAAATTTAGCT
This sequence comes from Morbakka virulenta, assembly GCA_003991215.1. Classification (NCBI taxonomy): domain Eukaryota; kingdom Metazoa; phylum Cnidaria; class Cubozoa; order Carybdeida; family Carukiidae; genus Morbakka; species Morbakka virulenta. The sequence continues at coordinate 1,711,664 of RDPX01000136.1, read as the reverse complement.
AATTTTGTTTCAAATTTGTAGATGGAAAATTTGAACCAGCTCAGTTGCATTTTCATTGGGGAAAAACTGATAGTAGAGGCTCGGAGCACTTGTTCGACGGTAAACCAGTACCACTGGAGGTAGGCCTTGAACCGTGTAGAGAAAAGGTTTTCTCCACGAAAGTCAGCTATGCATTTTTTAAAGAGTGCTGCTTTTTAATGTTGCATTGCAACGCCAGTTACACTGGATTAAATTTATTACTCTAGAAAAACATATGCAAAAATACCGAATACGAGAACGCCAAGCTAGACCTTAATTCAGATGTTAGAAATAGTATGTATTGTTATTATTTCCGATAAAAATAATTATTTCCGTCCTCAATTTTTGCACTTAGATGTTATACAAATTCTAAATTCCTGATACTCTAATAGGTTTAGTGTGGTAATTATTAATTTTTTCCCATAATTATCTCCATCTTATTTTAGATCTCAAATTCCTTTGCTTCCATACCAATTTTACTTTCCTTACTGTTTTTATTCTTTAGTTTATTTTAACTTATTTTATTACGTCAGGATTTGTATAAAGAACAGCAGCTTTTTTCTTGGTAATACGTACCTGAAAGAAACCTTAAATTTGGGAATGACTAAATAAATGAATAAATGAATAAATAAATAAATAAATGAATATATAAATAAATGAATGAATAAGTAAATAAATGAATGAATAAATAAATGAATAAAATAAATAAATGAATAAATATATAAATGAATATATAAATTAATAAATAGATCAATAAATAAATGAATATATAAATTAATAAATAGATAAATAAATAAATGAATAAGTAAATAAATGAATGAATAAATAAATGAATAAATAAATAAATATATAAATAAATGAATATATAAATAAATAAATGAATAAATAAATAAATAAGTAAATAAATGAATGAATAAATAAATANTAAATAAATGAATGAATAAATAAATGAATAAAATAAATAAATGAATAAATATATAAATGAATATATAAATTAATAAATAGATCAATAAATAAATGAATATATAAATTAATAAATAGATAAATAAATAAATGAATAAGTAAATAAATGAATGAATAAATAAATGAATAAATAAATAAATATATAAATAAATGAATATATAAATAAATAAATGAATAAGTAAATAAATGAATGAATAAATAAATGAATAAATAAATAAATAAATGAATATATAAATAAATGAATATATAAATAAATAAATAAGTAAATAAATGAATGAATAAATAAATGAATAAGTAAATAAATGAATAAGTAAATAAATGAATAAATAAACGAGTAAATAAATTAAGGTTGACAATGCATCTGTCAGTATGCTCATTCCATTGTATATATGTTGTCAGTAATGTATTACTATTTATGGTAAAAATTGTGAGGTTGTCTAAGTGGAAGGTACAAAGAAAATATTAAACATAAGAGGTAACTTGTACATAAGAACATCAAATCAAGCTGTAAAGAAAGTTACCGTGGAAAACACTACTTGAGGTACTATAACGACTTTGATTTAGAGCGATTGGAGACGAGAGAGAGAAAAGAAAGCATCGTAGATCAGAAAAACTGGACAACTAGAAACGACAAAAAGAAACCTACTCTTCCAAAACCGCACACACACAGACATAAGCAAAGACATGCATACACATTGCCTGAAGTTAGGAGAAGTATATCTTGAAACGTGGCAAAAATGTTTACGATCTAACACTTGAAAAACTGACCATTTAATATGATTAGTATGAATCTAAAAAGCGCAGGTAAAAAGATTATTAAAGAAAATTGCATTAGAAATGTCAACTCCGATATGTTGTTATTACAGTACCTTCTAATTGAGGTTAATTTTACAAATAAGATAAGACGTAGTTATAACGAATAAAAGCAAATAATGAAAACATTCATTTTTTTAATTTCAGATGCATATTGTTCACAAAAACACTTTATATCCTACTGTGGACGAGGCTTTGAATCACGAAGATGGATTAGCTGTTCTTGGAGTAAGATTTAAGGTAAAACAGTGGTTTGTTGTATGAGATATTATGATGTAAACAATCCTATATTTAAGCAATGAAAGCGCTCCGTGTAGTAATTCTTAAATATAAAATCTTGTCAGTTAACATGAGAAATATATTCCATTGAATACTTCATCGTTATCGATCGAAAGATTCTTATTTAAAAACACAACCTGAAAACCTCAACTAAAAAGTCTACTTGAAATGAAAAGGAAGCTAAAAAAGTGTTATTATTTACATATCACTAGGAAACAAAACAATAGGGAAATGATAATACAAAAGGAAAATTAACTAACAAGAAAACAATGGATACCAGGGAGAGGGAAAACGATAACAAAACAATTATGCGCGATATATGAGGTAATAGGATGAATCGCTACAGTTGTACTGATTAGAAATATCAATTCCAAAGCTAGGCTTTGCAATTAATGTCCGTGAAATCTATTTATGTTTAGCTGCAGCTTTATTTTCGAGCAAGTTGTCAGAGGTAGTCCTACGCTGCAGATAACTTTGAATTTTTGGAACTGAACCTCGTAGGTTAGAAAAACAAGGTCGACGTTGTATAGAGGTGCGAGAAATAGGCTGGACAACAGAACTAGTCATACAAAATCCTCTGTAACCTGGAGCAAAAAAAGCTACAGGTATACGTGGATACAAAAATGAAATAAATTTTAAAATATTGACATTACATCTGGAGGATTCAGAAGTTAAGAAATTTTTAAGGAATTGTTGACAGTAAAGCTTCATAATAATTAGAAAAAATTGAGATCCTCTCCCCACCTACACGTTGCCTATATCATTGCGGTCGAATCTCACAACACATCCCACTTTGCATTAAACAAATTTTACACGGCCTTTCCTCCTAGCACAATTTCTGGTTTCTTGTAAAATATAATGGGCAGGTGCTATTGAAGGTGTTCGCGAACAATAAATACCAACTAAGATGAAAATAGCAGTTCCATAGACCTAGATTGGAGTCAGCTTCTGTGGCTTTTATAACCACTTTTTTACTGACTGAACCATCGGAGTATATTATTAATGAGGTCACTTTTATAACCTAATTTTACTCGTGGATTTGTCACTGATTCTCCCATGGATTGATATTACATCCAAATGTACCTATATACCATATTTTTTCATTCGCTATATATAAAAATAACAAATTTGCTTTGGAGCTAGAAAATTTCCTGTATGAGAGCTTGTAAAAATGTAATAATAGCGTTCAAGGAAGGGATTTGGAATTTTTAACAAAAACAAGTAGGAAGTAAAAAAGATTTTCATAAATGTTCCCTCTGCCTTTTCTTTTATCCTTAAAAAATTATTTCAATTTACTAAATGACAAATTTTAAGTAAAACTGTTTTCACCATTTCTAAACTGCCTTTCAAATCTCTTGACTGTAATTATATACAAGGTATTATATGGGTTTAGCCCCCAACGTGAAAACCATAGTAAAGAAATTATATGAACTTCTGTTTCCCTTCTTATTCAGTTATCTGCCAGTTCATTGGCACGAAAATACTTGTATTCTAACAAGTGGACGAATGTAATACTTATTTTGTTATGTAAAATCAATATTCTACGTTTAAGAAAATAAGGGGCGTCTTTGACAAATGTTATTGAGGCTTTGCATTGTATTGTGAAATAAGATCTACGGTTTCCAGATTTCTGTTTGATAACTTTATTGAACTTGACACGTAAGGCTTAGTTGACTTTACTTCATTACAAAAATTGAGATGTTACTTTTCATAAGAACGCTGTTTCATTGACAGGAACAATTAAGGAATCCGGAACAAGATTGGAAAAATTCGTGAGAAAAACTTGTGGTCAACAATCTTCGATACCTGAGAGATTACAGGAGAGCGAAAAAGTAAACTAAGAAAGGACCAAATGGGGTGGGGGTAGGGGGTATCAAAGAATAGATATAAAATGGGTATAAGACAAGCGTCTCAAAGAGATTATTGTAAATACACAACTACTTATAAATGGATATTTAGAAAGCACAGAGTACAGGAAGTAAAAAAATATGCTGAAGTCTTTATATCTCTAACAAATTATCTACATTAAATTTTCTTGATTTTTAAGTATCCGTTTGCTTTAGCTATCTTCCTCTCTCCTGAGTCTTTTTAGTCATCATGAGCTCAAATACTGTGAACTATGAAGCACACTTATTTGGTTAATAAGATGTTCCCATTGGCAGGATTGTTTTAGTACTGAAAGTTAGCGGCTTTGTACCATTAACACAGTGAACGATAAGGATTTAATGCAACATCTTCTGTTTTCTGCTAACACCTTTATATCTATAACTAACAGACTGGTCCCAAAGATAATATGGTGATGGAAAAAATAGTAAAATCTTTCAAAAAGATAAGAACGCCAGGTAAGTAGTTATCAAATTATTTTAATTCTTCTTCTTCTTCTTCTTCTTCTTCTTCTTCTTCTTCTTCTGCAGCATTTCCCATTTTTATATGGGGTCACTGTTCCTCGATAGTATCTTCCATTCTTTTCTATCTCCTACTTGGTGTTCATGGAGGTTCTTTTCCTGCATATCTTCCTTTAGTCTGTCTTTCCTTCTAAATTTAGGTCCCTCTTCTTCTTTGTTCTGGAATTTCCATTGGCATCACTCTTCTTTTAACATAGCCTTCCTCTCTTTCCATGACATAACCATACCAATTCAGTCTTCTTTCTTGCATCTTCTATCTTATTTCAGCTACCTTCACTTTTCTTCGTATCATCTCATTCTTGATCTTATCTCCTCTCGTGACTCCACACATCCAGCGTAACATCCTCATCTCTGCAACATTCATATTCTTTTCCTGTGTCTTCTTCACTGCCCAGGCTTTACTGCTGTATAACATTGCTGGGCGCACAACTATTTTGTACACCTTTTCTTTCAGCCTAGCATTCATCTTCTTGTCGTACAGCACACCTGACAGCTTTCTCCAGGAGTTCCATCCGCATTGGACCCAATGGTTTATCTCCACTTCGAGGTCACCATCTTCACTCACATGCGTCCCCAGATACTTGAAAACTGGAATCTTCTTGATATTTTCCTCATCCATCCTCATATCATCAAGGTCTTCGAAGTCGTTAAAATGAAGATTTTCGGTTTTCGTTCTACTTATCTTAAAACCTTTCTTTTCTAGAGCTCTCTTTCATCTTGCTAGTCGCCTTCGAAGTTCCGCTTTTGTCTCAAACTAATACGATATCATCGGCAAATAGCATGGTCCACGGGGCATCGCTCCGAACACCTTCGCTAATGACATCCATTATCAGATCAAAGAGATAGGGACTGAGAGAAGAGCCTCGATGCAGACCGACTCGGATCGTAAACTCATCTGAGATACTAACACAGCTGTTAACACATGAGGTAAATCCATCGTACATATCTTGAACCAGACTCACATACTTTTCACTTACTCCTTTTTCTTTCATGCATCGCCAAACTTCCGACCTTTGTCATCAGGAGGGTCTTTGCCCGATGTCTTGCCAAATACTTCTTCTCCTGTTCTTAAGATCACTTGTGAGTTATACTGCCACCATTCTTCTACCTCATCTTTGAAGTCGATATCACTTAATACTCTTTGACAGACGTTATCTCTCAGTTCTGCATCCTTCATTTTTCACGACTTAATCTTCGGTAATGATCTTTTCTTACCTTATCTTGCTTTCTTGATGTTTATCTCTCCAACAACTGGATGGTACTGCTTTGCTACTCCTTCTCCTTTGATGACTTTGCATTTCTTAACTTTACTCATTTGATCTCTTCTGTACAAAATATAATCAAGCTGGGTTTCATGGCCTCCCCTAGCATATTTTATGTAATCTCTCTTACAATAAAACGAATTCAATATTGCCATATCATATGTAACTGCTAAGTCAATCCATTTAAAATCATCTGCAAGTGCTACTCTTTCATTATCAGGTATATCAGAAATCAAACTATCTAAGTCTTGCCAAAATTTAACCTTTTCTTCTACATCGCAGCCAACTTGTGGCTCATAAACACTAATTATATTAAAAATCATTTCTCCTATTATCACTCACACAACAATCATACTATCATTCTGTCTTGTCATACTAATGATATTGTCTTTGTGGTGAGTGCTCAGCACAATTCTTACTCCATTTCTTCCTCTCTCATCTGCTCCGCTATGAAATAGCTTAAATCCTGTCCCAAGTTCTCTCGCTTTAATTAAATTTTTTTAATTGTTTCATACTATTTTACTCTTATTAAAATTCTGAATCCTTCTATATCACAAATTCCCTGCTTGTTTTCTTGTAGCATATCACTGTTATACATGTTTGAGGAGAAGAAAGATAGAAAAGTGAAATTTATACATCGAACTGGGTTTTAAAAAATACCTCAGACTATGTTTGCAATGTACTGTGTCACGTCAGCTATTGGCACTACGCTTCTAACCAGATTACTTTGCAACCATAACTTGGACTTAAAAAGAAATAGGAAGAGGAATAAAACTAATTCTTAAAATATTATAAATAAAAAGATAGAAGACTCCAGTAACTGTCTGCACTTAAGTCGCTTTTAACTTTACTGAGGGTGAATTTCATGCAAAAGAAACAAACTGATCAATTTTTTCCCCTGGTAATGTAAACAGAATTTTCTTCTTAATAGAATTGTTCTTAAGAAATTATGTAAATGAGATGCCCAAATAGTTCTGACTGGCAATAAATAAGGTTTTCTTGGTCAAATGAAAATGCCCTTTTATTTTTTTCTGGAATCCAAAACTTACTGCACAGCAGTGCGAATACCCTAATTTACTTAAGTTTTTGCCCCTATTAAATGTCTTGCGAAGAAAATGCAAAAAAGGTCAGTCGAATAAATGAAGATAACGAAAAAAAACATTTCTCTGGACGGATCTGCACAATAGTTAGAAGGGCGAGAAATAATATTCATTTTAAAAACAGGATGTTTTTTCTCTATCTTAACCAATAATCATTGTTTCTAAACAATAATGTTTAAATTGTCTGTTACAATTATTTTGTTTCTTTAACTGTTTTAGGCACTAGGGTTTCAGCTACAACGAAAACAGATTATACTGGAATTTTTTCAACCCTCTATTCTTCTGTTTTCCTGGATAAACGGATGTGTTTTGGAAATCGTTACTCGCTACATAATTTTGAGCCGGTTCATTTTTAACCCACATTTTTCTGCCCCAAGATAGTATTAGTCAATAAAGTGTTCCACCTTTTCAAAGACGATATGAGGATATTCTTTTTCCTACTAGTGTACCTGAAAAATAAAAATCTTAAATCCTTGCGATGGTAGAGACAACATTGGCTTGTATTTGTGGTTCTCGCTCAAACTTCACATTCTTCTCCGTAATTTTAAAAGTAATGATAAAATCAATTAGTTTCTCTAGAAATGTGTCCAGATACTTCAAAATCCATAATTTTTCCTCGTGTTTTGCTTCAAAATATATCGCCATAAAAATATACCATAGTTATAAAGTATGGTTTCAATGTTGCTCTGCACTGATTTGTGATCTTTGTCCCTATTTGTAATCCCTCTGGCCCCAATTTTTAATCGTGAGATGAGCGCCGAAGTTTGGTATGAAACACTTTCTGGGTATTTTTGTCCATAATGTTGACTACTTACCCAAAACCAAAAAGAAATGGAGAAACTGCTATGAAGCTGTAACAAATCTTCTTAGATTGGTTCAGCAAGTGGTGTAATCTTTGGATTTGAAGTCGATTTTCCAATCATCCATAGTACGCCAGGGTTAGTTATCTTTGGAGGAACACAGGGATGGTGAATAATTAAAAACGCTTTTTGGAAACAAAAAACATCAAAACTACTTTTGACAATGTTGGTCTATGTTTTTGGTATTAAGTTTTTATAAGGTATATCTTTATCCTTAGATGTTGATATTATGTTACATTATTGAAGTGTACCGACTGTAACACGAGTTTGGAACACGGATCTAGAGGGTCAAAAAACTTTGGAGGAGAGTAACTGCCGGTAACAAGTCACTATCCTTCAAAATATTTAAAATAGCTGAAATCTGAGAAACCGCTTTAAAAATACTACAAGTATCGTGAGATAAGCAGCTTTTTCCTGGATCACAAAACGAAACAGGAAGGATTACAAATCGGGGCAAGGGCATTGCAAACAGGCACAGTGTTTACAAAACAGTGTAGAATAGATGCTCCTTGATGTATAGAAAAGTACATTGTATCTTTGATAGGACGTCATACAGTTACGATAACAACGAAGTAAACTTCCAGTTCTATTCTAAGAGAGATTTAAATTATGTTTGAAACTTATTTTTGATCTCACCTAAATTATTTAGAAAATAGAAATTCAATGTTGTTATAAAGAATGCTCCTCACACGTTTTTTATAATTTTCAAGTTGAGATTGTTCTTATATTGTTCATGATCTTTGAGGAAATTAAGAGCCATACCAAGTGTATTTGTACTTAAAAGGAGTCTAAATGAAAAACACTGGGTGAAGCTGTAACCCGAATGAGCAAATATTTGACCTTTTTTAACAAGAACATTTTTAGACTATCGAGATAAAATAACTTGTCTCTATGCAAAGCCAAAATATTTAAAGCAGGAGTATCATCGTAATATAAAATACTATATATATATAGCGACCTTCACAATGCATTTTTCAAAGTGGAATACTGCTATTTAGTATTCTTAGCTTCATAAATGTGTTTTTACTGTTTGAATAATCTTGCATATTTGTGAAAACCTTTCTTGTCTATGTTCCCAGACCATTTTACCTGAAGTCTTTTAAATACATTGTAAAACTTATTTCCTAGCCTCCTCGATCTTTATAGTAGTTCATTATTAATGAAACAGACACAAGCAAAAGTTGATGGATCTATAGTAATTTCAATGACTCTCGTTACGATAACTAATGTGAGTTTTTGTAGTGATGAACTTAATTTTACCCTTCAAATCTAGATCACATCTGTTATAACCTCCTATTCCCCTTTCTACTAATTTATCATTTTTATGTCTAACAAGATCGGTTGTTAGTTGATTCCTTCCTGTAGCTAAAAAAATATTGATATGTACACCCAATATATTAGTTTTTAATCTATTCCTATTTTCAGGCTCTTCAACGACAATAAAGGGCTTTCCTTTGAGTAAATTGTTACCAACAAACACAGAAAACTTTTGGCGGTATCAGGGCTCTCTTACCACACCCCCTTGCAGTGAAGCTGTGATTTGGACAATTCTGGAGAAGCCAGTTTACATAAGTCGAAGACAGGTGAGAATTCCTGCACTGTTAAAATTTTGGTCATGAAAACTGAAGAGAAAGCTTTTTGATTACATTAGTTTTCCTAAAGCTTCTAAAGTTTACCTCACTTATCCCTACATCGTTGTTTTTAGTCATTATTAGTAATATCTAAGCTGTAGAGCAATCAGAAACAAATTTTGAAGTAAAACGAATAAATTAATTTGATTTTTCACTAAATACAACACAAAAGTAGCCCTTGCCGCCTGTCAGTCTTTCAGAGATTTTTAAAGAAATTCATGATAGTCCTCGGCTACTTTCCATTAGAATTTATCTTCTCTATTACTTTTCTCATTTTCCTGGTGTTTCCGCAAAATAGGGTAAAGAATGGATAGACTATTTCCGACCCATATAAAAAAAAGAAAAGAAAAATAAATTGAGGTACTGCAATTCTTCGAATGCCTTGTACTGACTGACTAAAACGCTGCATAGCAAATAACTTTTCTATTGAATATTGACGGAAATGATTTAAATAACAGCAAAAAACCTGTTATACCAAATTTGAAAAAATATAACAAAATATGCCACTTTTATTAACAATTTATTTCTTAACATTTGCAAAGACTTCAAATTATAGAGGTTTGGTTTATAAAGTTTTTATATAGGAGTATAAATACAAATGTTTAAGGAGATCAGGAAGTTTTGTTCGAATTAGACGTTCGAATTACAAGACTTCGAATTAGACATTGTTGACGTTATTTTTCTATTAATCAATCAACGTTCGGCGTCTCCTAGACAACGGGACGAATATTGGCGCCAAATATTCCGACCTTCCATACGCCTCCCCAGTTCTCTGACATCATTAACGTCTGTGTCTCATAAAAGTGTTCTTATGTATGTTTGTGTTGGCCTCGCAATTGAAAGTTCTTCCTTGTTCAGGGGCCCAGGTAAGTGGTAGATGTTGAGGAGATGTTTTGTCCCTGTACACATGCCCGGCCAGTTTCAACCTATTCCTTTTGATAATACTATACAGTTTTTTTGGTGCCTCCATAAAGATCCTTGTTTGTCATCCATTGGTTCGAATCGATGTTATACACCCGTTCAACATTCTATTGTATGCTCTTTCTAACGTATCCTCTTTCAGTCTCAGTAAGTGACCATGTTGAACTGCCTTAGAAAAGAATGGATTCCATAGTAACCTCAAAATAATTCAGTTTTAGATTTTTCTTATTTAGTGATTTTCAAGCCATTGTTTTCCTGACATGTATATCCCTTTCTTTCGTATTAAATCTGCTTCCAAGGAGTTTAAAAACTTGTTCAGTTGTAGCTTCCACAATAGCTTGTTTTATTTGCTTTCCATATGAAGTTTCCAAATCTTCTGGTGTAAGGTTGTAGAGCAGAGTTTTAGTTTTCTTGACATTGAAGGAAAGACCAACGTCGCTACACTCCACTTCTACAGTACCTAATAGCTCCTTGGCTTGATATCATTTGATATCATTACTTAGCAAAGCAACGTCATCCACAAAGTCCAGATTAGTGATTGAGATTGCTTGACTCCCTTTGCTTTGACGCTTCCTGATTATAAAACTAAATTCCTCCTCTCGTCCCTCGGTACCTTTCCTTTTAGCATAATCCAGTACATTAACAAACAGGTATGATAAGAAGGTGTCACCTTGCATCACCCCAGCTAGTATATCAAAATAATCTATATCTCCAAGCTATCTTAACCTTCACATCTTTACAAATTAACATGATTGCCTGAAGTAGTCTTTCTGGAATATTGTAAGCAGCTAAGATTTGAAACAATGTTTTGTGGTTAGAATCAAATGTCTTGCTGATGTAAATAGCCTGAGAGCGAGCACTTGTGTGGTAGTTGATGTTCCAAGTCTAAATACATTCCGGTTGTGTCGAAGGTGTGGATAAATCTTTAGTTGAATCTGATTCAATATATCCTGTTTACAAGTTTGCTTACTAGTGATGCAAGGCTAATTCCCCGATAATTCATAGTAGTTCTCAAAGCTTCTCATTTGAGGATGGTAGTAATACTAACGATTAACAGTTGTTCTGGTTTTTGTTGTTCCATCAATGTCTTGTTTGCAAAACGGAGAATTATCTCATCCATGTCATACAGGCATAATGGCAAAAATGCAGTTAAAGGAAGGAAAGCCCCTGGAAAAATGGAATATTGCCAGGAGCTCTGGAAAGATCTTTCCAGAGCTCTTGGCAATATTCCAATTTTTTCCAGGAGCTTTCCTTCTTTTAACTACATTTTTGCCATTACATATCCCCTTGGTAAATTCCTTGTGTTTTATATCTAGGTCTCTTAAAAATACCAATTTCTAAACTTTCCAAAACGTTTGTTGAAGGTTTACCCAATAGATTTTGAAATGAGTATACAATTGCTTTTCCCGTTCCTTTGGAGTTTAGCCTGAAAGCTTCCTCATTTCGCTTTCCTGATGTTACTTCCGCTTGCTGTCAGCATTTATGATTTTCCAAACTTTGCTGGTGTCCTTTTCGTGGATAGCATCATTTGCATTGATTATCTGCTCCCTTAGACTCTCCTCCTTCAATTTATAGATGTTCTACAAGTTTGACCTAGCCTTTTTCAGGCGGTTTTTTTCACATCTTTTGTTTACCTCATACAATATCGTTTGGTCAGGGTTTGTATTTACTTTCTTCCTTGAATAGCTTTTTCGTTGTTGTTGTGCCTTTGCTGTTTGTTCCTATTCACGACAGGCAAAGTTATTGATGGAACATGGTCATTGGCTCTAGCTAAAGCAGGATACTGTACCGTACTTGATTTACTTTCAATATAAAACTGTACAAATTTGTTTTTTAGCTCCACATAGTACTGCTGTTGGGGCTCCAGATAATGTTATAACAACCGCCAGTCGCAGTTAGGTTTCTTCAATGTATACTTGGTTACCATATAAGAGAGTTTGACTTCCATAGTGACCAATCTGTGATTTAATCCTACTGATTCAAATCTTTATTAAGATTCAGCATTTTTTATGCTCTTTGTCCATTTTGAGATAAAAATTATGTAGTCAAGCATACGACAGTCACCTTTAAGGTTTTCAAATGTCTATCTTTTTCTCATTCTTATCTTGAGCTTTGTGTTGACAATACACAGTGACTTCTCATGTGCTAATTTCAGTAGCCTGTTTCTATCAGATTTCTAATTATCAGCATATTTCACATGGGTTGCATATATTTTTATATTTACATCTCCCAATATAGCTAAAAATGATGAGATGCTGTGTCATTACTAGCTCTTCTCTGAAGTTAATAAAAGTCTTTAATTTTAGAGTCATTTATTATCATGATGCTTGGTGAGTATCCCACAACGATTGTTGTTTCTGGAGTACCAAAAAAATTACTTTCATGATACACGTGTGGCAGCTAAAACTTCACACAGAGAAAGTTTAGCCTACTTGCTAAGCACAATCCCTACACCTCCTGCTGCTGCCTGTTGGGAATTTTCCCATGCTGATCTTATTACAAGTTGATCGCCGTTTATCATCTTTTGAAAGAGTTATTTCTTCATCCCTCACTCTTCTATATTCTTGTACCCTTGGTACTGTTTGCTGCCATTCAGACCTACAACTCTTCATAGCACCAATCATCACACAGAGCTTTTGAACTAAAAGTTGAAATTTTTCTTGGTTTTTTAGGTAATATCATAGCACGAACTTTGTTAATAATATAGCTTCCTATCCGTGCATGGGTTAAAGAGAAGTCATCATCCTTAAACTCTTCTTGAGAGATGACATTTTTACAGGTTTTCAATGCTGGTTGTCCACGATAGACTTTCCGTGGAGGCTCTATCTCATTTGTGTGCTTTCATATTTGTTTTTTCAGTAGCAGATTATACTAAATCTCCTTAAGCCAGCAGTGTGATATGCAAAGTAACCAAGGTCTTTGGGTTTTACACTCAATTTATTGTCGATAGATCATCTGCAGAGCCCCACCAAGACTTAAACCTGCTTTTTTCAGGTAAGACATTAATTCAAACCCAACCTCCTTCTGCAGATGTCTTCGCTTTCACACTGGCAGGGAGGCTTCCGGGTACTATGCCTTGCCCAAGGACAACCCGTGATTTTGTCCGGCACTGCTTATTGCTTATTTGCAGCTAATCCCTATATTTAGATGGCTTTACCCTTATCCGCAATGTGGAGAACCCGTGGATGAAAATTATTATCTCCACACCACAAGTTTTAAAAAACTATAAACACGAAATACAATAAAATCCCAGTAAGACGACCAAGAAACAAACATAACATTATACTGAGGTGATTCTATTAGTGAGGCTGAAGGGGCACCTGGATACAGCCTTTAACAGACTAAAGTGTCTGTCTTAAAATAATTGAAGTGTTCCTAAATGCTATTAGACTTAGCTATGTTACTGTTGAGCCAGCAGTTTTATGCTGACGCTCACCTCGACCAAGATGCATGTAAAGACGCATTTAATTATTCAGAAAAACATCAAGTTTAGGGACGTCAGCCAGTCGCATTAGTCATTGGCTGTCTAAGATATTTGAAGATTACATTCGAATTCATTTTGTCTACAAAGTGGGCTCTATGAAAACTGGATAAGAAAATTCAACAATGATTCAAAGTTAGATGCAGACATGGTTATGCCAATAACTTAAAATGTTCGATCTTTTCATTGTATGTTCGTGATCTAGTGCCAGTTGCGATATTAAACACTTTATAGTGAATAAAGAGAATGTGTCTTTGATTTAACCAGATTTGCGAGTAACAAAAGAAGACTATTAAAAATTCAACAAACAGCCATTTAACAATCATAGAAAATAATCTAAGCAGCTTAAGAATTGCTTAAGGCTTAATTGTGACTTGGAGGTTTCAAAATGTTAAATGAAGGCTATCCTAAGAGTTCAACCAACGAATTATGATGACAATTATGATAATAACGAAGAATACAACCAACAGCCATTTCACAAATATAGAAAATAATCTAAGAAGCTTAAGAATTGCTTAAGGCTTAATTGTGACTTGGAGGTTTCAAAATGTTAAATGAAGGCTATCCTAAGAGTTCAACCAACGAATTATGATGACAATTATGATAATAACGAAGAATACAACCAACAGCCATTTCACAAATATAGAAAATAATCTAAGAAGCTTAAGAATTGCTTAAGGCTTAATTGTGACTTGGAGGTTTCAAAATGTTAAATGAAGGCTATCCTAAGAGTTCAACCAACGAATTATGATGACAATTATGATAATAACGAAGAATACAACCAACAGCCATTTCACAAATATAGAAAATAATCTAAGAAGCTTAAGAATTGCTTAAGGCTTAATTGTGACTTGGAGGTTTCAAAATGTTAAATGAAGGATATCCTAAGAGTTCAGTTCAAGAAAGTTATTTTTAAGCTAGTTCGTGATTCTCTGATTGGAATGTTTTCAGTAGTTAAGAATCATAAAGGCATAACGCTCTATTAGGTGTCTGGAACTGTGAAGGTTTGGCGGGGGAAAGAAAAATAAAGAGCAAGGTTAAGCCAAGAAATAAGAGTTAACCTTAGAGCTAAAATTCATTCAAATCATACGATGCAGGCAACCATTCAGACCTTAAAGATTTCCTCCGTCTTTCAGTCCGAGAAAAAGGACTAAAATCATACAAAGATTTAGTACAACGAGGGACAGCAATTACATTAAGAGAAACGAGTCACATGCGATGCAAGAAACTGAGGTGATACCAAAGAGGAAAGCTCATCAGAATACTTCCAATTATAATACCTTAAAAAAAGACTAAGGCAGACCACATATCATCGATAAGACAATGGTTGAAGAGTAGCAGCAAGAGTTAAACCTATCAAGTTACAAACAAGTCTCCGAATACGACCAAGAACATCAAGATAAGATGAAGAAGGACCTCCCCAGATATGCCAACAGTACTTCATGCAAGGCCTGATCCTAGATTTATACAGATACTAGATGGCCTCAAGAGGTAATTTCTAGCAAGGTACAAAAAAAACACAAGCTCTTTGTGAGCAAAGTAGCCAATTAATTGAATATAGGAAACCCAAGAAAGCTCTGGAGGAAATTACAAACCAATTATATTCATTGATCTACATATCTCAAGAGGAGAGGCAACCTCACCAGGGTTAACGTCGGAATGATATGACATGAATATTGAAGGAAGATAAGGGCTCAGCTTATTACTGAATGACATCAAGTGCGTTTTAGCCGCATTGAAAGGAACCAGCCATTTCCTTCTTCATTTTCGGACACCCTAAAGGTCAGATTATAAAGCTTCTGGACGTTTGATTTGTTCTTGCTGAGTTGCATTGTGGTCCATGTTTAGGAAAATCAATGTTGTAAAGAGAAAGAGAATTGGACCAAGAATAAAAGTTTGAGGAAGGTCATTATTAATGGAGTACTGATCAAATGTTATTCCATCGAATGTTACACGCATTTTACGATCTGAGAGAAATAACTACAGGATTCCAAAGAATCTTTTTTTAGATACCATAACCTGACAGCTTATGAAGCAAGCCAACGTGCCACACTTAACCAAATGCCTTGGAAATATCAGGCGCTAAAGCTCATCCTTCACACCAAACTCATCCATAAACCTGTAGATGCATTTCGTGATTACAGTCAAAAAGTCAACAGTGGAGTAGGATCGACCAAACCCATGTTAACCATCAACAACTAAAATGTACTACATTTATACACAAGATGCTAGACTGCCATAAAAACACAAAGCACAGTCATTGTAAAACAGAGTAAAGGCCCTAAAGTTAAAAGTAGAGTGATATATAACATTATTTGTCCGGGATGCACTTCCCGCTATGTCGGTCAAACAACACCACATTTGTTCACTGGCTTCAATGAACACACAAAAAGGGTGAACGCTGCAGTGAAAACCTATTTCTTGGATTGTATTAACCAAAAGACTAACTGTCAGAACATAGAATTAATCGATGCAACAACGAATTAAGGAATAATGAGCTGATGATCAAGATAAGAAAACATTTTCCAGTTACTATTTCATATAGTGATAGTCTTGGGTATCAGTTTTCTTGCATTTTTCTTTAACTGTTTTTTTTTGTGTTTCAATTAAGTGGGCAAATTACTTACGGTCTTTTATTCTTTTCTTCTCGAATGATCGTGCTTTGTGTTTTATGGGCTGTCCAGCAAATTGTGCATAAAAGTCGTTGGTTTGTTGTGATTTCAAACTTATGACGAACGCATAGGTTCCAAATATATCTTTATATGCTTATGTTATGGCATATGTTATATGCTTTCATGTTATGGCAACTTTTTTTCACAATGTTACAATACTGTCAACTTTGTTTCCAGTATCGGTACTTTTATGTTTTACTTCGTACGATTTTTTCCAAAATGTTTTCCCCCCGGTACTCCAACATTCGCTTCACCTTGTTAATAATTATCGTACTCTGGCCAGCTACAGTAAGTCACTTTTAATGGCACCTTGTGTCACCTTACAAAAGGACTCATGATTTGCTTCTCTTTGTTGCAGATGAAGTATTTTCGAATGCTACTCACAAAACCGGGAGATAAAACACTGAAATTAGTGGATAACTTCCGCCCCGTTCAACCCCTAAACGGGCGTACGGTTTATTATTCATCGAAAAAGGAAAAGTAACTGAAGAGTGGATACCGATAAGTATACTTTGCTGACCCGTCTTGTTTTTTTCCGCTATGTATTGAGTTTTGATACGAGAAGAAAATTGGTTAATCAAAGAACAACGGGATTATATTATTGCTTCTGAAAATGTTTTCTTTTTTCTCTCCTTACACACACATAAACACACGCCCGCGCATCAACACGCATAGACTCACGCCTATGTAACGAATTTACATTTTTAATGAAGCAGCATTGATTGGGTTTTGCAACTTCTGGGTGTGGCATTTTTCAGGAACGCGTTTATTTCAAGAATCAAAATAAAAGAAAATGAACTAAATGTCAATTCAAAACAAGATCTTTTTCAAAATCATGCGGTCTTAAACTATAAACTCAACAAAATAAAATGTTGATCTTCATTTGCCAACAAGATTTACGTTTTACACCAATCACAAACCAAACAGAAAATCTGTTTGAAGAACTAAACAAACAAAAACAGAGATGTGGATATCAATGAATATATTGCAAGCTGTTCAGGTGCAAGGTTCTTGTAAGATGTTAAAAGCAGCAGCAACCCCTTTAGTATGTCATAGAAATTATCACCACTGCAACCCAGTCTTGTTCTTGTCTCGTTTCTGTTTGAAGCAAGAAGAGTTAGCGTGCTCCAAAAATACTGGAGAGTCGGTATTTTTCTGTAACCTTGGTTCACACCCAAGTCAAATTCAGTAAACTCGGTCAGCCATCATCAAAAACACGACTGTAGTGTTTGTACAGCATTTTGATTTTCCTCATAAATTTTGGTGCAAAGCCTCTTTTTTTCTGGAACAACAAAATGCTGTTCAACAGTCAAGCCCCTCTATAAACCTCACATAAAATGTACACAAACTGGTTTTCTCTCGTTTTCTATTGTCTGTCGTGGTGTGAAAATTCTGAGATACTTCATCTATTAATTTATCCTACTGTGACTTCCGATACATTAATTTCGTTAGAACCTACAATCTTCGTAAGGATTAATTCCCAAAAGACTTTCCAACATTAAGTTCCGCCAGCTTTTCCAAACGTCGTGACAAATCAGTCGAAGGAAATCAGTTCACTCACCCAAACGAAGTAAAATATACGAGCATGGAATCCCCTCAATAAAACTGTAACGAAAAAAAGTATTTTAAGGAGTTTAGGTGCTAGTGTAATGTCTCTAAGAGCCTTACTAATTGCTAACTCGTCAATAGGGGTGTCCTTCTGTTTGGTGACTGGTAGCTATTAAATCAACAATACCGACATTGTCAACAGTAAATTTAATTGCTTACCGACATGTTTGAATCCACCCGCTTTTGATACCATCAGCATTTTGGAGCTTCCCATTTTTAGATCACAATTGATGATTGTTCTACAATATAGGACCATCAAATATCTTTAAAGTTAGATAAAAATGCAATTCTCTTTAGTTCCTTGCTTAAAGTGAAACAGGAGTGAAATATTAGTCCCTCGGTGTG
The DNA here is from genome assembly GCA_003991215.1 of Morbakka virulenta. NCBI lineage: Eukaryota > Metazoa > Cnidaria > Cubozoa > Carybdeida > Carukiidae > Morbakka > Morbakka virulenta. The sequence continues at coordinate 1,693,306 of RDPX01000136.1, read as the reverse complement.
TAGTCATTTTCAGCCCTCTTTTTAATTTCTAATAACACGATGACATGATTTGGAACATGGCATCTCCATTTAGTGAAAGCACACTTTTTAATGGCAATGCGGAGTTTAGAAGGTGCCAGAGAAGCGCGTTTTTTTCGGCGTAGATAACAGGCTATTGTCAAAATCGCTTTTGCACACACACACACACACACAAAACCCCCCAAAAACCCAACAAACAAACAAAACAACTAAATATATTTATTTATGAATATTAATAAATACATATTCGTTCTTTGACAAGTCTTGGGTCTTGTTTATCATCCTCTTAGTTGGAATCCCACCCTCTTCATCTGACTCAGGCAGATGAAGGTGTCGGTACAGCGGCAGATCGTACTGGATTACGTTACCAGTAGCGGACACCATCTCTCACCTGAGTTCAAAATTGCATAACGGAATATTTATCTTTAAGAAAACTTTCCATGTTAGTAAACAGCTTTGTCTTATTTGGAATAATGAAAAGAGCAGAAAATTTGTTTAAAATCCCCAGAATTGTTTATAACGTTGGTAGTAAAATCAACACACACAAAGTAACACAGTTAAACAAAAAAACCACCTTGGATTTCATATAAGAGCATTCAGTTCATAAATTTCTCGGTCATTTCAGTTGCAATGCGTAAAGAACGATTGCTTGTACATCAAATCATTTACAGATTAATCTTGTCCCTTAACAAATTAAATATGTCAAGAAGAGAATGAACTTTAAAAAGTGCCAAATGAACTACCGATACATTTCTGTTAACATTACTATGGCCAAGTATATATTTAAATTTTTTACGCTACAACACAATTACCACAATTGGCAGGCTACCGGAAGAACTGTAATATAATGGTCATTCTGCCAGGCAAAATTAAGACTCCTTTTGCTCTTTTGAAAGAATCCGATATGACAGACAAATTTGTTCTTTATCGAAGCCCTCTGGGCCACTATTTTTTCCCAATAGTGATGTTTAAACAACCAAAAAAAACAAATAAATCCATATATTACAGCTTGCAAGATATTGACTAATTCAAATCCATATCATATTTCCCTAAAAGATATAATCGTGTTCTCTTTGGGACATTGAGGTTTTTTTACATGGCAGAAAAATTTGAATAGCTTAGTCAGTATATTGTTGAGCTACAAAACATTCAGGGTTTTCTAAAATGAAAAAAGGAAACACACTCGATTTTGAGGAGGGGTTCGAACAATGATGTGTTTATAAAGAAGAAACAGGGATCAACCGCATCTCGACAGAATCTTAAAAAACACTTCCGTAACACTTTGAAGAACATCACAAGCACAGAACCTTCCCACCCCCTTAAAAATAACAACAAAAAACCTCCCATATATCAGTGCATACAAAACCCACGCCATGACTATTTCTTTCCCGGCCAGTGTATGGCTCTTTATATGCAAAACACTCCAATATTTTATAATTTTAACAGTGATAATAGAGTTGAATCATATTTATGAATTGCACAAGTGAGTTTTAACCCTCCCTGCCAATCACCACGAACCATTTTCAATTTGTCCGAAAGGAAGAAGAAGAAAAACAATAACAACAACAGCTGTTAACAGAACTCTCTTCATTTCTCCCACCTGCATGAAGAAGAGCAAACGTAAGCTTCGATTACAGTTCTCTCTCATAAGGACGACATTGGTCAAATCCTGGAAAAATAATGAACAGGGTAAAAACAAGCAAGATTGGTGAAGTATAGAAAATTATATATATGTATATATATATAATTTATATATATATATAATTTATATATATGTATATATATATATAATTTATATATATATAATATATATATATATATATATATATATATATAATTTATATATATATAATTTATATATATATTATATATATATATAATTTCTGGTCTAGTTTTGTTGCCCAACACACAGAGGACCAACTGAAATATTTGGTATTACTGAAGAAATACGATGAAGTCGTCAAAGCAACTAAAAGCGTTTAAAAAAATAAAAATAGGCATTTATTATCNGGTGAAGTATAGAAAATTATATATATGTATATATATATAATTTATATATATATAATTTTTATATATATATATATAATTTATATATATATATAATTTATATATATGTATATATATATATAATTTATATATAATATATATATATATATATATATATATATATAATTTATATATATATAATTTATATATATATTATATATATATATAATTTCTGGTCTAGTTTTGTTGCCCAACACACAGAGGACCAACTGAAATATTTGGTATTACTGAAGAAATACGATGAAGTCGTCAAAGCAACTAAAAGCGTTTAAAAAAATAAAAATAGGCATTTATTATCAGCAAAACCTCAAACAACCTATCAGGAAATTAGCTATTGCTTTGGCACATACATTACGCAAAGGACAGGAAAAAATACAAGATCACTTTCTGATCTCATGAAATTCATTCTACTGACGTAAGATCAGAAGACAGAGTGACGTTAAACAGCCATGGGTAAAACAGAGAAAGAGAACGATAAAATGCAGTTTTAAAAAATCCAAAATCAAAAAAGGGACAGAAACAAATTCAAAGTTCAGCAAAAAATATCCTAAACCCCTTTCTGAGCCCAAATAAAATTACCATTGTGTCATTACATTCTGAAATGAGAACGAGTTAAATGATTCCAAAGAGGCACTATTTTTAGCAGTAAACTATAAGCACACTACTTGCCAAAGAGGAGGGTGGTTCTTTTTACCACTTCATTTATGAATGCCAAAATTGGTTAAAAAGAAGCTAATGTATTCATTTTTAATGTAGTGAGAAAAGATATGATATAACAAGGTGAAGCTGCGTTTATGCAATGGTAAAGCTTAATCCAACAGTGTTCCTACCATAGTTCTATGCAAAATAAAAAAACCGTAAGGCGACATTATCATATTATCACACATAGATTAGTAACGATAACGGTAGGCTTCCATCTTGGCCGTGTTTACAACACATATTGATGCGACTTTTTAAAGTTAATGAATGCGCGAAATATAAAATATACATTAAAATATACGGTTACTGAACGCAAAAATTTCAGGGGTTCTATAAACTCCCTCTTATAACATGTTACTATCAAAACAGTTACAGTTGGATATCACAATGAAAATAGTTACACCTTTCACCAAAACACAGTTGATATAAGCAGTCCGTTTCTGGTTTTCCATTACATATTATAACCTAATTAATTATGATTACAATAAACTAATATGGTAATAATAAACAACATTTAATATAAACTAAAACTGAAAATAAGTACCCTAAAATTACAATTTCACCAACAGTGAAATAAGATCCTCGGTGTACCATTATCAGTTACATATAACGATGGCAAAACAAAGATGCTAACAGAGCAACACGCCTGAGTTATGTCTTGGTGCCAATTACGTTACATTTCTTTTGTCGAAAGCTCTTTCGCTGACACTTATCTGGTGTAAGACGCCGAAAATGAAAAAACACCAAATAAGTGGAATTTCATTAAACTGGAGAGCAAATGGTGAATTGAAGCTTGTTGACCTGTTTCTGTTTCGTGACTAGTTGTTGAAAACCATTACAAGACTATAAACAAATCTTATTTAAGCAGCAGTGCCAACGCCAATTGTGTAGGAAAATAGCTTCAAACCCTCCTAATCGAAAAACTAATGGCTTCAAAAACAATAACTAGCAGCATCGCAAACTCCCCTCTAAACACTAAAGAAGAAAAGAAATCGAGACCTATTCAAATACGGTTGCATGAATGCAGAAACATTCCATGATCGATTGCCAACTTTACAACGTATAAACAAACAAACAAACAAAGAGTACGTAAGGGTTTCGTACCCTTAAAGTGACTTTCAAAATCGTTGAAAACAGTACTGACACAGACACTACAATACCAAACTGCTGTCAGGTATCGTAAAGATTTAACCTGGCCTCCGATTCATACTTACTATTCTTCTTATTATAATTACTATTTATATTGTTGTCATTACTTTCATTATTATTATTATTATTATTATTATTATTATTACTGTTAATATTATTGCTACTAGAGTGGTAGTATTAGTATGAGTATCAGTAGTAGTAGTAGTAGTAGTAGTAGTAAAGTAGAAGTAGTAGTAGAGAGAGAGAGTAGTAGTAGTAGTAGTAGTAGTAGTAGTAGCAGTAGTAGTAGTAGTAGTAGCAGTAGTAGTAGTAGTAGTAGTAGTAGTAGTAGTAGTAGTAGTAGTAGTAGTAGTAGTAGTAGTTTTCACTTTTATGTATAAATGGACATTTTACTAGAACTAGCATTGTAATCACCAAAGCTCATCCCAGAATATATAGCAGCTTGCAATCAGGTTCTCCTTTCGCGTTTCGCTCCAGGTTCAAATTAATCAATATATGTTTTGCTAAGCTCAGTTTTCTTTACATCCTCTAAAACACTGCAAAACTAGTCACGATTTTCACGCCAACATGAACGCTCAATACTATTTGTAGCTCCAATAGCTATTTCAATCTGTACGATTTTTAAAGTTATGCCAACAATAAAAACTATCTTTCTTTAATATAAAAAATGTGACAATGATTTAGACAACACCACATCAGGGAAAAGCAAACTGGCTTTAAACCCCTCAGAATTACCATTTTCAGTTAAATTTAATCCGCTTGGGATATTTCAGTACATATACACATATATTAATTGCGGCTAGCTACAAGCATACTGTTTTTTGATTTTTCAGATTGCCCAGTCATTTGCAATTAACGTAGGACCCTGAAAATATACTGCCAATAGATTCAATAAAATACTTCTAACATTTAAACATATCTTTTCGCGCTACTAAGTAACATGGAATTGCTGTACTGACAGTCTTACAAGAATTTCGCCGGTATCAACTTCATGAAGGAGAAGTCGTTTGTGTAGTGGTCCAGTACCCTCGGCCAACAGCGAAGCAATAGAGAGTTCCGTTCGACCAAGAAAATCTGAAATAAAGAAATTAAACATAAGTAAAAAGTGGTATATGAAATCAAAACCAAAGGTTTAAAATGCTTGTAATTTAAATAATTTTGTACACTGAAATAGAAATTTCAAAATATTAACAAAAAAAAAAAGACACAGAAAACTATATTGCGCCGAAATGAGTCACGTTTGATGCAACTTGCATGTTCTATTTCTTTTATCCTAACAAATTCAAATTCTTTCTTTGAGTATTCTCTGAATATTGCTTGCCCTATTTGCACTTTAGGCAGAGGAGTTCCTTGCTGTAACGGCAAACCTTCGTTTCCTTACAGACTCAGTATTCTATGAAAACATTAAGATTAGGTTTCCAACCACACGAACCTATTTTGAACTCGGTGTTCTTCACTTGGAGGCCCATAAAACCATTTCCGGCGATGGTCACTCAGTTCTACTTTGAGTCTTGTGATAGCGTCAAGACCGTAATTCAGCTACTTGACTATCATAAACACGAATGGGTCATATGCGTTGACCTGAAAATGGTAAATCTGCTCCTTGGCCAGCAAAGGCGCTTTACCAAATATCCCTGCTTTCTTTGTATGTGGGACAGCCGAGACCGCACAAACCATTGGTCAAAGAAAAGCGATTGTATCCAAAGAAAAAAAAATCCTCTTTCCTCATCTACATATTAAACTGGGAAAAATGAAGCAGTTCATAAAATCTCTATAGTCATGTTTTCTTTATATTAGAGAAGCATTGCCAGCCATAAGCTACGAAAAGGTCAGGGTAGGAATATTTGAAGGACCGCAAATTCGACATCTAATACGCGATGACAGGTTTGAAGAATCAATGGAAGTCACATGGAAAGAAGCTTAGAGTCCATTTAAGAACGCAGTGATGAAATTCTTGGGGAAAGAAAGACAAAAACTACAAGAAAATTGTTCGCAGACTACTAAAAGCCTTTGAAAAGTCAGGTTGTAACATGAGCATAAAGCTTCATTTTATGTTTAGTCATCTGGATCAGTTTCCCGAAAACGTACGAGATATCGAGCGGGGTACCAAGGAAGGAGGGATTCCCATATGCTAGTCGATTATTTTTGAAGGATTAAAAGAGACCTCCCTCCGTGCAACTATTCACGAAAAAGCTACAAACGACGTTTCCTGTCATCATGAACTGCATTAGGTAGCTGCATAGATTCTGTTTTTATTTTCTGTGCGACAGAACATTTTACAACCATAAGACTATTTTATGATATTTTTTTCCAGCTTTTCATGATGAATAACTCGAATTATTATGTTTTACTATCGTGAACTATGTTTTAAAAGCAATCTTTTGCTGTAATTTTGTTTCTGTATCCATGTAGTTATGATGCTTTGAGGGCATTAATACATCGATTTTAACAGGAAAAGCTTATTTTTTTCTTATAAGGGAATGTTCCTGTACAACATTCCCTTATAAGAAAAAAATGTTTACTACAGAGATTGAAAACGGTTCTTAAATCAAGACTAAATGGAAAGAATATGATCACTGCAATAAATACGTGGGCTATCTCATTGCTGAGGTATGGTGTTGCTTTGATAAATTGGTCAAAGAATTAACTGCAAAAGCTTGATAAAGAAACAAAAAGAAAATGACTAGGAATGAAGCTATGCACCCTAAAAGCAATGTGAACATACTGTATCTAAGAAAGCAGGAACGGGGGAGAGGTTTGAATGGAGCTGAAGAGACTGTATGAAGTCAGGGCAACAGTCTTGGCTGGTATGTGATGAACAATGACCATGAAATAAGGAGATTGGTTGAAGAGGGAGGAATATTGAGTTCAAATGAAATCAAAGACCCTAAAGCATGGAAACTACAGAACAGAGAGCAGCATAAGAATGGATGGAAAGAAAAGCTGCTGCATGGATAAACAACCACCTCTACAAAAGATTTAATGGACAAAGACAGGAATTGGAATCCGTTAAAAGATACAGGATTAAAGAAAGAAACAGAGAGCACTATATTTGCAGCGCAAGCAGTGGGAATAAATTATGTAAAGAACATCATTTACAAAAAAATGTATCAAAAGAATGTAGACTGTGTGAAAATAGGGCTGAAACAATTAAACACATTATATCTGAGTGACTACAGCTAGCGCAACTACAATACAAAGGCTGAAGACATGATAAGGTAGCTTAAATTGTTCACTGGCAGTTACGACAAAAACTAGTATAGGACCACGGAGATCGCTGGTATATCCATAAAGTAGAAAGTGTGATTCTAACAGAAGACTTAGATTACTGTGGGATTTTCCCGCACAGACAGATCATTGATCGAAGAATAACCGTCTAGATATTGTTTTTGAAGATAAAAAGGATCGATCGTCTTTGCTGATTGATATATCATGTCCCTTTGATACTAGGATTTGAAGAAAAGAAAAGGAAAATATTGACGTAGATCAGGTCATGATAGTATTAATATTCATTGCTGCTCTGGGTACAATTGGAAAGAACTTACAAAACTGGCTGAAGGAAATTGCAATAATCCAGCACAAAACTGTTACAGAAAGCTTGCCTGTTAGGAACTGCAAAGATATAAGAAAGTACTGGATACATAAAGCCAAGGGACTTTGCCTAATATGCAACTGTAAATAATAATAATAATAATAATAATAATAATAATAATAATAATAATAATAATAATAATAATAATAGTAATAATAATAATAATAAGGATATTACAATTTTGTGGGATTTTCCCATACAAACGGATCGTACCATACAAGCAAACCGCCCAGACATTGTCATCAAGAACAGGAAAGAGAACACTTGCCTTTTGATAGACATGAGTGTCCC
>RDPX01000136.1:1663983-1685338 GCA_003991215.1 Morbakka virulenta | reverse complement strand
CTAAGACTTTTGAAAAGCTTGCTAAATATAAGGATTTAGAGATAGAGGTGGAAAAGATGTGGCATCTAAAAACAAAGACAATACCTGGTATTGTGGGTGCACTAGGCCTCATCAAGAAAGGAACAGATAGCTTTTTGAAACAAATCCCAGGGGAACCTTCTTTGCAAGAAGTACAGAAAATTGTTTTGAACGGAACTGCTCATTTGCTTAGACGAGCTCTCTCTATTTAATTTTATTACCAAAACTTCCTTCACCCTAGGTCACTGGTAGTGACCCGGTGCTGGATTTCAAGAAAACAATTCAAAGAAAACATGTAAATAATAATAATAATAATAATAATAATAATAATAATAATAATAATAGTAATAGTAATAAAAACTGACGACCACTGAGTAGTTGTCAGTGAATGGGAGGATGGTGTACGGAGATTCTTCGTACTCGGCTGATTGGATCGTTAGGCAGGCTAGGTAGGGTAATGACATCTGGAGTAGAGTGTCTGTGACTGATGGCCCCCCGGTGTCCCATACCTTAAATTGCGGGAAACGACACACCCTAGCGTGTCGTTAGAAGGGTCGTCACTCCAGTCAAGGTTCCCATCAGCTCGTTGTCTTGATAAGTTAGATAAAGTTTACGAAAATAGCTCAATGAATGTCCAAACGCTAAGAAATAACGCTGCCAGAATTCGTACCGACAAGTCACTCCTCAATCTTATTCAAGTAAGAGATGGAACAGAAGTTGAACCAGAGACAAGACAGACAACAACAAACTCTTTAAACGAAATGGAAAAAGTTGTAAGTGTAACGATAGCATGAGCGAAAACATAGAACTAAGCAAGAATGTGATCGACAGCAACGATGGAAAAAATCTAGAGAATATCAATGGTGAGACACTAGGACCAGGAGAGAACCGTTTGAAGAGATACTTCAGGCCTTGAAACCAACTACTACGGAAAGGCAAATCCAACTCAAAAAAGGAATATCAAAATCGGGGATTGACAGAGAAACAGAATAGTTGCAAACATCTAGATAACAATGATAACATATGTAAAGTAGCCACCGCAAAAGTGATCGAAGAAAGGAAAGGTTTAAAACGGAAAGGAAGAAAGAAAAGCAAAAGGCAGGGCGAAACATAGAAGAGAATAAGAAAGATGGTTAAGCAAAAAGATACCAAAAAGGAAAAAGGAACTGACATATGTGTGGGAAAAAACACTCGACGAGTTGAGACTAGGCGAAACTGATGTGGCAGAAAAAATGCTTGGCAGAAAAACCCGAGGGGCGTAAGGAGCTCGATAATAAGATACTTTAATCGCTAGATAGAACAACAGGATGAAATTCTAAAGTGGATTACATAAGGGAGAAAGTGCTGCTACCTAAGTCTGAAGACTTGAGAAAAGTTAATGTCTAATTACATGCCTTAAAAGTTAAAAATTGCAAAAGAATAAAAAATAATCTAACTGTAGCTTGGTTAGATTACAGAAAAGCTTAAGACAGTGTTCCACCCAGCTGGATTTAAATAACATCGTCAATCTATAAATTTAACAATAAACTCATAAAATTTATGAACAAATCCATCAAGTCATGAAGCACTGCGATGTATCTGAATACCGTACAAGGTCTTGTTACAACAAAAGAGATACGTATTAAGCAAGGGATATTCCAAGGCAATTCTCTCTCACATTTATTATTCTGTTTACCATTAGTACCGTTAACATCAGTGATTAATGCCAGTGGATATGCATACAAGATGAATAGGAACAGTGTGCCAATCAGTCCCTTTTTTATAAGGACGGTCTAAAACTTTATGCGTCCAAGGATGATGAAAAGCAAGGAGAACTATGGAATGTAAAGCAGTATAGTGATGACATCAAAATGAATTTTGGTTTAGATGAATGTGCGAAAGCATCGGTTAAAAGGGGTAATGTGACTAGCACCGGCAATATTAAGTTGCATAAAGAGCCATGTATCAATGAACTAGACTAAGACTATTGACAGCAGCCCAAGACCAAGCTCTCTATATGCGAAATTATCAAAAACACATAGTTGGCAAAGGTAATAGCCGGTGCAGAATGTGTTACATGCAGTCTGAGACAACTGACCACATAACATCAGGATGTTAAGTATCCGCAAAATCAGATTACATCGAAAGACACAACAAAGTTGCAGCATAAGTACACTGGAGTAGTTGCCATAATCTAGAAAATAAGACCTCGGACAAGTGGCATGAGCACCGACCAGACACTGAAACTGAAACTAAAACTGAAACACATATAGTCCTGTGGGATAAGGCAGTTGTTTCATGTAGACATATTGGTGCGACCAGACCAGATATCAAAGTAAAACTGATAATAACAAGATAAAGAAAACCAATGAGAAATATACATTACCATTAGGTGAGAAGAAGTCTCTGTCGAATACTGTGATGCACAGAACATCACGTTGAAAATCCTTTATTGTGAATACCATCTGAATGAAGAAAATGGAAAAAATTGAATAATTTTAATTCTAAACATAAAATGCGTACGACAGGACTGAAAGTCACAATGCGCCATTGCTATGTGTAATGTGATATTCTTAACTACTCTATAATGAAAGATAGTTAAAATCCTGAGTCAAGTCCATATGCCTAGTTTTAAAACGTAACAAGTCTCTATAGCCAAACCCAGTTGGTAAATATGTCCAGTAGTACACGGACCTCAGTCCTTCCAGTATGTGTTAGTCATTGCTTTCAAGTAAAAAGAAACAATATTTATTTTGGTATATAAGAGATATAATATAATATAATATATATATATATATATATATATATATATATATATATATATATATTATTAAGAGAAACACAGTCTCGTGGCGCTTCAAAGGCATATTTGTACGGTAAATAGCCCTGTGATACCACCTGTGTATTTTTCTCTAATGCATGCTGTCATTATACTTCTTTCTGCTGATGATCTTGCTTTCAGGTATATAGATTCAACACTTTCAATTTTTACTTTCCCAACCTGTAAGTCCACTTGATCATATATTCTTTGATCAAAATTATGGCCTCTTTCGCTGTGGGTTCTCTCAATAATGCGATAGTACTGCACAATAATCTGAGTAGCCGATGTCAATCTGAGTGACAATATCCTAACATCAATTCTGATGAATATTCCGACTACTGGTACCACTAGCTGTCTGAGATTAAACCTGTTAACTTAAAGAAGCAAATTAAAGAAAAATAGAAAGACAGAGAGAGAACGGTGCTTTGACAAGGATGTATTCAAAATGATTCTTCGCGTATTGGGATTGTTGTGTTGATTGTATTGCGCTGATGAAAATCATAATGCAAGGGAACTAGGGAAAAGTTTACGTTCTCAAAATACAGTGACAATTAAATTCGAATTGACCAGGAAACGACAAGATATCGACCAAGAATTCTTTAAAGCGTCTATTGACGAATTCTACTTTGGCAACTTAATCTTAGTAAAATGCGCTTACTGAAAAATCTTTCATGTAGCTTTTGGCGCTACAAGGTTTGGGAAAGCGAGATAAATTCAACATAAAGGTGAACATGCTTTACTTAACAACTTACCATTTGGTTAAACATTTAAAGAACTAATTACAATGCCTACCTCAGAATTCCATTTGGGATTCAGAGTTTTAGGGATGACTTTAGTTTGGTGTTCCTGTGATCCCATACTAACGACGCAGTAAGGGTCACTTGTTCCTACAAATCAAAACGAAAAATGATTTCTTGTTGTCCACTTCTTATTACTGCTGAAGTAAAGAAATAGCCCGTCAAGGTATGGTAACAAATAATTTGATGTGGAATTTAGTTCCTCTGGTTTCTTAGAACAACGCTAACCTGTCTACATGGCTATACAGCCATTGCACACGAACAATTTTCTTATCTGAAAGTCTGTCTGCCAATTTGTTCTTGTATTATAGGCGATGCGGTGCTGGGTGCCTGATGGTTGAAGCTTGATCACTTGGGGTAACTGGATTCCATGCGAATGGCGGGTATTAACAGGCTGCCTTTGAGGTCACTAGTGGAAAGGGCATTCAGTTCCATAAAGCAATTGTAAAACTACTGTAATTATATTAACAAGTTTCTTGAATACAAAGCTCTAAAGCATTTTAGACAAATCAAAAAAATTCCAGAAATTTAGCCTGATGTAGAATACGGATATTACGTTTCTTCATCCTAAATTAAAATACACGTACTTATATCAATTTATGTTAGCTTTGTAGTGACACGCTTAAATTCTCCCCTCCCAATCTTCTTTAGCGGTCCCGCTAAGCACCTTTAAGCTTTAATGCCCAAGTTCATCCATCCTAACATCTTCAGTCGTTGTCTTCTTTCTCTTTCCGGGTTTTTTTTCAGCCTCAATACAATTCCTTCCTATCCCTTATCGTCTTAACTCATGCTCACTAAAACCCCATTAGTTTCTCCTCTAGTATTCATCAGCTGCTTTCATCAATCCTCCCGTAGCCAAAACTTCTTTATTTGTCACCTTTTTTCTCCATAACATTCTTATNAATTTATGTTAGCTTTGTAGTGACACGCTTAAATTCTCCCCTCCCAATCTTCTTTAGCGGTCCCGCTAAGCACCTTTAAGCTTTAATGCCCAAGTTCATCCATCCTAACATCTTCAGTCGTTGTCTTCTTTCTCTTTCCGGGTTTTTTTTCAGCCTCAATACAATTCCTTCCTATCCCTTATCGTCTTAACTCATGCTCACTAAAACTCCATTAGTTTCTCCACTAGTATTCATCAGCTGCTTTCATCAATCCTCCCGTAGCAGTCTTTTCTAAAATCAGATATTCACTTTATCAATTATTCTTTTAAAGCTTATCGCTTAGCTTTTAAACTCACATCTTTACCATAGCATCGTTAAGATGTAACACTTTAACAAATGCTTTCTAACTCACAATCCCATATTATCGGCAGACAACACATTCTTCATAGCCATAAATGTTTGCTTCGCCTGACCAACTCTACACTTAATATCCATATATTTTTTACCATCCGATATCATCCACCATCCATATCAAGTACTTGAATCCATCCAGTTGCTCCATACACAACCCATTCACCGTCACAATGCAAATGAATAATCTTGGCCCTAATTTTTCTAAAGAACAAGGTTAAGTTTGGGATAATCAATCGTTATGTATTGTCATTCCGTCCAGGTCCTTAAAACTCAAGAATTGAACATTCTCCAGCTGTTTACTTTTCAATGGTCTTTTGTGTGCATGGCACCGCATCCATAGCTGCTCTAACACAATGTAATGACTATTATCTTTGCTTTCAAAACAGAAGTTGGCATTATTGCGACGTTAGTTGTGCGCAGTTCAGTATTCACGACTGATATACAGCAAATACAAAGGAACTATTCTATGGTGCAAAACACACGACACTACTAATGTAGTAGATTATAATTTATTGACTCGCTACGGTGTATAGACAGTATAAATTACTGAGAGATAAATTACTAATGCATAAACTGGTATGTGATCAATTTGATAATTTTACATTGTATGTTCAATAAACAGTTTCAGTCAAAAACTAAAGTTTTACTAGAGTATATTAAGCATTCTCAAAGTCAGAAAATTTCCATCAAGGCAATGCATCGACTCACAAAGTCAAAATGGCCATGGTAGCTATCCATAAATGTGGATTCAAACTTGCCGCAGAGGGGCCATGATTGCTTGGTACCCTGCTACTATTACCTATTCTCCAATAAGAAAGGTCAGTGGGTACCAGGGTATCATGGTACCATTAGGGACGCCGCAAATCACCTTTTGTTTCTTAAGAAGCTCATTTTACAAAACAAGGGATCCATCGGGCTCATAATCACTATACTTCCGTAATCCCTTGTTTAGGATCCCTGAAAACGATTAAACAAGAAAAAAAGCTGGAATAGGATTATTGTATTTTCTTGATTACGCAATGTCTCCCTCAAAATATATTTCAAAAACATATGCAAATAAAGTGTCTACCGCTCCTTTAAGTTTAGAATCCTCTTTTAAATCTTTTCAGATAACATCTTAATACCATATATAAAAAGTAACTTCAAATATCGCCATACAAATAAAGGGATTAAGGTATTTCCTTGAACAACTGCCTTCTTAAAAGCCCAATCTGGAGTAATTTTTAAAGGAAATTTGTACTAAATACAAAAAACTCTTTTCCCACTTAATCAATTTTGACTGACAACACAATGCAGTAGCAATGTCGCAAATATGGGCAACAAAGCCGTATAGAGTTAAGTATTACGCTACTACACGAGGCTACCAAATCTATAAGATCTGTCCTGGACGTTAAGGCTCTGAGAATACTTTAGCTAGCTAATAATATTTCTTAGTACCTTGGATCAGGATTGTAGTAAACAAACTTTGTAATTACACACTGTTTCAAATACAAAGGAAGTTATCAATTAAAGTGAGCAAAGCTGTTAAGTTTGTCGTTCTATTTTTCTTTGGCTTTAACTATTATACATCATCTAAAACATGGGGAAAACCAATGAAAACGGCATACCGGTTGGGTCAGCAGAGTTTAAGTCGGCTCCTTCAACAACTGTGACTATGAGCTTTCCAACGCCAGTTCCAAGAACTGAACGGGCTAAAAATGAGAATAACCGACACTAAAAATGCTGTATTTGTACAGTTAAAAGAACTGTTTATAAATAATTGCAACATCTTTATTTTAGAATATTTTGTAAAAACTGATGGGTACTGTATAAACCAATAGACAAGTGTCCTGTAAGAAAACCAAGGGAAATAGGCCTAGTTTAAAGTTCAGCATGTTCTCCAAAATTTCAACTCTATTAGGCGTCTGGGGAAAATGGCGAAAGAAAATTAACCTACCTCAAGAAAAACAATCTTGTTAAATGTCAATTTGAGCTTCATTTAAGAAAAAGAAATGTCATGCACAAACACATGACCTTTCAAAATTCAGATATTCGATGCTTACTGTGACATGCCATCATAATAAAAGGGGATAATTTTCCTGTTCTGTGAATCATGCACGCCCATGGCGAAGTCATGACTATTAGTACAAGAATTATTCGAAAGATTAGCGGACTAATATATATATTAGCTGTGTACGTCTACTCAATAAAAATATCAGCAGCAGACAAGTGAAAGAAATCTCATCAAATCTACTGGCTTACTCAATCCAAAAAAGGGTAAATCTCTTATCGTGTTTAGATGGTATTGAATGTATGTATGTATGTATGTATGTATGTATGTATGTATGTATGTATGTATGTATGTATGTATGTATGTATGTATGTATGTGTGTATGTATGTATGTATGTATGTATGTATGTATCTATGTGTGCATGTATGTATGTATGTATGTATGTATGTATGTATCAAGGTTTGGTGTGGGCGTGTGTTAAACGCACATAGCTGCCCTAGCGTCGTACATAGCTTCTCCCAGTCAAATCATCCACACGTGCACCCCATGAGTTCTGCTACGCTAATTGGGCTCTGGGAACAGCGAGAGTTCAGCGCCGGAAAAAGGGATATCCCAGTGCCTTGTGGGTCAAGGATAGCAGGAAGGCTTTACCACACTCGTGTATTTATCGGAGAAGGGGGCATTGTATCAAAGGCACACTAAATAAATTGAACGATTTTATCAAAAATGCTTAAGACCCAACACTGAGGTTCTTGTGAGAGCATGCTGCTCTGGTGTTAAGACTCTTGCAATATGGACTCACATGCGCTGAGTAGGCCACGTTGTTCGAATGAATGATTGCAGGCTTTCGAAACAACATTTTTACGAGGAGCTGGAAATGGCAAGCTCCCTAAATGTACGCCTTGGATGAGGTACAAGGATGATACAAGGTAATATTTTAAAGACTGGTAAATCAACATTGATAAGTGGGAAGAACTCACACTGCTGAGACCAGACTGCCGGCAGCTTGTATGTGAAACATGTGATGCTCTTGAGGAAAGAAAACAAGCCCACGGCAATCTAAAGCGAGAGCTTAGCAAAAGTATAGCTGATGGATTTCACCATGACACATACAGCTGGAATTGCAACACTTATGAATGACTGCTTCTGTCAAAAGCTGGCTTTGTGAACTCCCTAAAGTCACACCAAGCTTGATATTATTTTAACTTGGCATCTACAAACCCGTGTAATATGCAGCCAAGTGTGCACGTCCATTGAAAGACACATGGCTGCTTACAAGAATAATTTTGACCCTCCAGAAAAAAACGACGTTGAAATCACTCAATTTATATGTCACATCTCCTTTAGAGTGTGGAAATATACAGCAGGACTACAAAGTTATTTCAGATGGCATGGACCAGGAGAAGGAAAGAACTAATGATGACAGCATCCACCTGGAAAGATGCAGCAATCATCATCATGTATGTATGTAAAAAACGTCGTTAAAAGGTGGAAACATGCGGGCAAATAGAAAGCTATCTCCACCTGCTACGATAGACGTATTCTCCTTGCGTGGCAAATTAGTTTCTATCGGTCATTTAAAGGTGGTCTTTTGGCATTGTCTGGTCAGCATTTTCTGGGTCGTCCTTTTGTTCTCCACGTGGTAACTTGCACCAAAGCAGTAAAGATATATGCATTCTATCCATTCATATCAGACAAATTAACCACTGGTGTCGTCGCTCTTACACATGGTACGAAATTAGGAGTGTTCTTGTCGGAACAAGATATCTCCGCTTATGATACTCTCGAACAATTTGATATTCCAAATGTATCTCAGGCGAAAATGGTGAAAGAAGTCCAATTTTGTTTCTTTCAAAACTGTTATTTGTCAGGCCAACAACAGCAAGGTAACACTGATGTAAAACAGGCATAAAATGTCTAGACAGAAATTTGTATCCTTAAAAGATTGCGTAGGGAAATGAAATGGCCTGGAAGCGAAGAGAAGATTGTTAAAAGCCAAAGCGATGTATGCGAAATGGCTAGTTAATAACAAACAAAAATTGCACAACATTTAGCAATAACACCTGTAAATCCTTCAGTAATATTGAGATGTAAACATCAGAGAGCTGAAAAGCTCCTTGCATCTATATTCAAGGCATCTAGGGTGGGATAAATTATTTTAAGCTGAAATATTGAACAAATAATAAAGAAGTCTTCATGTATTGTGAATTACCGAGCAAACATCCTAACATTCATACCTCTAGATACTTTTTGTCTTTGTAATCTTTCCGTATCGATAAATTCCTCTGAAGCACGTTGTAGCTTTGATACCCACATATTCCTGTTATTGTAAAATCAAGCACTCATTGAGTTAAATTCATCATAATGGTATCACAACTGAATAATTAAAGAAACGCAAATGTAAAAATCGAAGTTATACTGAACTAAAACTAAAAGTGTGCCTAAGGCTTTCAAGGCTATTTTAGCTCTAATGCTATTTTTTCAAAGTATTCGTTTTTGCAACCCAATCTTTCATTCGGGTTACACCTCACCAAAATCCAAAAATAAAAAGGTTACCCTCTCACGACAATAATGAATAATAATGAAGGAGACAATGAATTCTCTCCCAAGCCAGAATGATCTCATCCCCATTCAAAAAAGGGGTGTGGTCTAGGTAAATACTGAAAAGAACTCCGCACATAGAAATTAGGAATTAAAAAAAAGCAGTATTAGTATCCAGAAAAGTATAGGCATGTCCATACATAGCAGAGGTACAAGTATCATTCAAACCCTTCAGCTTGTAAGAACATTACACCGTCATACATGTGAGCATAAAAAACAAGGTATCATCTTGAAGAAAAAGAGAGGGAAGAGTTGTCAAACAATCAATGTGTGCATGCTCATTTGACACTCGAATGAAGCAGAAAGTGGACGAGAAGCTAGAACACTACAACGATTTCAAATACCAAATTTTGAAAATGTGGAAGAACGATGTAAAGAAAGTTGCAATAATACCAGTGGTCATTGGAGTGTTGGAAAAAGTCTCGCAAAATTCAAAGAGTAAAATTACAGTTCTTTACTTTTAGCCGGAAATGTAGCCATTACAGAAAGCATGTCTCATAACTACGGCCAGGTACAGACAGTTGGGACATTTTGTGAGGATGTTGGTATGCAATTTGGAATAGACAAGTGTGCATTACTAGAACTCAAAACGGGAAAGACAAGAGTTTCCCAAGAAATAAGCCTGCCAGATATTCTTGTGTTTAAATCATTGGAAGAAGAAGGGAGCAACAAATATCTAGGGGTTTTCAAATACTGCATGAAGAAATGAAAGATAATATATGCAGAGAGTACTAGAGGCAAGTTCGTAAAGGTTTCCAATCTAATTTAAACGGTGGAAATTCTATCAAATAAGTTAATACTAGGGCTATATCCTTTTTGAGATATTCAGCAGCCTTTATTGATTGGACTAGAGCGGGCTGAAAGAGATGGACGGACAATCAAGTAAGATTATGAAGATGAATGGAGCACTAGGTCCAAGGGATACCGTGGCAAGACTTTTTATACCGAGAAAAGAAGGAAGTAGACGTCTTGTGTCAGTCGAAAATAGGGAAGATATTACTATACGTCGACTTAAAAAGTACATAAATATCAAAAACGGAGATTGTTCAGTTAATACAAAGACTTCCAAATTAAAACCGAAAAACCCAAACTACTACTGTCTCGATAATTGCTGGTGCGCTCTGATTGGTTAAAAAATAACGTCAGAAACGCCTTCACAGAAATCTGAGGAATCCTCAATTCCAAAAGTTTAACAATTGTATTAACATGCACAGCACATATTAAACGCAAAGGTCTTTCATTAAAATAAAACAATATTTGATATTAAAAACTTTTGATTTTATGGACTCGGTGGAAGCTATTGATGTGGGATATTTCAAGATCATCTTATGCTACTTTTCCACAATTGACAGTGAGAGTATTACTACCATAAGAAAAAGCCCCCAAACCCCTGTATCTGCTTTGGGAGACTGGGTGTCTCCCGGTGGCCAAAGATATTTGAATTGTACGCAAAAAAATTACTGTACTTTTAACGAGTTTCGTATGTCAAGACATTTCCCGTCATAGAGGGTGCCACACTCAATGAACCCGCTCGAAAGAAAAATGGATTCTAATACAACTATTATCACATGATTTTGTAAAGATCCGTTACTTAACTTTCTTAACTTTGAATTGGTGAGTCCAGCTTTTTCATAAACAAGTCTTAAGAAAACAATAATGTGTACATAGTATAATGTACATACCTTTCATTTTTACTTTCTGCTCTGAAGGTATAGATTCTATCAATGTGTGATAAGTGAAACAATGTTTCGTTCACTAGGGAACAACAAAAATAGTTTTCAGTCACCTCTTTTACATCAGAGTTCATATTTGAAAATAAAGGACTTTTAAAAAACCCTGAAAAAACCACGAAACAAACAAAAGAAAGTAAAAAAGAAAATGAAACAAATAAAATAAAACATAACCAAAAACGAAATGAAGTAAAACATAAGATAAGATAAATAAACAAAGAGATAAAGATAAGAAAAATAAACAAAGAGAAAAAGAAAATAAATTTAAAACATTTTAGAAATTTGTAAAGAAAATCAAACTAGAAATAAAAGACGTATAAACTAATCTTATAACATTCAACGACCTTTTGTGAACTAATATAATACAAAATACAATTTCTATCGTCATTGCATACCATCTAGTAGTAAATGGGTGAATGCGGCCACATGTCTAGCAGCAATGAGTGAGATAATTTAAGAAACCAAAAAATAGGAACTTAACAGCAACCTTGCAAGTTGTGCCCTCCCTCCATATTAGAGAAAGGCTATTAATAAAGATGCACATTTTTTTCGATACCACCAAGCTTCCTGAGCAAGCCTCCTCTTACGACCCACAGTTTCCACTGCAATGGTTGAATAGCAGTTCACCCTAGCCAAAAAGCTATTTTCTATCCTGTACCAGGAGGTGAGTGTTGATTCAAAAGAAAAAAGGAGTTAAATTGAACTAATAAACTTTAAAAGACTATTTAGTTGAGTAAAACCATTTAAATTTAGCAGTGAAATGATACCCAACTGTACTGCAAACTGCCAATAATGAGTAATTAACTAATTAGTGTTTGTTTATGGTATAAAAGTTGCTAATAAGTCAATTCCTAGTTAGTGTTCCCTTGTAGTGCAAAAGTAACAAATATGTTTAACAAACATAAAAATCCATTAAATAAACTGAAAGCAATTACGCTTGAGATTTGCTCTTCATAAACCAAGAGCTAGCGAAATAAAGTACAGTTATTGTATAAATGTTGCAAACTGGATAAAACAAACACATTAACGATGATTCATGGGGGTGAAATTCAGGAAGTATAACTGAGTGCATTTCACCTTTCTCTTGATTATTTTCAAGTGGTAATCAGCTAATTAACATCTGCTAATTAAATTAACGTCAGGAAAATTTAGACATTTAAATAAGGAGTCAGTGAGCGAGCCGTTATAATTATTAATAATATTATTAAAATAATAATAATAATAATAATAATAATAATAACAATAATAATAATAATAATAATAATAATATTATTATTACTTTTGAATCGAATGGAAATTACACAGGGCTGTGAAGTTCTGAAAGCCCAATATACCTATCAGATATACAATGATTGTGGGCGTCAGCGTATTTTATAAAAAGGTAATGAATCGAATTGAAATTACACAGGGCTGTGAAGTTCTGAAAGCCCAATATACCTATCAGATATACAATGATTGTGGGCGTCAGCGTATTTTATAAAAAGGTAATGAATCGAATGGAGATTACACAGGGCTGTGAAGTTCTGAAAGCCCAATATACCTATCAGATATACAATGATTGTGGGCGTCAGCGTATTTTATAAAAAGGTAATGAATCGAATGGAGATTACACAGGGCTGTGAAGTTCTGAAAGCCCAATATACCTATCAGATATACAATGATTGTGGGCGTCAGCGTATTTTATAAAAAGGTAATGAATCGAATGGAGATTACACAGGGCTGTGAAGTTCTGAAAGCCCAATATACCTATCAGATATACAATGATTGTGGGCGTCAGCGTATTTTATAAAAAGGTAATGAATCGAATGGAGATTACACAGGGCTGTGAAGTTCTGAAAGCCCAATATACCTATCAGATATACAATGATTGTGGGCGTCAGCGTATTTTATAAAAAGGTAATGAATCGAATGGAGATTACACAGGGCTGTGAAGTTCTGAAAGCCCAATATACCTATCAGATATACAATGATTGTGGGCGTCAGCGTATTTTATAAAAAGGTAATGAATCGAATGGAGATTACACAGGGCTGTGAAGTTCTGAAAGCCCAATATACCTATCAGATATACAATGATTGTGGGCGTCAGCGTATTTTATAAAAAGGTAATGAATCGAATGGAGATTACACAGGGCTGTGAAGTTCTGAAAGCCCAATATACCTATCAGATATACAATGATTGTGGGCGTCAGCGTATTTTATAAAAAGGTAATGAATCGAATGGAGGTTACACAGGGCTGTGAAGTTCTGAAAGCCCGATATACCTATCAGATATACAATGATTGTGGGCGTCGGCGTGTTTTATAAAAAGGTACGGCTCATGGCCCTCGGAGGGAGGGGGCGATTTAGAGATCTCACTTTCGTCGGAAAGACTTTGTCTCCATATCGCGGAAGTTATCACATGTTTCCCTTTCACCTACTTCCGTTAAAAAGCCCGATAACAATAGAAACGTCATGGCTATGAATGCTCAATGTACAAAGCTTTCCCTGACGCCCAGTTATAAAACTCACGACTACTCCTGACTTTGAACAGATATGGATGATGTCAGGCCAAGATGATGCATACAGTATACACTACTTAACTTATTAAACTTAAAGTAATAGACTGGCAAATGTGTGGAACAGAGCTGTAAATTTTGCCGCATCCCTTCGATGCATCAAATCCAATTATTATTATTCACCACCACCATCATCATCATCATCATCATCATCACTATCATCATCATCATCATCATCATCATCATCATCATCATCATCATCATCATCATCATCATCATTTTCTTCTTCTATTCTTTTCATCATTATCATCGTTATATGAAATTTATTTTATTGGTTTGGCTATTGGAATTGGGTGTTGGCGCAGCTATACCCTATAGCCATGGGCCAACGAGTTTTTTTCACATTTCGCATGTCAAGTACCTTTTGGAGGATTCTAGCTGTTCCAAACGAGGCAGATTTTTATACTAGTGCGCTATTTAATTGGATCCCTATTTTCTCTATCAATTTTTAAAATTTCTTAGAAATGCTATCTAGTGAACCAACGACTACAGGGATGACTTGAACCTTTTTCTTACCTCAAATGCTTCCAAGCTCTAACTGCAAATCGTTCTATCCCTTTATCTTGTCCTTTTCGTTTTCATGAACTCTACTATCGTAGGACCAAGCAATATCAGTGAGAATGCGTTCTTCTTTCTTATTCACAACAACAATTTCTGGCCGTCTTGCCTTTATTTCGTTATGGATATTTATATCCCAAATAATTTTCAATACATTATTCTAAAAGATCCTTCTGGACGATGATCGTACCACTTTTCTTGTCTCTCTAAACCATATTTTTCACAGGTTCCAATGAATCAATTTCGCTACGTAGTCATGGCGTCTTTTATACTCTCGCTAAGGTAGTGTGGTGCAATCACTAAATATAGGTTTGACTGTTTCTCCCTTTTCACCACACATCTTCACCACACATCCTGCATAAAGGCGTATCAAACCTCTTTTCGGTGTAGTGTTTGACGTAGTTCGTCTTTGCTTGTTCTTGTGCAAAACACAACAGCGCTTCAGCTTGCATCTTTTAAATTCCCATTTACTAGTCAGTTCCAGGTATTATCCTTGTCAATTACATCCAGCATTTGTCTTACAAACTGGTCATTCATTACTTTTTCAGTCCAATTACCTCTTAACTGTTCTGTCTGTTATCTTCTACACTCGCTCTCTCAATTAGTGATTTCCGTCTAAATTGCCCCAACTCTTTTCACACTTTCAGTTTTTCACCAGAATTTTTACTCCATTTGCCACTACAAGATAGTTACCAGGTAAGCCTTCATCCATAAGTTAGTATTGAAAGTCCTAACAATGAGAGCAATGTCTGACATTTGGTTTGTCAAGGATCTTTGCGAGATCATTTCCAGGTAAATTTTCGGGTAGATGATCGTATCATAGCTCATTCGCTCTTTTCAAACCCATTCAACTTATACAGGTTCCAATGAACCTATCAACACATATTATCATGATGGCGTTTGCACTCGCGTCCACCAGACGTATCACATGCATTAAAATTGATTCACATTTTCCATCCCTTCCCTACAAAATCTCCAAAACTTACTCTCTGCAATTCGATAAATGGACCTTTTAAAAGGAAACTGTTGCCAATGCCTGCTTTTGTGCGGAAACCAACAGGCCTTCCGTTTCTTTCGTTAATTCTCATCGGCAGTGCCACACCCAAGTATCCTTGGAGAACAAATGATCAGTTTCCCAAAAGACCTGGGCATGAATTGGCATCACTTTCCACTCCTGTTTTTCCTCCGTCTCTACACAATGATTAAATTGCCCCTTCTCGATGGTTTCCTTCTCAATATCAAAAGCATCACTAAAAAATTCAAACTAACATATAAATAAAAATATTAGTTACGTAAAGTTTCTACAACATCTTTCTCTGTATTTAGCATTCTGACTTTCAAAAGCCATATTGGCATGCCATATGAACATCACTGCAGAGTAAATAAATGAGTGGGTTGAGGAATACCTATAACTATGTCCTGCGAAAACATAAAAACTGGACTGATATGAAGTACTTAGAAAAGACACTCCCCTTTCCCACTGATTGTTGTTCCAAGGCCATTAAATGTTACTTATTGTGTGTTCCTAAGAACACTTTTCTTATAGTAATGCATTTCAGAGGGTTTTGCTCTCCTGAAGGCATTTAATGAGCTTGCTTCCTCTTATCATTGTATTATATACCGTATACACTCCGATAAGCCTTGAAGAGATTATAATGGGTGGTTAAAGGAAGGTTTAGAATGGGCAAGAACGGGTTAAATGACCTCATTTTTCAACATATTTTTTATTAACCCGGGGCCTTAAGGTAAAATAATTATGATTCGCCTTGCTCCTTAACGAAAACCTGCGGTTCTTAAACTTAACCATGAATAGCTAGCAATGTTGCAATATATTAATAGTGGATGGGGGGTTAATTTAGCCTATACGTTTATTGCAGTTTCTACTGCATTTTTATCTATGTTTATTTGATTTTGGTAGCAGACTTAACAAAAAGTGGGGAAAATATAGTAAAAACCATTCTAAATGAGGATTGCTCACGAGTTTACTAACAGTTTTATAGATATAATCAGATAGCGGCGTATCTATTTTAAAAGAAAGATGATTTAGTTTCGAAATATGTCTAAAACTAAAGCAGCCTTTAGTTTTTCACATTTTTAGATACACAAATTTCCCTACCATTCCCTAAAAGTCCACTTTGATAATGTTCTTGTGAATATATTTACATATTCATAGTACCAATCTCAATCTCCCGAAATAGCTAGTGTCCATACCAATACCAGCTTGTTTCGAATACGGTCTTACTATCATCACCTGTTCGTTAATGGTTTCATACAACGTGATGTTTGTGGCAGGTTGTGACAGTATCGGGGTCACTAGCTTACGCATTTTTCAATTTCCAACCATTTGGAATTTTATCCCGTACCACAATACCCCAATTTTGAAATGTACTGTAAATTCCCACTGCTAAGCAAAAACCATGAACGAGCCTCGCATCAAATTTCGTGGCTTCCCTTGTACCTTTATGATAAAGTGCACGTACTAACCGTACCATAAGAATAAAATGCAGTATAAACCTAACTCTAATAGTATAACTATACAACTACATAGATAACTATAATAGTATTAAATGAATATCTACAGCTACATTGTATAA
Source organism: Morbakka virulenta (assembly GCA_003991215.1). Lineage (NCBI taxonomy): Eukaryota > Metazoa > Cnidaria > Cubozoa > Carybdeida > Carukiidae > Morbakka > Morbakka virulenta. The sequence goes on along the minus strand of RDPX01000136.1, from coordinate 1,668,399 downwards.
TATCTCAATACCCACCCTTGAATTGTAAAGGTTCTCAAACCACAATATAGAAATTTTAGGTTGCGTGTGTTGGGAAAATTTAAACATAATTTTTTAATTGAAATATCAGTAGCGACGTTTGATAATGATAATGATGGTGTGGTGGTGATGATGGTAAGTTATAAGTAATACCAACTATTTTAGATTATAATGAAGATATACTTATGGGGATATATTTAAAAATCAAGTAAAATACCCTGCAAAAATGCTGTTAATATTATTCAGGCATTCAAAAGGAATAATTCAGATGGAATCAAACAATGGCAAACAGTCCCTGATGCTAGATTTCAAATGTTATACAAAACTAAACCGATTGTATGTTGACGTCTCTTTTAGTCCCTTATGCCATGAATCATAAAGTTTTAGGGAACGTTTCGGGAAATACTTCTCCGAGCATCAGACGTGGTGTATAATAAGTTTAATCATTATTTGTAAAGGAGACAAATATTTCAAAATCTTTGTTGCAGACAAGTATAGCAGCATACTAGCTGCAGACGTGAGTGGAGTTACTTTACGATGTTCCTATTTTGGCGGTTGAACCATAGCGGTTCTTTCTTTGCTTTCTATTGGCTCTGATATCTTGGAAATATGACAATTACCTGGCAATACTATGTTCGTTTCTTAACATACTGCCTCCTTCACGATTTCACGGTTCATCATTTTAATGAGACGATCTTATGCATCTAACACTCGACAAACTATACCATTTAAGGCTTAGAAAACTGATTATTCGACTAAAATGACAAAACAAAAACACATCTAACATTTAATGGTATTTGGTGACACCTACCTTCCGGTTCTGAAGGCATTTTTACTATGACTTCATTTAAAAAGATAGGCTGAAACATGGCAACAAGAAAACACCAATAAGAAATGTAATAAACAGAGAAGTACTCATTGTTTTGTGATAGTCTTATGCTTTAAACAAAAAAACTACTCTCAACTATGCATCTCTTATCAACTGTGCTAAGACTTAAAAATTAAGAAAAAAACACATTCTGGTAAATTTTACAACTTGAAAACCATATTTGAGTGCGATACATAAAGCAATATCGTCTAAATAATTTTTACAAAAGGAATGTTCATAAAATGTACAAGCGATGTATAAGCGATGACTGAGGGCAACTAGGCCTGCCAAAAAAGGAACGATGCTTGCCTAAGTACTGAATACCATTGTAACTATGATACTTTTACCAAATATTAGAGTAGAGAATAATAACTGAAAATGATTTCTTGAGCATGTTTGTAATTGATACATACGAAATATCAGTAAATGTAGTTCAAAGTCACATTTCTCGTATGTATTTCTAGGGTCAGGTTTTAACCTTAAAGTAAGATAGTAATAATGGCCGTTAAATAGTATGCGGTAAATAATTCTGCCAAACAATCTCTATACAATCAGAAATGACTAATTTTTTTCCAAGGTATTTTCGTTTCTAACATGGCATACTATTGACGTTTCCTGAGTCTTACCTTTTTATAAAGAGACAACTGCATAGCGGAGTTAGCTTGCTCAGCTGCGATAAATAATGACCCGAAGGGTCTTGCTTTTGTATTGGATCCGTGATCGCGACAAAGCAGAAGAAAATCATTGAAAAGAAAGGCCTTCAATTCTTTGTTGCTTTTATGCTGAAAAGGGGAGAAATTATTAAGATACAAACTCTAAAAATAACTTTAAAATAAGTGTTTATCAGGATACAAACGCGAGAATATATAGAATGTAACACTTGTATTTCTAAGAAGTCACCTATTCTAATTCTAGTATTAATGTGCTTTAAAATTCAATCAAACCATTATAAGTTATCTTGTAGGGTTATTATTTTTCAAGAACTTTATATATTCAATTTTTCTTTACTTACTATGTTAATGATGGATAGCTCATAAGGATATATAAAAGATCTCCACTTTGTACCAAACATTTATACCACTATATGTTTAGTTTTAGTTTTAACGTCATTTTCCCCCAACAATTGGGGCTCAGACGGTGCCCTTCAGAGGGACTTTGATTTGGCAGTGAGGAATTTCTTGGCCGGATGCCCTTCCTGACGCCAACCAATGGCTTTTTTTTTCTTTGCAAAATTCCCAATTTCTCCTCGACAACTCGGGGAATCGAACCCGGAACTCTTGGTTACTGTGCAGTTGCACTAACCATTAAGCCACGGCTCCTATTATTTATACCACTATATATGTGGCGCAATCATAATAAAGCCATAATGTGTGCTTTAAGTAAAACTTTCGTGGTAAAAAATTTAAATAACACAATGAATATTACGTTCATTATGGTCGAAACCTTTTTTTGCTTTCACTCGACCAGGCCATGATGCTAAAACAAAATAAAACAGGTTAAAAGGGGTTTATCAATACAAAAAATAATGGGAGGATCGGGAAAGGCCGTCACTTCTTGGGAATGACTGTGGAAAACAAAGTGGATTGAAGAAAGCCCACCACCTGTACCTGGCCATCTCAATCAATTGAGGTCAATATATGGATTATTTTGTTCATAAAGAGATGATGACGGTTGGGAAAATATTGGTTCCAATGGTCCAAAGTGGAAGGAAGTCCTAGTCCTGCTATTTACTTTGAACTGTTTGATTTCGAATTTTTCCATTCGCCGTTATAGAATTACAATTAACAATTGGGCAAATACCCGTGCACTGTCTTTTTGACTGAACTTGATTAAGGCCATTTCATTTTCTTTTAAAATGCTAGACACGTGTTGTTTTATTCTACCGATCTAACGTAAGAACATACAGATTCAATATCTGGCATCACACTGGCATTCAAACACAAAAACAACCATATCTAATTTAAGGCTGGCAATACGCCCTTTTAGATAAAGCAACACTTTTTCGTGATGTCAAAACGACTTGAAATGCAGTAGCACGACAGCACGCGACAACTCCCGTGGAAATTTGAATGTAATGAAAATAAGATCTATCAAGAGCACTTTGAGGAAGATAGGCCACTTTGTTAAGCACTGTTTAACAGAAGCCGCGGGATTCCTTGATCCTCTCTTTGTTTTCGATATTAATAAAAGCCAACTTGACTTATGTTTTCTTATCCTGGCGTCTTAAACCAGTCAGTATAACTGTAGAATCAAAAAGCCTATTAATCAACTAACTCTGCAACTAACTAATTAAATTTCACAAAATTTTAAGTTTCTTTGAAAAGTGATCTTACTTTAGTTTTATCATGCTTTTATATTGTTTTTAGCTTATAAATACTAATAAATTTTATTCCCCTTTCCCCTTCTTTTACCATCCAGGGATATATGATTGTATGAAGGCATTACTATCCTCCTTTGATATCTTCCTCGATTAAGAAAACAGGACCCAATGCAAGAGCAGAACTTGTATATACTGTATATATTTGTATATATCATTTTTTGAATTGGCTATCCTGTAAAAAAAATATTCGTAATAATAATAATAATAATAATAATAATAATAATAATAATAATAATAATAATAATAATAATAATAAATAATAATAAAATAATAAAACTGAAGGCTTCATAGTTGCAGCACAAGATCAATCTCTCTTTACGCGGAACTATCAAGCTAACATCTTGAGGAACGGAGCCGATCCTAAGTGCAGATTTTGCGATCAATTTGTTGAAACCATCGACCACTTAGTCTCGGGATGCCCAGTATTGACACCGAGTGAATATGTGAAACGTCATGATAGGGTTGGTCAGTATTTGCACTGGGGAATATGTCAGCATTATCACGTAGAAACACCTACCAAGTGGTACGAACACCATCCTCTGCCAGTGATTAATGGTCCAAATGTTACCATCTTATGGGACTTTCCGGTTAATACTGATAGAACCATTCAAGCTAACCGCCCAGATATCATTATTAAAGACCACCTAACGAAAACATGTACATTGATCGATATGAGCATCCCGAATGATAAAAATATCTCCGTCAAACAGTTTGATAAGTTGAGCAAGTATAAAGATCTTGAAATCGAGATTGCTAAAATGTGGAATCTTAAAACAACAACGGTTCCAGTAATAATAGGAGCTTTGGGAATGATTAAAAAGGGAACAGATAAACATCTTGCGAAAATTCCGGGCAACCATAACCTACAGGAGATACAAAAGATTGTCCTTACCAGCACCGCAAATATACTAAGAAAATCTTTGTCCACATAAAGAAACAATTTATTACAAGAACTTTTATACTTTTTGATGCAATTTTTAATCCTATTTGTATTATACTTTCTTTTGTACTCCACATTTATTGAACAATTAAGTTGCTCGTAGAAACCTTTGCTTGCCTCAGGTCACTGGGTGTGACCCGGTAAGTAATTGTAAATAAACAGCATTCATAAGAAAACCGTACATAATAATAATAATAATAATAATAATAA
>RDPX01000136.1:1609017-1659133 GCA_003991215.1 Morbakka virulenta | reverse complement strand
GTGTGTGGATGTGGCGTTGGATGGATGGATGGATGTGTGGGTTGATGGATTGGTGGAGTGTTGGTTGGGTGGATGGATGGATGGTGGATGGATGGATGGATGGATGGATGGATGGATGGATGGATGGATGGATGGATGGATGGATGGATGGATGGATGGGTGGTTATATGGATGGTACGGTGGATGAATGGCACAGTGAATGAATGCAAAGGCAGATGAATGCAAAGGCAGATGAATGCAAAGGCGGATGAATGCAAAGGCGGATGAATGGAAAGGCGGATGAATGGAACGGTGGATGAATGGAACGGTGGATGAATAATTGGATGAGTAATTGGATGTAAGGGTTCGTGTGGCGGTTAATTCATAACGAAGCTGACACGTTTACACAAAACTAACTTCATAAAAGCTGTAACTTGATTAATTTTAACTAAATTTAAAAAATAATGAGTTCAAAGGATCCCTCATTCGAAAAAAGTTCTTTTAACAAGGGATGGTAAAGCAAAAATCAAAACAACAGCATTTCTGTGCTTTTATAGTAAAGGCAATTTTTTTATGTAAGGGAAAATACGCCAATCTTTTCTTTATCTTTTTTAACTTTTCAAAATAGTGTTATTTAAATGTCGCTTTCCTGGAGGAGAAATAGAGCATCTCCATCGAATACATACTTCTCTACTTTCCAAGATTAAGAGTATCTGCCTATTTGCCTACTAAAAAGTAAGGTATCGACCGTTACGAAATATATGCGAGGTAGTGTCAATAGTTGGGGTCAAAAGATACCTGATTAATCATTAGGGGGTACTTTGTCAATCTTTGCAGAGGTTTTAGCAAATAACTGCTGAGAGGCAGATTTTGCTTCAGTCTTGGGTCACCGGCGCATTTCTAAAAATAAACAAAAAAGCAAATTGACGTCAAAGAAACAAATGAAAAACTGAAAGTAAAACAAAGATAAAAACCAAATACTTTTCAAAACACGAAAAAGGGGGAACCATGAGCAAGTACATTGGTAGGATTGCTCAAATACTGAGATGTAGGTAGCTGAATATCCGTAATGGAAAAGTTAGAAATCTCATAAAGCCATTGGTTGGATTCAGCAAGGGTATCAGTGCTTGACAACAAGAAAAAATGCTTCAATTAAACATTCGTACATTGTTTTTTTTAAAACTCAAGCATAAACTTGGAATGCGATACAATAACATGACAATACTATATCAAATTAATATAAATGGCACTCTTTTCATGTGAATCATTTTCATAAAAATCCTTGTATTTGCCCTGTCTAACGCCCATCTAATTCCTTCCTTAGCAATTAAGAAAAAAACAACAACATACCTTATCCAAACCCGAAGAATCAAGTATTTCCCTCAGACTTTGACAAAATGTCGATATGATGACTGCATGCCGTTGAGGTGAAACAAAATCCAGTCCAAAAAGTATAAACACCAAAAAAATCCCAGGTTAGCCCCGGTCTTCAAAAACAACGATAGAAACAATGACTGCAGACTTGGAAAACTCGCCTAAATCTGACTGAAACAAGTAGTATTTTACCTTTTCAAACTGCTTAAATTCTGGATCATTCTCAACTTTGAATTGTAAGTATTTGCAAGCTTTTAATTGGCAACTGCAAAAACGGATATACGGAGTAAGCCGTGGCAGCTAAATGAGGATAAAAGAAGATAAACAGAAAACGTGTATCAGGTCTACTGAATGCAAACAATAATAAGCTGACGAAATATAAATAGGCGTGATACTGGGATCCACAATAACTGTAAATTTTCAATTTATTTTACTAAGGCTTGACGTCGTTTGCAAAAGCTTAACTATGCTGAGTGACAGACTCTCATGCACCTAATGTGAATATAGGGGTTTTCTCTCGCAACTGTTAAGTGTCCAAATGCTGTCATCAAGCCTCTTCTGTTCAGAAATTACGCCAGTATCATGGAACGAAATATTTCGCTGCATAAATTTTCTGCAAAAAGTATCTAACTAAAAATACCTAATCTACTATCCTTACTAGGCTCAACCTTGATCAACAGAGTTACGCAGCAAGTATTCAGTACAAGTCAAGCGTGCAAATCAAGTTTATCCAGATGGTGAAGTAACATCCATTCACCACATTGTTAACTTAAGTCGGCTGCAACGCATAGTCTATTCTGACATTAAAAAGTTCCTGATTATTGGCACTGCCAGATCTGGATTCCACACAGTCTTAATTGGCCTCGGTTTGTAAACAAAACGGAATGCTGTATCACCTTCAATTATTTTAAACAGCCAATCACAAAAGTGCCGTTTTGGTCCACTTACGCTGCCCAAGAGAGGGGTGATGAACATATTCTTAACAATTGTGCAGCATGAAAAACGAGTTGCCTGTTAAACAAAAAGTGGCTAAAGGACTTGAAGGAAACGTCAATATGTCAAAAGATGTTCAAGGTACTATAGAGTATGACGAGTCGCTGGTGTTATCTCCGGTCTTTCTAATAGAAATGGGAAAGTATTAGTAAAGATAGGCACGGAAGTGTTCTTGCACATACTGGCGAGAGCGCTCACGATAAACGAATACTAGAAGATTGGTATCAACGGTAATACAAAAAGCACCAGTAAGTAAGCAGCAAAAGCAATCTATTTAACTGCTAAAATTTAAGAGGTATAAAATTGTCAGCAAAAGTTTAGGAAAGAATGCACAACTATACATTAGACTTGGTGATCAAAATAAACGACACGCTGATAGGGGTACATGAATCGGTGAACAGCTGACGATCCAGTTCATGGGGATTAGAAATCCCTGGCTTGGAAGGCAAGTCATCCACCTATCAAAGGCGCAGCGCAATATGTAAAAAGATTTTTGTTGACATGTCAAGCTATGGCAAAATGTGGTCAAATAACATAAGAAATTGCAGAAAAAGTCTGGCTAACAATGTAGCTTCGGTAGCTCTGTTGATAAAACAGATGGTCATGGAATTTTTTAGCAGTGCTTTGAATATAGTTCAACGTTGCTTCCGTTTTCTTGTTTTTATCACTTTAACATTCTCTCCTTTAATATATTTTACATTTTAATTATATATGCTATAAAATGGTTAACTACAAAAATTATGTGGCTTTAGAGTTACCTGCTCCAGTAAGATGTCTCCAATAGCTTCAATTTTCTGACCCGGTGACATTTTTTTACGGACTAACATAGCCCTAATAAGGGAGAACAAACACATTTGATAGATACATGGCGAACTGTAGGTCTATTTCCTACTCATCGTTTAAAGGCTCGATCATTTTAATTCTACCATATCGTCAAAAAACGTTGCAGGCTACTCATAAATTCACTTGATATTTCTTGCGAAAATGGTCAAAATAATTTAATTAACAATGCGACCTACAGTACACAGGGGGCAGGAAAAAGTTGTTAAAATGCCAACCCCAAAATCAACACCAGTCTGGAAAAAACCCCAACACGAAATATCTAAAAATGTTAAATAGATCAACCCTTTTTGAAAAGAACACTCTCTCAAGTTGCAAGCCAACTTCTTTTTTGTAGTTTTTCCAATTCTATTAATTCACCAAGAAAGTTTCTTTTTACGAATTTTGACACTGAAAAGATATGCCTAGTTACCTCTATGTTTTAAATATGTTGGGAAAACACAAGTTTTTTGAGAAAATACAAAAACCGTGCTAATGAAACCTTCCATGCGACCCAACCATCCCAATGTTTTTATGGAAAACACTTTGTCATGAGGTATATTTCAATTCTTGCATAAAAATTGTATAAGTTCATTTTGTGTATACTGTGCTTATAACAGTGAAAGCTGATTAAAAATTACGGCAAATCAAATGATAATGCGACTTTTCCTTTCTGCATTTAAACTAAAAAAACATAGTTTATGTTTACTTTAGGTAACACGTAGGCATCAAGCATCAACTGCTTTCCAAAAACAAATCACATAGCTGACATTGAAATCTTACTGACCAAAATATAATCCTTACTTTAAAAGCTTCATATTACACATTATCAAATCTCTCCAATTAACAAAGACGGTATCCAATTCCTCTTGTACCAAAATATTTGCTTCTGCCATTGGATTGTAAAATATCTTTAAAAAGAGAAATAATCACAGCACATCAACGTCTGAATATCGCAAAAGAAAAAAGAAAAAAAAAGAGTCGTTTCTTAAAGCAAAAGAAGATTGCCACTGACCAGGGCTTTCCATGCTACTTGGGAGAAATCGTTCAAGTGGAATATCTATGGCACGGAATTTTAACAGCTAATCAATCAAAACCTCGATGACCATCTTCCGAAAAATGAGTACTAAAACGATATAGTTTCCTCCATACTCTTAGTCATAAGACAGTTGTTTACGTAAAACTCGATCTTTGGTGACAGCGTTCAGGCAAATGATATCAAAAACTGCCTTCGCATTGATGTTTTCCCTTTATCTCCTTGATTACCCACCCTTAATTCTTTTTCCATTGATGCAGATTTAAACTGACCTTGTTGACGCAACAACCCGTAAATCAAAATGGGCACTAACAAGAAATAGTTGCTCTCATAGTACTCGATTTTTGAAGAGATAGTTCAGGCAAATTATATAAATTTTTGCCTATAATATAATGGTATCTCTTTATTTCTTGCATTATTGGCACCTAATTCTCTTCCCATTAATGTTGACTTCCAAAACTAATCTTGCTGGCAAGAACGCAGCGTTATAGTCCATACATTTAAGTCTTATCAAACAATTCAAATACTTTACTTTATCCAGCATAGGTGATTCGTGGTAAAATGTTTACTTGTCTTACATTTTGCAATAAAAGTCAGGCTCTTGGCCAATCAAGTGTGGAAATCACTGTAACTGGGGGGGAGGGAGGGGGTGCTCCTTACGGGAAATTCAAAAATATCCTGGACTGAATTATCAATACGGCCTATAAGTTCAATTGCAAGAAAGGAATTAAATAAAGTATTCAAAATAAATATCTCCGGGCAGAAATGGACTTAGGGGCACTAAATACACAGTATTACTCACAAAATAAAACAACAGCAGAGCTTTTCTCTTCCCTTCAAAATACTATTTCAAATAATTTCATAATTCTTTAAATACGTGACTTTTTCTGAAACCTAAAGTATAAATTGCCCCCCAACGTCAAAAAGTGTTTACAAGTTCTCCATCAAAAAGTACTTTCCCCCAAAAAATCTTTGCAGTATTAAAATCAATTACAATGCTTTAAAATAATACCCAGAGGGGATTTGAAGTATAAAATCCTTCTGCGATTAATACACAACAAAGAATGGACAATATTTAATGAAGCTTTTACTTACCTCTAATGTCAAACTTAAATCATCCATGTAACTTTGTTCTGTATTGATTAGTTCATAGATACAATTCTAACAATAAAAACAAAATTTCATAGCACTGTCACAATGGCAATACATTCAGAAATCTGCATATACATCGTCAGCATTTATTACGTGAAGATATGGTAAAAACTAGTAGCTTAGTGGTATATAATCAGATAATTGTGAAAGAGGCACTTTGGTCAGGTCCAGCAATCTCCCTGGAATTACTTTGTCTCGCAGTAAAATGCGGCAGATTTTTTAGTTTGTATATGATTTTGCGACTAATTTGGGAGTATGGGTTAACCAATGAAGTACAATATAAAAATATATTCATATATATTTTTGCACACACACATTTATACAAATTAATGTGGATTTATACATATATATTATACTTCATTGGTTATATATCCAATACCAGGTAACCATGTACATTAAAGTGGCTTTCAAGTTTGCCAAAAGCGATTATCATTAAAACGAACAAGATCACTTTGCAAGTTACCAGGGAAACCTTGGGTCATTGTTAACAAGTTCGACTTGGGATGCTTGGAGCAAAATTGATCCTGAAGATGGGTCTTATGAATGTACAAGCCACTAAACAACCAAACACTATTATAACTGTTCGCCGCAATACCTACCAAAGGAGCAACCACAGGAGCAAAATAGTTTGATTAATGTTGAAAATAATACAACGGAGCGGCCAGAAGTGAAGAAATGAGAAACGACTCGCACGAATGGCAACTGTGACATTAATTCAAGAATTGGCGTAATGCAACTGATCACGCCAATCCTCCAGTGCAGTGGCTCTGAAAAATCATTGAAGAAAAACAAAGAATCCATTTATCAGGGGTCAGAGCGCGATATTGTGATGTCACCATTCCAATCATTGAATTTCAGTGAAACGTCAAACACTCGAAAAGTATTGGCATTTTTTTCAGTGCAACAAATTAACGCGTACTGAGAACATCCATTTACTCCTATTCAATGTACAAACTAACAAATTAACGCGTATTGAAAGCATCCATTTACTCCCATTCAATCCCATTCAACTTCCCATTCAATTCAAAGAGATGCTGCAGAGTTAGCTGAAAAGATAAAAAAACCCACCGTATCAAAAATTTGTAAAGAAATACTTACAATTTAAACCATCCAACCCGAAATATACCGCTGTACCCATCTATGAGTTTTTTACGCAGTTTATGCTTAAAAGGGATGGAAGTCAATGCATTACAACGGGGGGTACGGGCTAATGTTGTTGGATATTTAATCTTATTACTTATCATTTTCCCGTCTTTTTACACCTCTATTTCATATCAATTAAAATTCTCTCTTCGGAAACATGAAACATTATCCCCCTGAGGTAACAAGTTACAAAATCCTAAAATGAGTTTCGCCCAGAAAGAACTCCATTTTTTGTCGTCTCAAGAAAATGATCACGTTTTTATAAATCGGTTCTATTTTTATATTTCTATTATTATTACTTATTTTATTATTATTGTTATTATGATTTTTTATCATTATTATAATTATTAATATTATTGTTATGTTGCTTTTTCTCACAGTGTCAAAAATGAGATGTTCACTGGATGTTCATATCGCCTCCAAAGGTTAAGTCATGACATATGTCCATAAATCACTAGAACTTTTCTTAAGTATTCTAGCGGTGCCGAGAAAAGAAGATTTTTGAATCAAACGGAACTTGGTTGATACTCCAATCTTCTTCATGCAGCTACTCAAATTATTATTATTAATTTATTATTATTATTATTATTATTATTATTATTATTATTATTAATTATCTGTGTAGTAGTCTCCACTTTGTCGGATCATTTTGGTCGGATTTCTCCCCTCCCCCACCCCCCGAACAATTCCCATGCCTTTAGACATTCAAGGCGCACCTTAACATTTTTGCCGTTCCTAAAGGGCACGGTTTTTGTATAATTTGGAATGATTTTGCGTTGACAATTCCTTAAGCCATTTGTGGTGGCTTTTAGAGATGGTTTCTGGCGTTGCGATTACAATAGGAATTACTTTCACCTTTGCATTTTTATTACCTATGTAATTCCCATTTAAGGTCGTTTTCCTGGACTACTGGCTTAAGTTCATACCATTTTTCACTATGGTGTAATTCATAAAGTTTGCATAAGTTCCAGTGTAGTACCTGGGCAACCTGGGTAACGTTTTTAGGGAATGCATTCGTTTGAAAGCTTCACAAAAACCTTTCTTGTAAATCATGTGTGATAGTAGGTGTTGAATCGAGATTATTTCTAAGAACACGTATTTCTCTGTCTACATGATTGGCTGATCCCCAAGTTTCAGTTTTCCTTTCGTCGTATTCAAAATAAAATTACACTGTCAGTAATTTCAAATCATCGGGGCAATCATTTAAGTAATATCCTAACAGATACATAGTAAATGCAGCGTCATCTGGGTAAATTATAGCCTTTGCATGAAGTAACAAATCACTAATGCAATCAAAGACACATTTGCGTGGTAAGGATCGCGCCTTCTGGTACACATCATGCCACTGTTTCTTTAATTGACTTTAAAAACCATCAAGACGTATCACCTGTTTCCTACTGAATACGTAAAACCTAGTTTTTTGCTATAAATGCCATAAACACAAAGTTCAGATAACATATTCGCATGGTTGATTACATCAAATCCGCGTGTAAAAATAAACTTCCTACTAATCTCGCACCTGCCTCTGTCGTTCGGTTTCATTCATCGATGCCAATATTGCTGTATCAATGTTCCCATACCCTGAAAAGAAACGTTTCATATAAGTTGTTAATCGTTAACGTTGAGTTCCTCGTTATCAAACGCAAACTACTGTTACAGGCGGATAGCAAAGGCTTCAGTTAATACCGGAGGGCCTTAATTCAGAGGCAACTAACATTTATTTTCCAATTAAAGTTAGAAACGATAGAAAAATATGGCCTGGTATGAAGAAAAAGCTTTAATTCTTTGGAAAAATAGCCTGTACCCAGCATTTTTTTTGCTTTTGATTGCTTTGTTATTGTCAAAAAAAGTAATTTTTCAAACAACATCCATTTCGTTTAGTCTCTCTGCCTTGTAGCACTGCAATGTTAAAAGTGATGTTTTTACGTTCCAAAGAAGCTATATATTTTACACTCTAGTATATATTAGTTTACCATTTACTAAACCATACCAGCTACTGAATTACGGCATGACTGTTGGTTTATAACATGTCATTCACTCATCAGTATACAGGTATCAAGGCATTTTAATCATCCTGTCTCCAAATGTACAATAAATTCAATAACGCTCACACTTGTTAAACACTTTTAAAATCATCCAAGTAAAATGATTTGTGAAAAAATCACAACAGGCTCAATAAGCCGTCAACTATTTTATTTGCGTCATGAAGATTTTTCAGTGCTAAATATATTTGGCACGTATGGCAAATACCTCAACATGACAGGGAACGGTAAACGGCAAAAGCACATTCGGAAAAAAAGCACAAACTGCATTGTGCTCCTGTCATAATCTAAAAAAGTGGGTTTACATAAGTTTTGGCTAATGGCAATCAGCGTCTATACTAACTTAGTCCTGACAAACACCACAAAAGACTTCATGCAACGTCATGTTTGACCCAGTGTTTTACAAGTCCACCTGTTGACAAGTAAATATGAATAAGTTGAAGCCTGGGAAAATTACAATGCGCGGGGGCTCTATGGTTTTGGTAACAATGGTCACACCACACCCTTTTCTTCCTGTAGCTGTTCAATTTCCACTTGGAAAAAGAAGCCATAAAGAGAAAAACGTTCTAAGTGGAATGAAAACAAAAAAGAAAGAACAAATTTATTGAAAATTATTATTACTGAAAAAGGATGGATGTCCTGTGTGTTTTTGACGTGTTTCTGACTATTTTTATGGGTACGTTTGGTGTTCACACCACGTGCTACGTCTACTCATTTTGATTGGATAGCTGGTGTACGTGAGGTGGGAAAGTTTATGCGAGTTCTATTTTCAATTCCGGGCAGAGCGGATTTACTCAGGTACAGCTTTCCTACCAAGAAAAACAGCCGCTCTATTCGGTTTTAATCCACCTAACAGAAAACTGGCCTAATGATAAAGTGGAAGTGCACGTTGAATAATTCCGCGAAAAAATTGTTGTTACAGTACTTCGTAAGTATTTTTAATAAACTGAAAAGAATGTCTTGAGAGCGAGTGAAATCTGGACTGCGATGCGGTCGAGGTCCAGTAATTCAAATGAATTACTGGACCGTGCGAATGGATCTAAATTCGCGATAAATCTGGTAAGTAAAACTAAGTTTTAGTGTAAATGAATTTCAAATAGAGTATCGCCATTTCTTTTAAACTGAAAACAACTATATGATAACTAAGTTTCCTCTACCACATATGCCTCAAATTGACATCCCCACCACCAAAACTTTTTTCTGGGCATATTACATATTATGGAAACTGTAGAATTTAGATTCACTTAAAATTGACGGAGAACTAAGGCACGGACACATGCACGTAATTAAAAATGGAAATATTAAAAATTATTTGTAAAAATGTAGGAAAGATCCTTTCCTACAACTATGATACACAAGTTACTCTGATTTCACCTTGGGCTTTGTTATTGGAAAGGTAAATTCTTAACCATCAAACAAATTTGATTATTTAAGGGCAGCATAATCTTTCATTGATTTCACTGATGCAGCTGGCTTACCTTTTTCAAACTGGGTATAAAAAACCTTTTCGAATTCAACGGATTTATAAGATCTGTTAATAACCCTATGTGCATATTTAGACAATAGAACGTTTAGGTTCTGTTCTGCTTCGTTTCAGTACTGAGTATATGCAGCACATAGGCTTAAAATAGACATGACCCCTTGCCTTGAGAATTAGTGGCAAGACATGTCAAAAAACGGATTTATTGGAAACGTCTAACATAATATATACATCTTGAAAGTTCTGAACTTTATGGACTCAGACGAAGCCATAGATGTGAGAGCTTTATCATGTCATGAGTCGTAAGCTACATCTATAATATATACAATACCATTAAATAGTGTTCGATTTTAAACTTCCTATTACGGGCAAGGTTAACCCTGCCATATACTTAAACTAACAGGAGTTTGGGGGTAAAGCAAAATTCTGAAACTAAATAACTGAACACAGACAAACATAATGACGGGTGGTACAAGATGACTAAACAACAAAGAACGAGCACAATATCTTAAAATCTATGCAGTTCAAAAACCAACAACGGTGTTTGTGACTCTGAGTTTGAGTTTGCGCACAGGGCTCCCATTTCTTTTCCACTATAAACCGGATAATAACATTTCTCCGGAACAAACGATCCGATAATGGTGATAGGGTATTCTCAATCCTGACCGAAATAAATCTCTGTATTATTTAAGTTTGAATATTCAAGAGTGCATATTACCTTACATATTTAAAATTTAATGGGTTTTTATTGTTTAACAAATTATAGTTTCTTCACAGCCAGTTAGCAAATTGGGGCCCGGTGGTTGGGGTCTGCTGGTAAACGTCACGCAACGTCATATTGCTCATGGGCATTTATCAGCGACTCTTCCCTGCAACGGGATCAAGATTGATGACAAAAATTGCACAACCATGATTGAAATTTTACTACGGGCGAAGTTTACATGGTACTTATATTTTACAATACGCAGTTCTGCCTTGCATATTCCTCTCCGTTATGACTGGCGATAGAAAATAGAAGGCACACTCGTAATAGACTGAAGATGCCACTTGAATGCAGTGGTGGACCCGGGTTCTTTTGTCAGAAGAGGCACAATGACTGCGAAATAAGTCAATTCAAAATTGGTTTCTCAACCAGTGCAATTAAGGCCCGTTTGCCAATTTCTCTTTAATGTATGAAGATACCTGTTCACGCTTCTTCAGGTGTGTAGTAGGAAGGCATTTACAACTGTTCGATTGGATACAGAAAGGCATTGGTTTAATTGTGTATAATTCCCTTAATCGTGGTATCTAAGCCTGAAAGGTCTAAGTGGATAAAAAAAAAAATTAATTTGTAAACTTCTTCCCATATCACACAAATTAATTTGTAAACTTCTTCCCACATCACACAAATCAATTTGTAAACTTCTTCCCATGTCACAGAAATTAATTTGTAAACTTCCTATATCACACAAATTAATTTGTAAACTTCCTATATCACACAAATTAATTTGTAAACTTCTTCCCATATCACACAAATTAATTTGTAAACTTCTTCCCATATCACACAAATAAATTTGTAAACTTCTTCCCATATCACACAAACTAATTTGTAAACTTCTTCCCATATCACACAAATTAATTTGTAAACTTCTTCCCATATCACACAAATTAATTTGTAAACTTCTTCCCGTGTCACAAAAAATCACAAGAATAACCAAATCTCACACGCTACCACTGTAAAAGTATACTTTATCTTCTTCACAAGCTTTACAATAGGGATCAACACCGGGGCACAAAGCATTTGCTACCTTTGCAGCGAGGTGAGGTCATGCTTCTGGAAAATAAAAAATGTCATATAATGTATACTTACATATTCGTCTGAGAAAAATATGCTGGTTTTTTATGACAATTGGCTTGCCCGACGCTTTTATTGTGCCTAAGGTCTTTAAATCTTTAAAGGAATTACCAGAAGCTGTGTTGCAGCACCACTATCCCTACTAACTATCGGTTCGTTATGAAAATCGACTGTTGCCTGGTCTGTGCNACCAAATCTCACACGCTACCACTGTATTACGGTCTTAAACTTTTTTCCATATACTTTATCTTCTTCACAAGCTTTACAATAGGGATCAACACCGGGGCACAAAGCATTTGCTACCTTTGCAGCGAGGTGAGGTTATGCTTCTGGAAAATAAAAAATGTCATATAATGTATACTTACATATTCGTCTGAGAAAAATATGCTGGTTTTTTATGACAATTGGCTTGCCCGACGCTTTTATTGTGCCTAAGGTCTTTAAATCTTTAAAGGAATTACCAGAAGCTGTGTTGCAGCACCACTATCCCTACTAACTATCGGTTCGTTATGAAAATCAACTGTTGCCTGGTCTGTGCTGGCAACATGGACGAAACATTTGTCTTAATCAACAAACAAGAACAAATATGTCATTTCCAGGAGTCCGTTTGGATTGTCAATTGAACGAATAGCCTGATTTTCGACAATACCACTAACACCACCAACAACGTGTAATTAACCCAATCAAATAAAAATATCTGACCATCTGTCTGTCTTTTTTCATAGACAAGCTTCGACGTAATAATTGTCTGTGGCAGTAACCAGCCATTATTTTCAAGTTCACGAAAAACTGATTTTTCTTCCTCCCAAGATGTTTTAATTCAACGTTCTTAATAGTAATGATATGCAATATTGCACGTTTGAACTATACTAACCAAATTACGCCAACCGGAGCCAAGAAGAGGAAGAGGAAGACCATGAAAGAGAAGAATGACCATTTAAATGTGCATCCAACTTAACGGACTTCGTACAGAATATAGTCAAAACGGAGCAATGCGGAAAAATAAATCTCAGCGCCCGATCTCACACCGAAGTGGGATTAATTGCAGCCGAAAAGCTGAGTAATGACGATGACTGATGATGATGATAATGGTGCTGGTGATGGTGATAGTGCTGGTGACAATTACGATAACAAAGGAAAATGAAGCCGTTAAAAGAGAAAAACAAACGAATCAAAGGATAGCTTTGCCATACTAAGGTAAACCAAACGTAAAAAATGACCGTTTTGCTAAGTGGCCTAGAGAGATCATATTAGCCTTGAAAATATACCACAAAGGCAAAGAGTCGAAGACCCAAAAGGCACACGAAAATTGGTAAAAAACTAGTAGAGGAAAGGCAAATTAAAATGAATTAATTTTGAATGTATCCACAGGAGGAAGGAGAAGCTCATAAGATGTGGATAAATAGTTACAATATTTTTGGCGTACAAACAAAAAGAAAAAGAAAACGAGAGATGGCAAAGCCAACAAATACCAACTGGGGACTAGGTGAATAAATCCAAAATGCAAATACAACAGTAAAAATAACTCTGGCCCGTTCCCAAAGGGGGGAAAAATGGTAAAGAAACAAGGCAGTAGACAGACAAAGTGGCAGACAAAATGGCAAAGAGACAAATCTGGATATTAGACAGCAAGACCATTAAGATTAATGGCCACAGGGAGGTAACTTTCCTATAAAAATAGAGCTCATAGGAATATCAAGGCTCACCCTGAACATCCATGGGTAGTAATAATTTTCAAGTTAGCTGTTTTCAATTCAAATATATTTGTAAATTCGATTAAATTTTTTCTCCTAATGACTCAGAGACACCATCAGTTTTGCTAAATAATTTCGTCATACTTCTTCAAAATAGTTTTTCTGATACATATAAAATATCAAATTAAAATGAAATATACTTTAGAACGTCGAGGCTCAGTACAATTTATGGTATTCCTACACACACAGACACACATACAAACACCCGCATCTTGGGGGTGGGAGGGGATGAGGATTGAGTTTGCATGCGACTAACACAATAGCTTTTCTGTACGTTATTTGAATATTTTATTTCTGAACGAAAATGTGCAGTTCAGTAAAACTAGTCTCCTTGAATTTACTGCATTGACAGTTCAAGGCAATTGTATTTGTGGATTCTAAAACAGACGACTGCCGTTATTTTAACTTTGCGAAGTTCAGAAGGGTATATTTGTTGTTAGAAAACGCATCAATAAATATATAATAACACTGGTGCAATTAATACGCAAAAACTCATTCGCACAAAAAG
This sequence comes from Morbakka virulenta, assembly GCA_003991215.1. NCBI lineage: Eukaryota > Metazoa > Cnidaria > Cubozoa > Carybdeida > Carukiidae > Morbakka > Morbakka virulenta. Next base: position 1,645,019 of record RDPX01000136.1, on the reverse strand, counting down.
GCGGGTACCAACAGGATTGGTTTATGTATCAATGAATTATATTTTTTCATGATGACAAGGAATCGTTTTTTATAGCTACCAATACTCTGAAAAGCAAGGATTAAGAAATTAGAGATTTAAAAGCGAGAAAATGAGAAATGGCTTTGAAATGTTGACAAAACTACGATTAGATAATGCTGGGATTAAGCAAGAAGCACTACTCAATTACACAAACACAAGTAAAACATTGGGAAAAAAGTCAATCAGAAAGAAAACTGTAAGACATGGGGTATAACACTCCTGAAGGAAACCTTACAAGTATGCGTAGAAATGAGTGGGTTTTATTAATGAGAGGGCAGGAAATGCAAAAACAGATGACTGACAGTTTTTTGCTTAGTCTCTATTTTGCCAGAGATTTATCATTCGGCGGGAAAATTAGCAAAATTTGCCTTGAACAGAACAAGAACAGAAGAAAATGACAGTGATATGTAGACCCCGCAACATCAAAGCGCGTAAAAATCTCTTTTCCGATTTGCTTACTCATTAAATGATGAAATAAATATCTTCAAAACTATTTTAAACGTGCTTCAGACTTCCTGGTTACAGGACACAGCAATTCTGTACGTGAAATAAATGCCGCGCAGAAACATCCACAAACAACCATATGTTGAAGGGGGAACGGATCAAGAGAACAATCGAAAATTTTAATCCCTTATCTCACATTTATTGCATTCTTTCACTTACAAAAGACTCCTCGAATTTCCAAATACCAAAATATTTTTGTCAGTCAACGAGACTGTGTAATACATTTTCAATTTTGGAAAATTTTGATTTATTACAATATTCACACTACTTTTGCAATATACAGACTCTCGTATCCTTTCACCCTTCAAGCATTGCAACAATAAATGACAGACATAAAGGGCCATCGATGCCTTAATGACGTCTAGAAATGTTTCTCGAAATAAACGCGCAGATTCGTATCTAAAATGACGTGTAATATATTTTGAGGGATGGTTTTATCTAGCTCGAAAAGTCAGGGGGCTAAAACTGGTATAAATCGAGTTCAAAATCGTTAAAAAATTGCCAGCCTGTAAATTTTTGTGATTGGCTGCCAAAAAATAATTCTTTTTATACAAAAGACCCAATACTAACTCCTCTTGGCTATAAAGCGGATACGATTATAAGTGGATATGAATAATCCCATCTGTTTAATCTTCAAAATATATAGTTATACATTAATACCTCGTCTTGCAGAAGGGCCTGCGTAGTATGTATATTGCAAAACACTACTTAATTTATAGATTACAGGATTATGACTAAAACCAAACATTAATGTCACCGCACAATTACCAGAAAGCTATAAAACCTTAACATAGCGGTTACGTCCAAGCGTGTGAGCAGCTGATTTCTAAAAATCCAATACAATATCTCTATTAAAACTATTTCAAATCACACTAAAATTATTATCAAAATTTAGAATTGCTAGAATTGAACTTGAAATTGCTAGAAATGAACTCAAACTGGAAACATTTTCTTGTTACACTTTTGAAAACTCAAGACAAACTCTGATGAGTGCCTATCTAATTTTTGTTAAACAAATCCATTTTCTCAAGGGTTATCTCAATGAGATACACAACTTTTAAGAAAGAGGTACTATTCAGTTAATCAAGTAAGCTTTTCCTTCTCAAAGATATTTGGTCTTAACGCATGCCGAAACACAAGCCTGAGCCTTAAATAACAAAAAAAAAGCAGAACAAGAAACAATCCCTACGGCTATCATACCGTAGTACTGCTTCTAACTGCTTCATTGCAAGTTAATTAAGAACTTACACATTAAAGCATTTTGTTCCTTTGGTTGATACTACTATGCTTTTAAAATACCTAAGGTCAAAGTTCGTATTATGTACTTTCTACGTGCTCTACCATGAGCTAGCAGTGCTGCCTTCCTAACTGTCTTCGGTGCATTTGACGGATTCGGTTAAGGTAAAAAATACAATCACATCGTAAAAATGCATGTTAATATTAGTCTGATTTAAATAATGAAATCTTTGCACAATATTCACCATATACTCAAGTAAATGTTCCATTGCATTCCAATTGATATCCTTCACAAAATCTCAAAATCTACTCTACAAGTTCTTAACTTTTATTCACCGTTAATCTAAGCAGGAGACTTGCCATCAAATGATCACAAACGTCCACAAACTATGACTACGTGGACAACAATGGCTCAATAAACAAGTCAGCTTGAGACAATGTGTAACAACTACCTTATGAAAAGTTACAGGGATTTTGTAAAAAAAATTGGGCTGCAATAAGCTGTTGTTTTCTACAAATACATAAAAAAGAAGTTTCTCATGAATAAGTATACATTATTCCTAAAGGTCCTTCGTGCAAGTTGTTACACAATAAATTTTGTTCGTAAAAGGAAGTAAATACTTAAATTAAAGTCAAGCCTTTTAACCAAACCTCGTTGGTCTCCCTAAAAAGTACTTGTTTCTATAAGTATTTATTCTTGTACTGGTCTAAATCTACTTCGCTCCAAAATAACTCAACATCTGAAGTGTATTGTCGTACGCATTACAGGGCGTTCTCGCTTATTACCCATTTTATCCGACTGATAATAAATATTTCCTTATTAACAGTTCTAATAGCATACAAATTTTGGTTATCGATCATCGCTAAAATAACCTCAGTTATTCAAAATAAACAATCTCCAACTCCAACTAGCTACCCTTTCTCAGATACTACAGTAACCCGTGGCATTGAGCATGATTAATTAAAAGTACACCATCCTTTTAGTCTAAACCCCTGACCACCGAGGTATTTGCTAACCAAATCAAAGTAATTGTGGAAAGACACTTTGTGAATGTGTCCGATTTTTATAAAGTTAATTTGTATAACATTTCATAGATGACTACTTTTTGTTACTCGTGTGGGGAATCCAAGTTTATCTTAAATGACTAGCAAATGTATTCAGAAGTTAGTTTCGCTTTATCCTTAAAATAGGATTCATTTTAGTAAATGTGTGTAACCGCTATTACAATTCGCACTGCTATACATCAATAAGTCAGTTTTAACTGATTTTCACATACCCATATTGACAGACTTCTTTACCCCGGGGTTCTATTTCTCATATCATTTAATCATTGACACTCCACATTTTCAGAGTTTCTTTTCTTAATCCGAATATTCAATATGCCTAATTTTGTATTATCAATAGTAAAATGTGTCCGGAAACATGTATGGAATAAAAAACAAAACCACAAAAAAAACCCCAAAAACAAGAATAAATTCTGTGCAGTCAGAAATTTTACCATAAACTAACGGGAATTGCACACTGGATTAAGTCAACGATTAACGGTACTTCCCTAATGCTGAATTACTATAACATAAATTATAACATAAACTAATATGGATCCAGAAAATTTTATAAAATCACATATTTTTTAAGAACACATAATTCCTTTCAATTGATATTTTGTGCTCTTCTCTTGGTCATATCATTTGTAATTGGGTTGTACTGCATAAAATGCCCCCAAGTACAGTACTATATACACCTAACACCTTCACACTTACCAAAGTTAACAACCACATTAGTGTTAAGGGTTAGCTTATTCTTTGAGCTTGTTTGTTTAGCATTTATTATTGTCATCTGTTCTTTTATACACATCCCCACCTCCTACCACTTCTATCTCCGAAAAGAAGGTACAGACTCGGCAATCTTATGAAGAAGAAAAAAGTCGGGAACCTCTCACATTGAAATCTGGTGGTTAATCATCCGGCCACTACTGACTCTTTCGCTGAGTTCGTAATATTCCTCCCAAGAAATACCCGAAATTCGGTTTTTACTTAAATCACCCAAGGTATGCCTAACGTTAAACACAAATGGCATCAAAGGAAATGGTGAAGGACATTTAATTACAAAATGACACAACCGATGTATATGGGTTAGATATCCCGTAGATCGAAAATATTTGGAGAATACACGACAATAAACAATTGTCATAAAACAATGGAACCAAATCAATAATGTACTGGTAGTTGCTTGTTGAACTTGTCACGATTTGTTGTTTAACTAAACCAAATACAAGAAGAAAAAAAGCTGCATGATGTTACAGCTTCGATTAACCCCAGCAGAGTTCTCCACCCATGGCAAGTTGTGCTTTGTATGCAAACAAAATAGATATAAATTGAAAAACATCTTTTTGTGTATTTATTTACAGTTGAGTATTACGAAAAGAACAATGAGATGAGGTCAACTGTAAAGGGTCATCGGTTAAAGGATAGGGACCCGGGTGATAAAGAGTTTAAAACAGTGAAAACAAGTAATACAACAACCTGATGTGCGTTCATTAAAAATAATAGTTTTACACAATGTGCTACTAGGATGAATACTAGTCTTCATACTTATCGAAAAGGAAATAGTTAAAATACATATATTTCGCTTAAATGAACTATTGTTCACCTCTAATATGTGGGATGTGTCTTAATTGAAGGAGGAATAAAAAAAATGAACAAAATTAATAGAGGAAAAATAGCTGGGGTTGCAAAAATGTTTCATAATTCAGTTAGCCGGGACACTGGAAAACAAACAAACAAACACACACACACAGACACACACATAAACACAAAACCAAACGATCACCGACCACTGACTTAAAACTAAATTTGAGTGACGGTACAAGCAACAGTTAAAGATTGAGTTCTTTAGAAAACTCGAGTTTTTTTATATCAAGGAATTCCTTAAATTCTTTTCTCCTTGTTCTGTTCTCAGCTTCTGTGGCCATGTACATGGACCAAGGGAATTAAGACTATTCCTAAATTGGAAATAACTCTATTCTTTTACCTCGCATTGATATACATACTCTCTCTAGTCTGGTGCCAAACGCGACTTTGTCTGGAATATGCTACCAATTTTCAACGTTACGATAGTTATCGCAATGACATCTATTACCTGATCAAACTTATCCCATTACTATTAACTTTAATCAAAATAAAATATCTACTGGAAGTTTGTATGTACCTCACGTTAGTAAATTTAGAATAATATTACAAACGTGATAGTATTTAGTCCAAATTTCTATTGGCAATAATAAAAATTAAAACAATAAACAAAAGTGTTTAATAACATTCTAGAAAAGTGTAAGGGTTTTGTGTGCATAAGTGCATGATCAATTCATGCACAATTTAAACTGAAGGTGTTAAATCATAAATTTAATTTTTTTTTTTTCACTATCCAAGTGTATTTTTCACAGTATTTGAATGTGATATAAGTAAAAGTTGATGGATTATCGATGATTAGTAAGGAGAAGCAGTAATGGATAAAGAAGAACTGAAAATATTCTGTGCTACAGTATACAATCTACTTTTTATACAAAAGTTTAGAAAAAAACCCACAAAAAATCCCCTGGAAAATCAATATTGTCGACCGACAAATATTTAAATATCTTTTGCAGGAATTGAAGAAAACTGAAAAATACAAGGACCTTAACAGCGAGCTAGGAAAATATAGCAGTTTAAAAAGACTGAATACCATTTATAGTCTGGGATTTGTGACCATTAACAAAGAAATTGCCTAATCGGAGTGAAACAGGCGAACTTTGGTCGACCATACGTTACACCTACGACAACACATTTAAACAATGCAAGAATATTGAGAAAGGGCTGCATGCCTGAAATGCAGTCCACACCGTTAGATTTCTGGTTAAGATTTTAAGGGCTGCAAACAGTGGTATTTGACCAAACATAGAGTCAAGTGAAACAACAATATAAAATGTTTATAACAGTCCCTGACGAAAATACAAACCAATCCCCAGTAACTGAAGGGACAATAAATGGGTTTTATAATACCATACAGATGGAAATATATAAATGACTGTCCGGAACTGAAAGCAAAAATACAAAAAGTATGGTAAACAAAAGAAAAAGAGAAATGGATGGGCATGTTGGTGAATAGACAATCGGTTGCTATTTGATGTGATTGGACAGATGGAATGGATGGAACGCACTTTAGGACTAAAGCATTTTTTGTTGTTGGTGTGATGGGGGTAGAGGCAGGTGGACAGATTAAACAACTCCACTTGAACACGTGAAGTCAAAGACCTCTGACCCTAAAGGTAAAGAAAAAGCCAATAGTATTATGCACTCCATATGGCCTAAAAATGTAATTTCTATTTATAATATTAAATGATCTAATCAAAAAAAGTAAACATTTTTGGCAGAAATAAAAATTAGCATGCGGTAATAATAATGACAACACCATCTATATACCAACAAAAAACCAATTTCCATTAGTCGTTGGTCATTTCGGAGCGCATAAGGAACTGTTGTGTTTTAACAGTTACTGACGAAAAGACCAAGACAGTGAAGATTGTCAGAGAAATATTAAATGAAGTTACAAAGGATGGCAAAAACCTGCCTTACAAGAAACACAGCTCTTTAAGGGTAATAAAAAACGTTCATGAACTTTTGAAAAAATTAAATCGTAAGAAGAGTGATTATAAACAGATAATAATAATAACAATAATAATAATAATGAGTCCCCCATGGGCTCGTATTGCTCCACCACTCAATAATAATAATAATAATAATAACAATGATGATGATGATGACGATGATGATGATGATGATGATAATTGATTGATTGATTTCAATTGTGGAATCTTCATAGGCGACTCTCTTTCGCCACTTCATTTCTGTTTGGTCTTGAAGCATCTATTTTTGACACTGACCAAAACAGGATGCTTACAACAACGGAAACAAAATGATAGAACATATTTTCTTNTAATAATAACAATAATAATAATAATAATAATAATAATAATAATAATAATGAGTCCCCCATGGGCTCGTATTGCTCCACCACTCAATAATAATAATAACAATGATGATGATGATGACGATGATGATGATGATGATGACGATGATAATTGATTGATTGATTTCAATTGTGGAATCTTCATAGGCGACTCTCTTTCGCCACTTCATTTCTGTTTGGTCTTGAAGCATCTATTTTTGACACTGACCAAAACAGGATGCTTACAACAACGGAAACAAAATGATAGAACATATTTTCTTTATGGGTGACCCAAGTTGTTTGCCGAAAATAATGCAGACCTTTGGGGGTTACTCTAAACTGTTAAATCATTTAGCGATGGCATGGGAATGTCCTTCGTTCCTGATAAATGTACAAAGCAACATTTGGAGGAAAGGTGGTACGATCAGAAAATTTTGACTTAGGTAATGGAGATATAATAAAGGATATAGAATATAAGATATACAAATATCTTGGTGTGTCTGAAACTGGAGGCATCCAGCATGCCCTGATAAAAGAAAAGATTAAAAAAGAATCTTAAAATTGGAAAGGACTCAGCTAAATGGACCGAGGCTATCAATACTCTCGCAGTACCTGTCGTAACCTATGGCTTTAATGTAATTAATTGATCTGTTACCGATATTCAAGGTCTTGCTCGCAAACTCCGGAAACTGCTGACAATACATCGTTTGCATTACCCAAAAGAAGATGTAAAAAGCACTATACAATTGGGGCTTATTTAGAAAACTACAGCTATTGGTTTGAACCAGTATCTAATGAACAACAAATGACTGAATGCTTCAATTAGTTAGACAATAAGAATCCGGAAAAAAGAGCTCCTTTATTGTAAAAGACAGTCAAAAGTATGTTAAGGTGCTTGGAAGTTGCTGAATATCTTGGTTGGCCAAAAATTACAAAGAAAGTTAAGCAACAAGCAGAAACTAAAGGTCTAAAATTCACAAAGGACTGCTTGGAAAATAAACCACTACGTCGTCAATATCCTTCAAGAACACGGTCCCCCGATTTTGACCAACCAAAGACACATCTCTGGTTACAAAGAGCCGGCATAAAGGCTGAGGCTGAAAGGTCTAATATAGCTGTGTAGGACCAGAGCCAGTATACTAGGAATTATCAGGCCAATTAACTTGAAACTGGAGCTGACCCAAACTGTTAATTATGCTGGAAGCCCCCAGAAACGATTCAACGCATTGTATCAGATTGTTCTGTCTTGGCCATGGTTCGGCACGACCCATATGGCGAATACATTCATTGGAAGCTATCTCAGTTCTCCTCTTTATCACGCTCTTAAAACTTATATGATCACGGAAACCCTCCGGTGATTGAAAATGAGAATACCATGGAATTTCATTATCAAGATTGACATTGAAATGCGGGTGAGAAAGCCTGATATAATTGCTAAAGACCATGAAGATAAAATCTGCCTGATGATTGACATGATTTGGACACGTGATAATAATATGTCTCCATAGGATTTTGATAAAATTTCTAAATACAACGACCTTAGAATTGAGGTAGAACGTATGTGGTATTTGGAAACTATCGTGGAGCCTGTAGGTATTGGAGGATTACGTGTCATAACCAAAGGCACTGATTCTCATGTAAATAAAATAGCAGGTCATCTTTCCCTGTCTGAAATAAAAAAGGTCACCTTCAATGAAACTGTTTGCAACTTAAGAAAAACACTCTTAATCTAGAAATTTGTTTGTTTCTTATTTTTGCTTTCTTATCTTTCGTTTCGTCTTATTAATTTGTACATCGATTTGTTGTTTTTGTCTAAATCTCAAAGACCTGAGCAAAAGTTCGAACCAACCTTTCCTTTGCTTCAAATGCCTGAGAAGCATTCGGCTTGGAATTATATAGAAAAAAAGAAAAGGACAAAAATTTGTCGTTATTGTCCTTATCATTACCCATAACTAAACTTATCTAAAAATGTAATACAACTAAAACCACAATACTTGGCCGTGGGATCTTGGGGAATACTGATGTGCAGTGAAAACGTGGGGTGCTTTTATCTTTTGTTGGGAATCAGATTTACTGTTCTTCATTTCGTCACTTAAAAATATCACAAGAACGTATGTATAAAATATAAAAATTGCATCAGTTTGATGGCAATTACGGAAATTAAGTGTAGCCTACTGTCAGCAAGTAATTGTGAGCCTATTTGAGTTCCTAAATTTATTAAATTAAAAATTAAGTTTTAAATAATAATTATTATTAACATTGCAATATTACTGGTCATATACTTACTGGTAAATGAATTCTAATTTTTTATATTGAGCAGTAAACAAATTGTAGCACTTTACAATGCGACAACTGCTTATTAACAAGAAGTCTTACTTCGCTAGGTCTACTTACATTGCCCTGTAGTATCCGGTAGGTCACTCAGAAGTTGTACGTAATTACTTGGGAACATGCCGACCTGACCATTAAAGTCTCCTTTCCACCACTCGCCATCTTTACTCATAACGTTAATAACACTTCCCTTGTAAAAAGTTAGTTCGTCCTCATTCTGTGCAGTATAGGAAAATATAGCCAAAACCTGTTCATATGTCTCTGAAAAAGATGGGACCAATAATAGAGAAAATTTAAAAAAAAATGAAATATCACTGCTGTATAATGTAATTCACTAATTTGATTGACGTGACCGTCAGTCGCCACAATAAAATATACATTATACTGAGTGCTTCACAATCTATACTACTTATGACAAAACGAAATACATTATGATACTAGGAAGTTTACCACTCCGCCATAGAGTCATTGTGACCAAGCAAGCAAATTCTACTACTTGACATTAACTATGGCTCTAAAAGACGACCAGTATCACATGAATACATACCAAGGAAAGCTTGACTGTTAAATACTCTTAAATCATTAAGAGATTAAATACCTTACGGCAAGCGCCTAAGGAGACAGTCATTACGTATGTCCACACAAAATTAAACGTTTTACATTTTAAAATGTGTAAAAACCTAGGAAAAGAATTGTCTAATGTTTAATATGTACAAATCATTCTCTTGGTCCACTAAATCAAATTTATCAGCAGAAGAAACGAAGACTGCCTAATCGTATGGTTAGAAAGATTAATGAACACACGAAATGACGGAGTACTACAGTATGCGACAGGGTTTGACTTGATGGGCTACGATGTGGTGCAACTGAATGCGATAAGTAGCAAATTAAGACATTGGGATGATATACTATGGGGCGAAATTTGGGGTACGGAAAAATGAACTGGCAGACTGACAATCTGACAGAGGCAACATACCTATTAACTGGGTGGCTCGGTGGCTTGATGGTTGGTTGGTTGGTTCGTTGGTTCGTTGGTTCGTTCGCTGGTTGGTTGGCTGATTAGCTGGTTGGGTTGGTGATTGGCTGGTTGGTTGGTTGGTTGGTTGGTTGGTTGGTTGGTTGGTTGATTGGTTGGCTGGCTGGTTGGTTGGCTGGTTGGTTGGCTGGTTGGTTAGTTAGTAGGCTAGTTGGTTGGTTGGTTGATTGGCTGGTTGATTGGCTGGTTGGTTGGATGGTTGGTTAGTTGGTAGGCTAGGTGGTTGGTTGGTTGGTTGGTAGGCTAGTTGGTTGATTGGCTGGTTGATTGGAGGGCTGGTTGGCTGGTTGATTGGCGGGTTCGTTGTTTGGTTGGTTGGTTGGTTTGGTGGTTGTTTGGTTGTTAGGTTGGTTGGTTGACTGATTAGTTGTTAGGTTGGTTGGCTGGTTGGTTGATAGGTTGGTTGGTTGGTTGGCTGGTTGGGCTGGTGGTTGGTTGAGTAGTTGGGTGGGTGGATTGATGGTTTAACATATGACTCACTTGGTGAAAATTCTTTTTTAAATACGAATTTGATCGACATACCTTTCTCGTGTGTTTTAATCTTTTGCGGAACTGCGTACAAATCTTCTTGCTCAGTAGTTGCTGTCTCGTTTCCTCCAAATGCCACTTGATCCTTCTGTGCTGGTTTTGGTTGCCCTAGAAGTTTCACATGACTAGCTGGGAACCAACCAATCTGTCTTTTTTTACCCTTGGCCTATGAATAAAGAAGATAAAACATAAATACAAGTTTTTTTCAAACGAATCAAGAGTTTGTATATTCAGTTTTAAAAGAAACCGTTTAAATAGTAATCGATGCTTCTAATCACCACATAACGTAACTGGTCACAAGACATAACAGAAAACAGTACATTTACAGTAAAAGAGGGCAAACACAGCACCCCGGTGATCATCACACAAATATTATATGACTTATGCAAATCGGAGCTTTAAAGCAACTCTAGCTGAACAAAAGGAAAAACCTTTCTAGCGTTAGGCAGACGTAAACTCGTGAACAGATGCATATATTCCTGTCCTTATATCCATTTTTCTTACCTGTAGTTCGCCCTGCCACCATCCACTGGGATTCTTACGAATGACGTGTATTAGGTTTCCATTATTCAATGATATTTCAGTTGGTCCAGAGGCGGTGAATGGCGATATAACTGTGGCTACTTCTGGTTTTCTTTTTAACGTCTAAGTAAAAAAAGAATAGGAGTAATATGTTCAACAAAAACGGGTTTTTTATATCTCCATCTATCTTTCTGTATATATTTATACACACATGTATCTGTAATCAAAACATCACCCGTCATTTCGTCCAAATGAAAAACCTAAATGTAGAAGCACATATTAAACAACATACACACCAACACTCCAAACAATCAAGAGAAATTCCTACCAATGTCAATTGCAGCACACCAAATTTAAATTGTAGGATCATTAAGTATAATAACCACTCCATTGAAGAAAACAACAACTGCAATAAAATACAGGGAAACTGTTACGTACGCAGGGCAATCGTGTAAGTAAAAAATGTAAATACGCAAATCGTTGTGTAAAAAACGAAATTTCTATGTGTCGACATAACAGGACATATAATGTCTACATAAATAAAAGGCAGGAAATGAGAAAATGCGTGCAATGCACGTTGTATGGTATGTAAAATCAACCAAAAACAAAGTCATACAACATTCACAATAACATTTCCATGGTGCATTAAACTGTTAGTAGTGAAATCAAAAGGAAATGGAAATCAAAGAGAAACTGAGGAATAACAACGCACCAGGAACAGACGGCATCAACGAAGAACTGCTTAAAATGGGTGGAGTGGCAGTACAGGATGAGCTGGTAAAGTTATTCAATCAAATCTGGAGAGATGACGTTGTCGCCAAAGAGTGGAAGAGTGGGGTTATTGTTAAACTACCGAAGAAAGGNTGTGTAAAAAACGAAATTTCTATGTGTCGACATAACAGGACATATAATGTCTACATAAATAAAAGGCAGGAAATGAGAAAATGCGTGCAATGCACGTTGTATGGTATGTAAAATCAACCAAAAACAAAGTCATACAACATTCACAATAACATTTCCATGGTGCATTAAACTGTTAGTAGTGAAATCAAAAGGAAATGGAAATCAAAGAGAAACTGAGGAATAACAACGCACCAGGAACAGACGGCATCAACGGAGAACTGCTTAAAATGGGTGGAGTGGCAGTACAGGATGAGCTGGTAAAGTTATTCAATCAAATCTGGAGAGATGACCCCTCTGATTGCAACAACTGGAGAGGCATTACATTATTATCTACTACAGGTAAGGCTTTAGAAGAATAATGCTCCAGCTGCCAACAGCAGAATAAGGGCGAATCAGGCTGGTTTCAGAGAAGGTAGATCATGGAATGAGCAAATTTTTATCCTACGGAACATCGTTGAACAGAGTTTAGAGTTTCAGTCCAAATTAGTCATCAACTTTATTGATTTTAGCAAAGTTTTTCATAGTCTGCATAGGCAATCGATCTGGGAAGTGTTGAAAAGTTATGGAATACCCATGAAAGTTATTAATGTTATAAAGTCCATGTAAGACCACCTGACATGTGCAGTCCGGACAGCAGCAGACACCACTAAGGAATTTCATCAAATATCCGGCGTGAGGCAAGGGTGTATTCTCTCACCATTCTTTTTCACATTGTGTTTAGCCTTTGTTATGAAGAAGGCCAAGCCCAACGAGTCCTTTGGGATACCATGGACAAACGACACGATTATCACAGATCTAGATTTTGCAGACGACATCGCATTATTAGCAAGAAACAATGACATGTCCCAAGAAATGACAGACAGATTACAGGATATGAATGCCAAGATCGGATTGAAAGTAAATGAAGGTAAGCGCAAAGTAATTTTTTACCTGATTCTGCAGTACAACCTATAAGAGTCAAAGGGGACTATCTCGAGTCTGTGGATAGGTTCCCATACCTTGGGAGCATTATTATCAACACTGGAAAGGTTGATTAACAACAGATTGGGAACAGCCGGGGCGCATTTTGATCCATGTCGAGAATTTGGAAAACTACAACTTTATTCTGCTATAGTTGTCTTCGCAGCCCTTTATGCAAGCGAAACATGGAAAACTAACAAAAGGATCCATCAGAAACTAAATGCTTTCCATCAGTGCAATCTAAGAAAAATTTTGGGAATATTGTGAAGAATACCAAATAAAGAAATACTGAGAAGTGGTCAAAGAGAAATGCGTAAGCTGGTACAGGAGAGAAGGTGGAGATTGGCTAGACACGTGCTAAGACTTCCAGATGGACGACTGCCCCACCAGGCTCTGACATGGCGTCCGAGAGGGAAACAAAAAAGAGGTAGACCGGTAAAAACCTGGCGAGCAGCCTTCGAGGAGGGCCTTCTCGCTAGGCGAATGTACTTTCACAAAGTACAGGTCCTAGCCGAGGACCGTGACCTATGGCGTCGTCTTGCTGCCCAGTGTCTCAGCAGAGACTGGAGGACCTATGGTCTAAGGTAAGTGAAATCACAAAGTCTGTTTTACGAAGTCTTTTTTTCTGAAACAATTTAATCATTTCAATAAATATTTTAATAAAAATCAACAACAATTATCAGAGACCAGGACTTGGCATATTCACTTATTGCAAATATGTCGTACACTTCTTGATATAGGTCCAAATAATAATGGGGCCAGTAACAAAGACGGGGTAAAAATAATAACAACATCAATTTCAACATCGCTTAAACTTTTGCATAATTCTGCCGTTTTCAGTCAATAATTTCCATATTAAACGTGAATACAGTGACATTAAATTCAAAAAAATATAAAGATAAATCTACCTTTAAATTAGGGAAATCAGAGTGGCAAGCGTATCTCACTTTTTCTAATCAGTCTAATACACACAAACAAATATCAATGAGAGAATGTGTTTACTCTCTTCAAGAGGAATCAGTTGGTCCCATGGCATTACATAAACCTATTTCATTCTTATGCAAATACACACCTCCGGTTCCTTAATCTGCACATAATTTGCTGGGAACAGGCCATAACGTCCATTACAGTAACCCTCCCACCACTCGTTGTCCTTTCTTGTTATGCTAATTGTGTCACCTTCGCAGAAACTTAAGTCGCCTTCTTGTCCTTTGTACTCGAAAATGGCAACACACTCTGCAAAAAAACAGAAAGAGGTCACCAATGTTTTGTTTAACCAATCAATAAGAATAAACAATTAACTAACAAAGAAAGAACGAAGTGGTTTATGAACTAAAAAAATAAAAATGTATAGTTAAAAAGACAACAAATAAAAGGGTGTGTGTGTGATATTATGAAATAAATACATAATGCGAAATTTCATAAAAGAAATATCTATAATTATAAAAACGTAACTACAAATTAAAACAAAAAATGGTTAGAAAAACAAAGTAAATCAAAAGTGAAAAAAATGGTAATAATATATGACTACCCTAACAAAAAAAAGAGGATAATCAGTAACAATATTACCTCCAAGCATTGGTTGCTCGTCCATGCTCGTCTCAGCAAGATGTTGGCTTTGGTTTAGCTGATCCGTAGCTGTTGAAGACGACGATTCACCAGAATTGGTGCTTATCGAGTCACTCTTATCCTTATCATCCGTCAGTGACGTACTTGTTATAAAAAATCATCAAAACATTATCATAATTTTTTAATAACTAAAAATTTTTACGCCAAATCTTTCAAAGCAGAAAATATTAGATTAGTTTATAGCTAAAGGGTTTAGCTTTGACGCTAAATCTCAAAACTATGTATTTCATAGCTATTTAATAAGCTATTTAATAATATTTCATAAGCTATTTCATAGCTAAAAGGCTTAACGTTAACCCCCAAAATGCCTTAACTGATGTTGCTTGTGCATTAACTTTTGGCTTTTTTGGAAGGGTTTCAATATCTAAATTTTACGTACTCAAAGTTAAGGAATTTCGATTTTTAAACAGTAAAACTAAATTAATAATTCAAAACCGAACAATCACGATTCAACTCATAACCACTAGCCACACTTTGAAGAACAATTGATTTATTAACAGCTGGTTTGCCTTGCCAGACCATAGCCCAAGCACCCATAGCTTGTTATCTCAACCAAAGGCAATATGTCAAGACTGTTTGTAAATGTATCTTCCATTTCTGTCAGGTGATATTAATTTACGACAAATTGTAAATGGACCGCACTGTGGTACTAGCATGTGAAGTCGTTTTCTCTCATTATCGCTTATTCACTGGTACTCAACACACTTTTTACTTTCTTTACTTTCATCCGAACATTTTCTTATCCGACTTTCTTGCCACTGTTTGTATCAGGTCGAGTAATCAGGAAACAACCCTAGGAAAACTAAGAGCTTTACTTTCCGCAACCAACAAATCAGTGTGAAGTTAAACAGACCACTAAGTCTGGGTACAAACTTCGATCAAGTCTTACAGATGCGACCTTATGTGACCAAATCCACAATGTTGTGTTTACGCGGGATACTGACAAATTACATGCGGAAAGCCCCTGCAGGCCAAGAAAAGCTGTTTCTAGCCCTGTTTTTATGTCTCCTTTGTTTCCTTTGGCAGGTTTTCGACGGGCCAGACTGAAGGAGGTATATCAAAATTCCAAATACTCTAATACGTACCTCAAGTAACAAACCAATCAGCTAAGAATAAGCCTTCCTCTTTAAACTATCATTATTAAAATATCGGAATCATTACAAAACACATACAAAAATTCAGTTAACCTAAATTGAATAACCTTAACACCTAGGAGGGCGTTTATCGAAAGTAACAAAAATAATGATGATAAATGCTAAGCTTGTTGTAACTGGGCAAGAGTATATTTATTTAAACATGTTGTTAACACAGAAAAAACAGCGTAACCATTTTCAGCACCCTCCTACGACATGAGATGTCGTAGGAAGGTGCTAGTATCGAAGTCAAAACACAAATCGAAATTGCGTCTAGTAAAAACTTCCAATTAAAATGCATAGGGCATTTCTGTTCATAAAAAGTAACTACAACAAGAATACATGCTACTCACTTGGGCGATTTTACAGTTGCAACCACTTTAACATACGATTTCGGAAACCAGCCAGTCTGATAACGAAACAAAAGAAACGCAATGACTTTATGTGTAGACTACATCGAAGAAATGTTTTTAACAGAAAACGATCAATATAATACATGTGATTCAAAATATATAATCTATATGTGAAATAAGAGAGTCAAATGGTACCAGGGCAGATTTTCACAGAACATTTTGCTGCGGGGAAAACCCTCACGAGCCTATTGCTTGTGTCTCACTGACAATTCATCCCATTAAAGCACATCTATACAATAACACAAAATCCATATGTAAGCCAAATAAAACTAAGCCAGGCTCTTGAACTTCATTACTTTAGCAATTGTCCAAAACACAAAAAACACATTATTTGGTCCAAATTGGCTGAGAACTATGAGGACTGATGATAAAATGCTCCTACAAATGGCACACTGGCTCATTCCTGGTGATCATTTAATTTTGTACCCAGTAAGGTGCACTAAAAACAACGCCTTCCCATTAAATCAGATAACGTCAACCAGCTATAGATGTCTAAATCGAATCAAAGGTGACACGAGTCAAAGCTAAAATATGTTGCCTAAAGAGGCTCGATGTTGCGAAGCACAACTCCAACAAGCTCAAAACGTAGGGTGTCAACGTAAGGCCTCTCAGTGTTAAGAGTTATAACTTAAATAGTCTCAGCATTGGGAGCTTCGACGTTGATGGGCTTAACTCATCAAGGCCAGATGCTACGGCGCTTAATACTATGGGATTTAACACCAAAAAGCTCAACGCCAAGGACGTCAAAAGTAAGGCCCTTGACGCTAAGCACACACATGATAGGACCTTAACGACCGCCCAATCACTTTGGGGGCTAAATGTCAATTATCAACACCAGGGGCCTTACCATTGGAGAACTCAACACTACAAAATTCAAAACAAATAAATTTAACACTAATAGATTTAATAATAAGGGACGTAGCACTAAGGACCTTGGTACAACGGGATAAACATCGATTCTCACAGTTATTGCTACGGGGCACAAAATAAAGGGCTTTAATTGGACGGGGATCTGCATCATTGCAACTAACGTTATGGGTATGGGCACCATTGCTTTGGACCTCCACACTAAGAGGCTTCATATTAAGGGATTAGAAAGCTACAAGTCTCAAGGGCTAATATTTCAACTGCAATACACGGGGGAAAAGTATAAAATGCAACATTTACTTTCCGTGAAGGGATGCAAGAAAAACTTCCCACTGGTATACCTGAGTCCTCTTTTGATTCATTAAAATTAATAAAATAGTTTAGTTGGTACAAGCTTAAACCAGCAAATGCAATGATAGAACTGCTATAATTTCATTTTCAGGCATGTGGACCTACAAACATGGTTACTGCAAGTTGAGTGCCAGGTACTTCCAAAATAGGAGATCTAATATTTTGAGTATGCAAGTGTTAAGAAGAACCGACAACAATCAACATGACATTTAAAAATTTTTTAAAGTCTGCTTTAACAACAGAATAACTAATATTACCTTGCCTGCCAATTCACCAAACCACCACACATCTCGCTGCTTGCTGACGATGATTAAGTCATTCTTATTGAAGCTTAGCTGGTCATCTTTTTTACCCCTGTAAGCGTACAATGCAGTTACCTGTAGTTCTTCAATGATTTTGATCTCGGGTCCCGTCAGTGAAAATGACGAGGTCTACAAACGAAAAGGACTGTATTAGCTTACATTTTCCGTACTGTTGTCATTCATTCACAGTTAAAAAAACAACTAAAAAGGCGAGCAAACCAACCTTCCTTATGTGATTACTTGCGCAAATGGATTCTCGTACAACACAATAGACTAAAAGCAACCGTAACAGAAGTAAAATTTGTGCAGAACAAAAATTATTTTCAATTAAAATATCCCTCCCTTGACATATATATATATATATATATATATATATATATATATATATATATATATATATATATATATATATATACACATTGATAAAAAAAACTTCAAAAGACAGGCATACGTCGCTTATTTTGGGTGTTAAATTCATTCATTCATGCTCAAAAAATGCATTCTCAAATTAAGTTATAGCATAAAGTGAAATCGCAACAACTACTGTAGCTCAAAGCACCTCAAATATAAATCTACAATGGTTTTTCTGGTTAAAAAAATCACTTTCCAGTGCGACGCCTGAATTCGTTTGAGAGGATAATTTGCTAAAAAGTTGTATGAACAATAACGATATTCACCTGATCTCTATTTGGACAGCAATTTTCATAACTTGTCGGTGTGGTGTCCAATGTACTTGGTATTTTTGGCTCCGGTGACGTACTTGGTGTTGTTGATGGTACATCATAAATTCCTTGCATACACATATAATCACTGCCATCGCCTTCCGCCTTATGTGATGAGTAGGGGCTACTTGTTCTTTCCTCCGATTGGGTACTTGAAGGTGATGAAGTTACATTCTTTGCAGTCTTCACTGGCCGTGCCTTCGGTACTGGTCGTGCTGAAGCTAAGGGTGTGACTGTAATGTCTACTTTCTGAGAGGTCGATGCCGCTGTTTTCACAAGCCCCACTGGTTGTTCTTCTATTACAGGTGGTTGTTGTGAAATAATCGATTTGGGATCCAATTCCACATAGTCCGAAAATGTTTCCGGTGGCAATGGTTCGGCATAATTTGCCGGAAACAATCCGGTTTTGCCTTTGTAGGTGCCTCTCAACCAACCAGGCGGTGAAGTTGTATCACTTTCGTCCACCTGCAATTAAAAATGGTCAATATGAACGGAAACATTGGCGCTTTTCTAAATTCACCAGAAAAATACCTCCTAATGAATTACTTCTCGTGACTCTTTATATATAAATAAGCAAAGTCATGTTCTAACATGTTCTACCCTTAAATTTCAGAAACTATATTAAACACATTAGACAGCACTGGAATTAACACAACTGATGACGCGCTTGAGACCTCGTATCAACTTTGCTGGCCATAGAGAAAGACTGTCCTATTAGCGCAGCCCAAAACATGCGGAGAAAACGGCCAATTATGATATTGTAGCTAAGATAATTTTACTGATATTTTCAAAATGATAGTTAGTATTCTTATACGTTTTCAGTGGTAATTTTCATGTGTATATTGTAGAGGGCTAAAAGTTTATCGAGTGTTTTCTCTTTTCTGTTCCCGTTCATAAATTATGGATTGATTGATTTGTTTACTTATTTATTTAATCAATTATTTACATCCTTCTTTCTTTCTTTCTTTCTTTCTTTCTTTCTTTCTTCCTGTCCTCCTATCGAACTTCCAATAATTTGTTTCTATTAAATTCGATCTTTGCATTTAAAAACTATTTCTGTTCTGCGGCAGCTTTTCAAGTTTAGTTCTTTGAATGAACATTTTTTCTGACAGGCATAGGTCACTTTTTCTCATACACATTAGTAAGAAAAGCAACGTCGGACAATACTCCAATCGGGAATAATGTCTATCATTTGGTCAGGTTCCATACACATTTGGCGAATTCCGTTTTATTTTTGTAAACTCCAATGCAAATGGAATGTTGTTAAATTGGAGTTTTTTGCTTGTATCATTTAGCAGCAAAACATCGAGTGATCCTTAAGCTCACAACTATGTGCAGTATCTGCGAGAACGAATTCCGAATTGATATTTTTGGCAAAAAAATTGTCGACGACGATGCAAAATAAAATCCTACATGCTAAAATGCATATTGCAGTCAGACGGGCCAGTTGCTTTTGAACCCAGCTTTTCTTTGCCGCCATTTACTGACCAGGTAAACAGTAAGGCTTAGCTAAACTAACAGTACAGTCTTAACGCGAAGCCAAGGCTTTCCTTGCGCTTTTACTTCCCCACTCATTGCTTTCCAGTTCCCCATAAAGGCGGGGTGCTCCTTCATCCAGAAGAACAACAAAGTGAAAAACCTTGAATATGGTAAGGAATTAAAACTTGCGATTACAGTATCGAAACCAGTTGTGCTGCCAATCAAATTTCAAAGTTCCCTAAAAAAAAATTTAACCTATTCAAATGGTTACTTGAAACTTACTTGGACCATGTCATTTTCTTCTAAGGACAATTCATCAGGATTTCGAGCATCAAATGCAAATAGCATTTTAAAACGCCGTAATGGTTTTTGTGTAGTCGTAGGTGCTGGAACTAAAATGAAAAGAACAAATATAAACCTGGCTGTTACTTCAAGCAACCCTTGCCCATTCATAACAACCGAGACCTTGCCTCGTAAAGAACAATTTTTTCATTTCCATCAGAACCCGAAGAACACTCAAAATATCAATGTTTTAAGTTGACCAGCATAATTTTTACTGTCTAAGAACATTATCTGCTTATTCAATAATTGTTGATACATAAGAAATTTTCAAATTCCTAAATACGAGGCCAAATCAAATGCGCACCACAGCTCTAAACACGTTTTAAATTATGGCAATTTATAGCTTCCAAATCCTACGAACTATTATATATGGTTGATCGTAAGTAACTACTTCGTGCAAAATAATGGAAACAAATGTAATAATTCATAAATTTCCATATTTTATACGTTAAAATCTTTAAATTCCTGTCTCTTCTTGCTTTCCGAAAATATCTGCTCGAAATTTGTTGGGGTTTTTTTTGCAAAAAATCTTCTGTAACCTACACTTAAGGCATGTTTTCCAATTTCTGGAAGAAAGATTTTTCTGGAAGTAGTGTTACAGCCATAGTTCTTGAGTTCTAAAAATTTCAGGTGGAAAAAATTAGGAAAATCAAATTTTAATGTCACATTCTTACAGTCAGTGAAACAACTCTAAAAATTAAAGAAATTCCTTTTTCCTCCAAATTTTGAAAATTGTCAGAATCTTTAAATAGCTATTAAATCGGGATGCTTAGAGCCACGTAGCTAAAATATTTAGTAATTACTTATCTCGAGGAAGCAAGCAAATGGAGAGAATTTGTAAAAGACTTGAGGGCACCCGAGGAAGACTCCTCTCAAATTTTAATGGAATACCCACGAATTTGATTTAAAAAATTCCATTCAGGCACATCCATGTTGCAAGAATTTGATATCCGCGTTGTCTTACTAAAACAACACTGCCCCAAATAGTGATGTTATAAAAAAACGTCCTAAGTATAACTGGCATTTCTAATAAGGACGATTAATTTCTGCTGTTGTTTCACTAATGCTACTGTGTGATGCAAAAAGCAAGAACGCTTACCAACAATCGGATTCGCTATCTCGTTGGCCTTTTTCTGCTGCTGCTGCTGCTGCTAAAGTTGGAGCAAAACACAAAATAAACATCTATTGGATCACCGTCAAAATATTTCAAACAAACAATATATTTGAAAATAAACAAACAAACAAAAAAGAAAAAAACANGGTCTTACGAAAACAACACTTCCCCAAATAGTGATGTTATAAAAAACGTCCTAAGTATAACTGGCATTTCTAATAAGGACGATTAATTTCTGCTGTTGTTTCACTAATGCTACTGTGTGATGCAAAAAGCAAGAACGCTTACCAACAATCGGATTCGCTATCTCGTTGGCCTTTTTCTGCTGCTGCTGCTGCTGCTGCTAAAGTTGGAGCAAAACACAAAATAAACATCTATTGGATCACCGTCAAAATATTTCAAACAAACAAAAAAGAAAAAACAGGTAAAGTGAAATTAAAAAGAAAAAAGAAAGCGTAAAGCAATTCGTCCCAAAATTTCTTTAGTCGTGCAAATTTTATAATAATTAAATAAAACCCTTACCCTTCATCAAGGTCAATATTCTTTGCAGTGCAACTCTGTTCTTCAGCAAAAGGAAGAGAGAGAGGGGGAGGAAGAGAGAGAGGGGGAGGAAGAGAGAGAGGGGGAGGAAGAGAGAGAGAGGGGAGAAGGGAGAGAGGGGGGAGGGAGAGGGAGAGAGAAACAAGAACAACCGAACAAATACGTATACACATATTTATACTTAACAAGTTGCTAAAAATACGAGAGTAGACGTTTTTCCACTACTGATAATACAAGAAAGTAATCAAGACAATTACGGGTAAATTTCAGATTGTAGTGTACCTTCTTCTCTAATTTTTTCTGTTGCATTTCTTCGATTTTCTTCCTTACTTCTGCCTGCTGCTCTGCTTTTCTCCTTTCCTCTTCTTCCTTTGACAACCGTTCAAGCTCCATTCTTTTCCTTTCTTCTTCCTTTTTTATCGCTTCTTCCTTCTTTTTGTCCTCTTCGAACTTCTTGATTTTGTCTTCCTCTTCCTTTCTTCTTTTGTTTTCCTCTTCCCTTCTCTTGTTTTCCTCTTCTTTTCTTTTGTTTTCCTCTTCCTTTCTCTTTTCCTCTTCCTTTCTTCTTCTGTCTTCTTCTTCCCTTCTTTTATTTTCTTCTTCCTTTCTCTTTGTAATCTCTTCTTCTTTTCGTCGCTCTTCTTCTAATCGTTTCCTTTTAAGTACAGCAGCAGAAGATGGGTCTTCTTTCTTCTTTTCATTCTCAAATTCTCTGTTTTCATCGTTCACATTTTCAGTCTTAAAATTAACACCGGAGAAGCTGTCTGCTAAATTTGTCAATGATGGTTTTGGCGGGCCGGATGGTCTGGGAGGAGCTGTAGGCCTTGGTGGAGCACTTTTTTTATCTGTTCTTGGAGCAGGCTTCCTAACTAATGATTCCTGTCTGGGTGGCTCTTTTATTTCTTTTTGAATTTCAGTCGTTGTTGACCTTTCCTTGTTTTTTAACTCAATTTGCTTCTTTAATGCTTCTTCTGCCTGCTTCTTAGCCTCTTCCATTTTTCTTCTTCTATCTGCTTGTTGAACTTCTTGCACTCTTCGAAGTGATTCTAGCTGATGTTGTTCTTCCAATGCCATAGCTGTTGTCAATAACAAATCATAAACCAAAATTAAACACATCATAAAAAAAATGCAACACAAAAAGGTATAGGCAATCTGTTATACCAACCACAACTAGATTAAGTGATGAAACCGTCTCTGGTAAAATTCGAACTCATGTCCATATCCGGTCTTCTAATCAGTGCAATGTCGTTAATCACCGGATCATAGTTATTACAGCCAAAAGGTACATTGTACTACTGAAGCATTATTCCTTCACAAGACCCATTACAAATTACGATTAAGAACCGTAGAAAACACCACTATTACAAACTCCCCATTAAGGCTGTAATATGAATGCGCAGTATACGATGTTAATATATTACAAAAAGATATATATCTGCTGTACGTAGCATAAAGTGGGGGGAAGGGGTTAGATTTATGAATAAGCACTCAATATTCTCTGAGAGGTACAAAACTCGAATGTAGATTTATTGACTACTATAATATACTACAAGAAAACTATAAACCATCTACGGAAGCAACTAACCAAGTATAATGAAGCCCTGAACAAAAGTGTGGGGCTACCTATTTTTCAAAATCAAACAGGATAAAAAAACCACTGTAGCTTTAACTAGCCAATTATAGCTTATATAATATCCTCAAAAGAATGTAACGTAAGTTAAAACAACAGCACAAAGAGCTTGGCTGGGCAAAAGAAATGTAAACGATATTATATATTTCCATCTGCACGGTGGAATAAACTGGAAGTGCAAAGAAATTGTCCAACGTGAGAGCAGGACATTTCCCCCCTCCCACCCTGGGCCCAAGCAGAAGTCCTTGTGTGGGTGTAAGTTTAAATATCACTCGACCAGAAATTTCTCTTTGCCAGCATTTATTGCATAATGTACGCCAATAGATCCCATAAATATGAAGTTAAAGTTTTTACCTGCTTGCTCCCGTTGTTTTTGCTTCCTAGCTTCCTCTTCAAGGTTCTTTCGTATTTGCTCTTCTTTTCTCTTTTTCGCTTCCAATTCCCTACGCAACCGCTCTTCCTCTTCTCTCCTACTTCGGTTTTCTTCCTCAACTCTCTGTCTATAGATCAGGTATTCCCTTTTTTTGAGTTCTAAAATCTGTTTTTGTTGATTATTCTCTTCCAACTTGGTTTGCATGCTCTCTTTCAAACTCTACAATAAAAATAATACATTGTTTCCTTATTATTTTATGCAGAAATTTAGTCACAAAACTACATAAATATAAAAATCGATTTTAACAAATTTTTGGTTGAAAATTCGTAATTATGACTCGTAATTATGGCTAATCCTTAGATTACAACAGGAAAATAACTTGGTAACATAATACTTGTTATTCAAGGTCATACCTTATAGAAATGAAATGAGCATATTATCAGCGGTTAATTTCTATTTCTATACACCTAGCACATACCCCTGATTTGTTTGGCAAATCTTAATAACAAGAAATTGCCTAGACTTTAAAACCGGTTTTTTGTTGACATTAAAATAAGTCACTATCTGAGTGCTTTTATTCCGTTACATGGTAGACAGGGCCTTCGTACTAACGCGTTACGACTGGAAGTGCAATGCCTGTCGCACAAGATAAAGGCATACTAAAATTTAAAGAACATAAGTTTTACTCTTGCTTATCTCAAATGACGAATAGTCTTAACATTTTGCTGTGTATTTGCCAACATTTTTTCAACGCTATTGCCATAGCAATTCAATATTTGCAAGTTAAAGGTAGACGGTTCCCACTCGTTTTCGTTTTAACAGACTCCCACTATACTCTTGAAAATTTACCATGGAAGGTACCACGGTAGGTAAATGTACTAAAACGCATATGTAAACAAAGACTAGAATGATATTGTATTATATATATATATATATATATATATAATACAAAGACCTCTGCCAAGTCTTAAACCTAGCTGAGTTCAAAGGGACCACTGGGCCATTTTTCTTTTTCCGAATTCTAGCAAATTTCTGAAAATCTTTGCTGTTCCTAACAAAGCTGTTTTTGCAATAATCCTGTTCAGAAATAATTCATATTTTTCCGACCCATTCTCCCAGGGGCTTGCGTGTTGCTCCCAGTGGAACAACCACTACTCCTTTCACCACAACATGCTTAACACATTGCAATATTGTCATGCCTTCGCTTCTCTCTGAGCCAGCATATTACATTCGCTTACTGTATGGGTTACGCTTTCATATTTCTGACTGCATACCCTACAAAGTGGGAAATCAACAGTTTTGTCAATATTACACTTCATATTTTTGTTGTTGTACGGGTAAGTTCTTATGCCAAAAAAATCAGTGCTTCTGTTTTAACCCTAAAATTCATCACAATTTTCATTCCATACCCATACTCAATATAATGCCTGCACAAGTGACTCAGTCTAGTCATAGGGTTTCCCAAAATGCTTCAAGTTATTTATCGACGTAAGGTGATTAATCTGAAACTCGTGTTCACATCATTCAAAATCACCTTCTGACATCCTCAAAACCAAAGAAAGTGTTTGCCGACACAGTACAAAAAGCAGTGGTGAAGGAATATCCCTCTGGTATATTCCTCCGCAAATATTAACAAATCCCAATTTCTGTCCTCCATCTAGCCCCCTTCCCCGCCCACTTCTTATCAAAACTGTTTCCGTTAGTTGCGATCCAAAACATTTTAAGACATTTAGCAATTCAACTATGTGATACCATGACTTCCAGTTCTAAATCCAAGCCATGGCAAGATCTGCGTATTTCCCTTTGCAATCCTTAAGGATTGCTTTGTCCATGAGACGTTAATAATTGATCCCCTCTGCTATCCCTTCAACAGCTCTTTCTGTCTAGTAATATATTATTCTCCCCCTGTGTTTATGCTTCAGCAATGGCACCTTTTATGATATTCCACATAAGTGCGTGGCACAAAAAAGGCTTACGTTATTGTTATTGTTATCATCTATTTTATTTTTGCATTCTGTTGATTAAAACCAATTGGCGATATTTCCCCCATGCCCTGAGAAAAGGATGGGAAAAGTTATGCGCACTTAATTCTTGAATGGTCGGTATCATCCTTTTGATATCAGTAAATTAGGGCAGCATTGATAAGTTCTTTTGGTGATGCAAAAGCATTATACCAGATCACATACTTGACATTTGCAGTAAGATATTCAGCGCCATTTTCTGTAGTTCTTGTAAACAAGGGCTCCCAGGAATTTGTTTGAAAATGTTTTCAGTCTTACCCTTTATCAAACTAGGTGCTCCAACTACAATCGGTATAACTGAAACTTTTTATTGCCACATTTTCTGTACTCCAATTTCAAGAACTTTATTATTACTACATATTCTGACTTGGCTTTGTTGAAGTGCTATCTGTGTCAAGCCCCCACTGGGGACCTCAAGCAACAGAAAGATAAAGAAAGAGGTTTTAATAATTACATTTCTCAGGGCTAAACTATGTTTAATAGCAAATAATGGGAGGAAAGGACATCGTGGCGATGCATAAACTTACACGATTTTTTGTGTAAGTTTTTGATTTCCAATGGTCATTAAAATTACAATCAGAAATTAGTGGTAGCATAATAATTACCGTTTCTATTAAAAATATTCTCTACACTACATTAAGTATCTGTATAAAATGAATACAACATATAATCATTTGAATGGTTTATTATTATTGTTTAGTCTATTTGCTTGAATGATTCGCTCAGTCTCCATACTAATGTCCCAAAAGAGAGTGACGTATTTATTCTTCATCACTTTGGGGGTTGACGTTCCCGCCAGTATTTTCCACGGAGAAGACCAAACTCCTCACATACCATCAAATGAATCAACACCATCATGACGATTCTTATACTCAGTTGGAAGCAAGATCGGGCATTTGGAGAAAATGTGATCGATAATTTCATTATATTGGTCTCAGATTATACGAAACGGATCAGGGCCACTTTTATGACACTGGTCTTATAATTCTGAGTATTAAAAGAATGATTTTGAGCAGCAAATATATAGCCATCTGTCTCAGGCTGAAGTCCAGACGAAATCAACCATTGATGAGTTGGAGTCTTGTTTACATCTTTGTCACTGGTGCAATTCGGAAATTTACCATGACGGCCTTTACTCTTCCATATTTCTGTAAGTACTTTAGCCCTTTAGTTTTTGTGTTGACTTTCACATTCTTGGCTACGTTTGTGAGACCTTGAGTTGGATCGTCAGGTTGTGTATTAGCAGGTCAACATAACAACATGTTTACAGGTAGATTTAGAAACGAAAAAAATGCTGTTTCCCTTCTTCGTGTTTGTGTATTAATTTGCGCATTCAATCCTTGGTGCTTTTAAGATAAGTAAACAGTCCAGTGGTGGTTGTCATATGGGAAAACTTCAACTGGATCATATCCCTCCTTTTCGCTTTCCTCGTTAGATACAAGCGATCAACATCAGGCTTAGGGTGGTGCATGATACTTGATTAACAGTTTTATGATCTTTGTATCGACTTCCTTTATATCATCAATAGATCCGCTGATAACATTGAAGATATAAGTAACGAACGGTACAGCTAATGAACTAACTGCATCAATATGATTTCTGTAATTCTTTTCATTCAAACATATATCTCGCCCGTCTATAGCACTCATTTCCAATTTTCTCATGCATGGCTGCACGACGTAAAATATCACTTTAATAAGTATACCCAGGTTATTATTACTATTATTTTACCGGTCTCTACCCCAAAGTCTTTTTATTTGCTAAGTTTTTCGAATTCTCTTGAGGCAATGTTTTGAGCTGAGGAATGCTCATATCAATCAAAAGACACGATTTTCCCTTTTACTATAAGTCTTGTCTGTTTACTTTCGTAACTTGGTCAGTGTGTATAAAAAATCCTAGAGATTTGTTCACAATGTCACATTTTAAAACTAGTTTCAGGTAGTGTTTAAACTAGTAAGTGGGAGTTTATGTGTGAGAGTAATTACCCATTTTCCAGTGCATGTATTGACCTACTCTATCAGGGCGATTTTTTTACGTTCATTCGGTGCTAAGTCCGAACGGCCAGATACAGGGTGATCAATTGTCTTAGTGAAATTACCACAAAACCTGCAGCTAGCATTGCCGCCGTTTTTCAAAATGTTTGCTTTGCAGTTTTTGTAAATAGATATTGATCTTGTGCAGCTAAAATGAATCCCTCCGTCGAGAGATGCTTAGCCGTTATTATTATTATTACTATTTCAATTACTAGCACTTGCAAATGGCAATGTATAGTCCAGTTTTATGTTCCATCCCGAATTGGAGAAAGTGTGCCCATTATTTGTGAAAAGAAGATAAGTAATTCCTCCCACTATTTAGTCTCCTATGTCCAGTACCATCCTAAAAATCCTTGCCGTGTCTGAATCACATATTCTGTAATGGTTGTATTCCCGGTTTAAAGCCATGACAACTCTTTCTCCTCTTTTCTACTATGACGATGTCCGGCATTCTTGTGCCTCTTCACGTGGGTGTGTTGCTTACACAGTACTTAAGTATTTTTGTTCTGCTGGCCTGTCTGTGGCTTAAATCTGTACCACTTCTCTTTAATTCTAGGATATACATAGTGTTTCCATACACGTCGATGTAGCAGTTGCACTACCCTTCGTTTGTGCTCTTTTCAAGAAATAGTGTGGCATTCGCTAATAATATGGTAAACCCTTTTATCCTTGGCATTGAACATTATACACTTGCGTCCTGCTGTTCCATCATACTTCTACTATTCGAGTGCAGAGAGTGCAATGCTCCTGGTCCTGGGCTGTTGTTATTATACCCTTACCTCCCATTTCTTTCCTCAACTATTCTCTCCTGCGCCAGTTTGACGAGCCGTGTATCCTGTTTTCCTTCCACATACTTGTGGTATTACCCTGCTAGCTGCTTTTCCGTCCATTCTCTTTCATGATGTTATTTGACCATACCACTTTCAAAGTTCTGTTTGTCATATTTTCTTAATTAGTTTAATTGAGGGTTATCATTTATTATCATAATTTATTATTTTCATCATCATCACTATTATTTCTATCATTATCTCTTAAAAATTAAATACATGCACACCTGTAAATGATTATTGCTAACACCAATCTCTCTTCGAAGCTGTGCGGCCTCTGCTTCCATGGATATTACCATACCTTTCATGCGAGGGATACCATTGCGCATCTGCTGGATGCTTGAACGTACACCTCCAAGTGCTTCACCTAGATCATGCACAATTTAAAAAATAATGAATGAAAATCTTTAGGGAGGCTGAAGAAATAAAAATAAAAACATTTTGTATCCTGTCCCTAAATAAAAAAACGCTACAGTTCCATGAAATGCCAGATATAATTGTTGTTGAAAATGCAAAATAGGTGGGAGCTGAACAGAACGTTTCTACACACACAGCAAATTGTTGTTGGCAATTCTTATTATTATATCATTAATGGAAAGTACACAGGGGACTGCGACAACGAGATGCTTGTTTGTGGCAATTCTTGGAGGAAGCATAATAAAACTAATAGCATGCAGAGGGTTATTCAAACTCAAACTGTACACTTCTACTGTCATAAAGTAAAACGGTAGATTGCCTAATTTAGAACGAGACCATCCGCTGCAATAAAATCACTAAGCAACATGACAAAATTAAATGTACAACTTAATTTTTTGAGTTCGTTCTAAAATTTTCGTTTCCTGTTTGTAAAATTTTCGAGCCAGTTCAGCATAGCATATAGATCACATAATGCAAGTCTTCATACTTAAGTACTTGATGGCCTTTGGTTACTACACTCATAATATACGTCATCATTGAATAAGCACTTATAAACTACGGGAAGTGACACAATCGAATAATTATGGTAAGTGGTATAACATACTGGTTGTTGTAGTGTCCCTTTTGTTAATTTCGACAGACAGTCTTTCTCGTTCTTCTTTTAATGAAGAAAATAATAGTCTGGATTGCTGCAATAAATGCAATTGTGATATGTGAGACACCAAGTAAAAAATAAGCCACACTTAACAAATGATAAATTTAGTTATCTGTAACAAGGGGGAAATCTTAAAGCAAAAAAAATCTTAAGTCAGCATAAACATGAAAAGAAAAAAAGTAATATTACATAAATGATAAAGAATATTATAAATAAAACAAATAAATCTAAAATATTACAAACTACATCACAGATTATATAAACTTTTTGTGTGTTCTAGAAGCAAAAACAACAGTAACCACAGATTTCAAAATTAATCAATAACGCTTTAAATTTGCTCTACTTACCTGTATATCACTCTGTAACTGCACGATTTCTAGTTTCTTTACTTCTGAAAGACGGTCACACATTGTAATGGACTCCATTAATTTTGATGCCTCTGCTTTTTTGCTTCCAACTGTAACTGAAAGGTCATTCTTATTCGTATTCTGAAAATAAAAAGTCAAAATTTATTGTACTCTCTAAATAAATCTATTGACAGCAAAGAAATTGGGGGTGCAGAAAACTGTTCTTTCTTGCTTGGGTCAAACGTGATTAATTAATTACCTTACTTCAAAGAGCTTCTACACACATTACATCTAGCTACAATGATATTGCGGTGTATACCGGAGCAATATATTGCTGACATAATGCGTACGTAACTCAACTATTATTGTGACCTTGGTTTCCGCGGTAATCGTGCGATGTCCCTACTGGACATCGTCTTCGGTAGTCTATTTGTGATGTTGCAGTTGTCCAAATGTGTGGTGCGGGTACAAGCCAGCATTAGCCGGGTACAAATCGGAGCGTGTGGCATCTGGGAAGTTGTGACAACACTATCTTGATGAAGTTGACAGCAAGCGTTTCCGGTGACTGCAATTTCTAAAGTTAAGTGTGCTGGGTGGTCAGGTGGTGTGAGCACCAAGTGGCAGACCATTTAGTAACTTTTTGGGGTCATTTTCAGGGAGAGGGTCCTTCTTTACAAAGATCGAATAATGTCTTGTTGGTTATTGTCTTTGACCCATTGTGTTCTATGATTGATCAGTAGTGGTCAGGCTGGCAAGCAAAATTAAACTGGGCTTTTTCTAGCCCACAAAAAGCTTACAAATCGAGACATGATAAAGCTCTTACATCTATGGCTTCCTCTGAGTTTATAAAGTTCCGAATTTTCAAGATTATTAGAGAAACACCTGGCACGTAGTTTGAAGTACCTGTCAACCCTTGTTTAAATGCCCTATTACAACATGAAATTAAAACTTCCGGCACACTTAATCCATTGAAATACCCACACCTCAACTAAACCATTTTTACCACTGTGAATTAATTGATTCATAAAATTAATTCAAACCACATAAAAACTTTCATTGGATTGTTGTCACTAAAAAAACAAAAAACCAACTGAATCTTGTATACCACCCACAACAAGACCACCAAAAACACCACAACCTATAAACTTCATCTACAATCGCTCCCCGTATAGTTGTAATTATCCTGCCCCAAACCAGTTCTAACTGTCTTCCTCGCAAATTAACTTAATATCCACATTTCTGTACTTTACCATTAACACGTTTATGTGGTTCTGTGATTTTAACACTCTCAATACATAACTATCTTCACCCAAGCCGAGTACACACTACTGCTTATATCTATTTCCCGACTCCTTTTCTCTGATCCCCATTTCAAATTGTAAAGTATTGTCTAACTTCTCTCTTCTCTTTATCTGGTAATTTTTCTCGCAATTTTGTGTCCCATAATTGTTGGATGTATAACAGTCACTTTATCAATTACTTGATTAACACCTAGCAGCCTACTAATCACAAAACCAAGCGCTTTGTCATTAGTATTGCTTTAATCGAAGGATATCGGTCAGGAGACAAAATTACCTTACATTATTTTACCTTAAATTCTATAACGCCTAAAGATAAACAAATGTCTTAAATATCATTAACCCACAAACAAACCTCTAAAACTGAAGTAAAGTTCAAGATACAAGATGAAAACCACAATAAATCACTCAACATACAAATCGCATAATACCACAAACCATTTCAAACATTTACCACCTTTGAGGCAAACCATTGAAAACACAATTAAACATTTCAAACATAAATTCTGCAAAATTACATAAACCATCTAAGACACAAACAACCTTAAAGATAAACATCCAAAAACATCCAAAAACATCCACTACAACATAAAAAAACATCATAAACAACTACAACATCACAAACCATCTAAAAAACAATAAAACATTAAAGACACACAAAATAAAAAAAAAACGAAAACAAAAACCACCCTAAAAATGAACCACCTAAAACATAACAAATCACAAAGCCAACTAAACCATCAAAAGCCATCAAAATGCAACAAAACACCTACAATCCAAACCACCCAAAAGCGAACCAAAATATCGAAAATCCATCAAAACAATAAAATATGCGTAAAACACAAAACAAGATACAAAACCAACTAAACAACATAAACATTAAAAGCACAAAAAACACTTAAAACATAAATCTCTCAAAATATAAACCATTTTAATCATCATAAACCACACAATGGTAAGCTGCCCAAAACACCATAAACCATCTTGAACGCTCACAAATCAATTTAATTCAAATAAAGTGATTCGTAAAAACAGTTTTTCGCTAAATCTACAAAGCTTGTATTCTTTATTTTTTTCACCATTTAAATGAGGAAATTGGTACAAGAACAGATGGCATTGAAAGGGCTCAACACGAAAATAAAATTTTTTTATTAGCGTAAGTTGGGTGCCGCATTTTAGCAAAAGAATCATTAACACTAAAGTCATGCACTCGCCTCGAAATTTCACACCAACCGAATGCAATACTTATGATGATATCAATAAGAATTACAACAAATGGTGTTTGGCCTCAAGTAAGTGACAGAGGTGAGAACAAAGGCTAGAATGACATATTTAAAGGAAAAGTGCAAATCAAGTAATATCGTAAGAAATAACGTAAGAACATCTAACCAAAATAAAAAGTAAAAATAATAACCTTTGCTTCAAGATCTGCTTTTAATTTCTCAAGTCTGGATTTCAGCCCAGCAACAACTTCTTCTTCGTGTTCCTTTTGGTTAATTAGCTCTTCTTTCCTTCTCTGTTCCCACTCTCTCTGCCTCTGTCTTTCAGATTCCAGCTGTGCTGCCTATCCATGAGGAAGTGAAAATGTTGTTAACTCTATGAACACAAATCAGCGAGCATCTTTTTCAAGGTGGAATGATATCATACCAATTATGCTTAGCGTACCTTTTTACGTCATATTGTGTAATGAATGTAACAAATAAATGTCAAATCAATGAGGTGCAAACTGGATCTAAGCTCGACTTGCAGAGAGTGGCTATTCTAAAGTTCGGCTCCAAGTAACGCTCTTTTTCTTAAGAAAAAACTACGTCGTGCTACTATGCCAATGTTGTAACTATCAGAAAGCACAGATGCTACGATTTTTCGCAAAAAAAATATATTTCATACAACTGGCGCCCGGGTATTGTTTGAATTACAGTTTTTGTTGGTTAAGAATGCTTAGCAAATATTCAAGGTGTAAAGGCACTTGCAAGCCAAGTGTACGGAACTTTAAATTAAAGACTGAAAATAAGATTAAACCAAAAGATATAAGCTTATCTTACATTTGAAAACGTTTAATTCATATGATGGAGGAAACCATTCTGAACCCAAAGAGTTCTACAATCCAAACCCATACCCCAATTCATAGAAAAATTTAGTACAACGAAGGGTAACAAATGCGTAAGGACGAAGACGTTGTATAGAACTAGACACACGAGATCCAACAAAGAGAGCTAGTACAAATAAAGCTCATCAGAACACTCCCCATTACATTACATGCAGAAAAGCCTGTGACAAACCACATTTGGTCGATGAGACAATGAGTAAAGAGTAGCAGGAAGATTTGGGCTTGCCACGTCACAAACATGTCTAGAACTCGATCAACATCATCAAGATAAGGGAGCAACCGTATAGATGTGGCAAGACTACTCACTGCAAGGATGAATGGTTTATTCATGAAGGCAGAAATGATCTAAGGACCCCAAGAAAGATTTGGAAAAAGTGACAAACTAAAGATTCTCATTGATAATCATTCCTCCAGAGGGGAAGCAAGCTCAACAGGATTAACATCAGAATGATTTTTTGCGAATACTGGGGAAAATGAGGACTCAGCTTTCCATTGAATGGCTTCAGTTGTGTTTTTGCCTTGCTGATAAAACAAACCACTTCCTTTCCCATTCAATGCCAGCCTGACGTCAGAACCCTCGGCAGGTTTCATAGGTATAGATGGTGATGAGCTAAACCAAGTTAATAAGAAGCTAAAAGATGTAAGGAAGAGAGTTGGCACAAGAATAGTACCTCGACGAACGTCAGCATTAACTGAATACATATCTGATATAATTTGTCTGCGTGACATGCAATTTATCATATGAGATCAAGGGCAGTAGGATACAAAATATCTTTCTACAAACCCTATAACCAGAAAGCTTACACAGCAGGACAGCCTGCCTCAGCCTATAAAATGCACCCATTCAAAGTTAAAACACGTCATTCACCAGACTTACCCATAAACCTATAGATAGTTCCATGATTAGACTCTAAATCCGTACGTACAGTTTAAGGTCTTACCTACAATTAACAGAAAGATCTGGGCTCTACAAGAATTCCACAACTGCATTGTTTTTAAGTCGTTTCAAGACCTACTAATGACAGAACAAGGTCTTAAAGCTCGATACTTACCAGCAACAGACGGATCTGATGGATGATGAAGAAATGAGTGATGCACGGTAAATTGTGGATTGTTGCATAGTTCCAACTAAAATCTCTCGTATCATAATTCAATGATCAATTAAACCAATAAGCAACTGCAGTAAGTTAAGTGTAAAAAATCAAATACACCAATGATATAATTAAGTCAGACTGCCATGCTAGCCTGCACCAAAAAAAATTATCACTTTTATAAACTGTTTACTAAGTAAAATAACCAAACGTCAGCCATACTAGACGCTGCTCGATCATCTTCTTGCGCAATGTTTCCTGTTCTCTTTCCATTTCTTCTCTTTGACGCCTTTCGTTTTCCAGCTCCTGTTGGCGACGTCTTTCTGCTTCCTCTCTGTACAACAAAACAATGGAATCTGTTATTACAAAGGAACGACAAGAAAATAGCTGTGCGTTTAACTACGATGTGCTTATATGCGGGACGAAATAGTACTATTCCATATATTTAATTCATACTCAATAATGAAGGGGACTGTAGCTTTTTCTTTAGAATTGAGTGGACCAGACATGCATTGGATTGCAGCCTGTACAAGACGAAATGAAACGTATGAGCTCCCTAACCCAAGAAGGAGTTTAAAGAAACAGAGAACTGACAAATCAAAGCAGAGTTGTGTGTGATTGAAAGTTTTTGTATGGCCCCAAGGCCATCAAAAGCAAAGGACCCCTAAAACTTTATCAAAATATAAACTAAGAAAACCGAATCTGACTCCAACAGTATAAATTTTAAGAAGCTGTTTCTGTTGCCTTGAACTTACACTTAGACTCACACTAAAAAAAATAAAGATAGATAGAAATAAAGCAACACAATTTAATTCTTCTATAATCTTTTATTGCACTCAACAGCCCTGTCTAAACATCATGCACAAATTTATGAATAAATTAATATGTAATGTGAACGAAAAATATTTTTTTTATTCAAATTAATCATTTAAAGCAGGGAATGGCAAAAAGACAGCAGAGGTATTTCCTTAATTTATTTGTTAGCAAACACTATCAGTTAAACCTTAAACCTAAGGTCAAACAACATCAACAAAAAATCCATATATATATATATATATATATATATATATATATATATATATAGAGAGAGAGAGAGAGAGAGAGAGAGAGAGAGAGTTATGTTTCAGAAGCTCTGTGCCGCACTGTTGAGACCACACAGGGTGTCACGGTACTGTCTGCCGAGTGAGTATGTATGTGTGTATATATAAATATATATATATATATGTGTTATGTCTTTTCTTTATTCACTA
>RDPX01000136.1:1587472-1608992 GCA_003991215.1 Morbakka virulenta | reverse complement strand
AGAGAGAGAGAGAGAGAGAGAGAGAGAGAGAGAGAGAGTTATGTTTCAGAAGCTCTGTGCTGCACTGATGAGCCCACAAAGGGCGTAACGGTACTGTCTGCAGATTGAGTATGTATGTGTGTATAAATATATATATATATATATATATATATATATATATATATATATATATATATATATATATGCGTTATGTCTTTTCTTTATTCACTACCTGAAAGCGATGAGTAAGCCAGAGCATTGGTAAACAGGCAGGGAACCCGATGGGCTCATTTGCCAGCTGACAAGGGTTTAATGGTAGAAATTTGGAGCTGGAAATATAACTGTGTTTACTTTGGGAAGTGAAATTTATTAGGTGATAGTTGCATAAATATAGTCAAGTTATGAAGACCCAGAAATAATCTTTCTGGCACAAGTGATCGGTGCAGAAGATAGTTTATTACATAAGTTCGACAAACACTGACCAAGTCAAGGCAAGGGTCTTCCGAAACATATTGAAATTACTGTACCCGGAATTGACACTTTTTTTAACAAAATAATCTATGGTGGTTGAGTAATGAGCTTTAAAGTACAGCAAATGTCCATTACAAACCTTACTCTCCTTTTACGCTCTTCTTCTTCCCTTTCTTTTCTTTCTCTTTCCTCCTGAAAATAAAAAAGATACACCGTTTACACATGTAAAAACCCTTCTCAACTTAATGGCACTCCATGACCCATATAAAGAAAAATGGAAAACTACTTATTCATGTGACAAGGTATAAAAAATGGATTTGCAAAAATTATACAGTAAACTGTTGTGCATGAGCCTAAGAATTACTAAAGATGATAGCAGTTTTTACCGGCTTATATACGGGTGAACAAATTTGTACATGTAATTATGGAGCGGTGCAGCGTAGATGCTAATCAGATGACTAAATTCTAGCTAAAACACCTTCTCCACTTAAACAAATGGAAAAACTAAAAACAGTGATGACAAAAGCTTTAATTAGCCTTAATCATTTGAGGGATGGCCACCGCAATAGATGGTTTAATCTATGAGTACGCCTTTATAGAGGCAGTGTTTTTGTTGTGTACATGTTATATATCCAGTTTATAAATAGCACTGTTATCAATCCTAACACTAAATAAGCTTTACGAAATAGTTTTTGATACAGCCCATTCTGAACGCTAGGGCATTTCTCCACTTCACACCGTACAAAGTTTTTTCGCAAAGTTAAGAACTTTTCTTTTCAAAAAAACTGTACGGTGTGAAGTGGAGAAACTCTTTCGCAAAGGTTTTGTGCTTTTTTTCAGTCCTATGGTTGGAGATGAACTGGCGAAAAAACGATTGACAAATTGAGGCGAGAACACAAGAAGGTTGAGAAATCCTGGTTTAAATGCACCAAAGACCTTAATTACGTAGAGGCTACCCCTTTATTAACTGAGACCGCGGATGTTACAAGGCAGTGTAAGGCTGTACACAAAACCGTTATTGCTGATTCGCGTATGGCACAGCATCTAATGCTGAAACCGTGAGTGCAGTAAAATACTCGAGCTTAAACAGTTCAAAGTAATTGGCAGAGCTAGTCTGCCTTCCATTTAGGAGGATTAAAGGCAATTCATATTCATCACCTCAGTGGCAAAAAGAATTTGTATATGGTATTTAAATGCTTCAAACTGCCAGTCACAAAAGATGGCGGGCTTTCTCGATCTTTTCTTTGTTTTTCGTACTGATACAAACTCACTTGCATCTATATTCTTTTGTCCTGGTCCAGCTGAGTGCCGGCGAAAAAGCTTTCGACCAAAATAAACGTCATTTTATTTGCGATATTCACATTCCAAGTACTAAAACGTGGGGAACAGGGGCCGAAATAACAATTTTTATGTGCCCTGATACGATGTTATGTCCGTCCTAAATTTCACAGGAAACTTTTGCACTGCAAAAAACGATAAAATACAAGCATTTTCTGCTATTGCAATTAACCTATCTCATATAAAAGTAACGGCATAAAAAACTGCAAAGACAACGTTACATTTCATTCACGGCATGAACTTTCTGTACTGTAGAAACAGTGTTATGTACAAACAAATTTAAATGCCAACGAACAACCCTCCGGGAAAATATTCAATGGTCAATGCTTGTTGTTTTACAAAACTAGTTTCTTTACAGCACTTTGTAAACCAAAAAAAATGGTGCCTTTTCATAATGTCTTTAGCTTCAATGAAGAACCCCACTACTCTACTTATTTTTCCATTTCAAGCTTCTGGAATAAGTTTGGCTGGTCGCTCTTACAGTTTCTTTCTATGCTTGCTGGTCAAAAATTGTGTATTCTGGGTTACTACTGGCGCACGTGCAACTCTAACAAAGTCTTTCTTGAACTTCTTATTTCGACCACGTGTAATATTTTACTGTACCTCAAACGTAGCACATTTCTTACACCAAGTACCACTACGCTGTACATGTCTAAACCACTACAAAGAATTATAATGCAGTTTTGTGCAAATCGTTTGCAGGCGAAATTTCACTAAAAATTATCAATCCTTACTCTTTCTTGAAATTGCGCACCGAATTAACACTGCGCCATAACCCTTTTACTTCGCTGGATTCTCTTCACATCCTCACAACGGTCCAACATTCTCACGCTTGATGATTATTTCCCTTGCACACCTTTTGTACACTTTTCCACTTTTTTATGCTAGCCTGCCTTGCATATAAGGTTAGGAAGTAATTCTCTGACAAAAAGAATTACTAATAATATTTACTGTGTAAAGAATATAATAAATCATTGATTGACTCAGTAAAAAAATTACCTTTTCTCTTATCATTTTATCCTGCAACTCTTTTCTTCTCCTTTCTAATTCAAGTCTTCCCTTTTCAAAGTTTTCTTTTCTCCTGTCTTCAAATGTTGCTGTTCATAGCGAATTGTTAAAAATCTAATTAATATTACATTTAAAAAAAGGATAATAAATTGTATGGCTCGGAAAAATTTCAGATAAAGTGTACATATCGAAATCAATTATCTTCGCATGAAACTGTCATTCCGTTTGTGTAGTTGTCGGTCAGTCTTTGTCAGTCCCCGCACCACAAAATTGTTTGTAGCGGTCTGAAAGTGCCAATTACATTAACTAGAAAAAAGGTTTGACAGCTGGGATGGGGGGCGGGGGAGGGTGGAACAGGCTCAACGACCATCAAAACTTGTGAGCCACAAACATCATAAAACTGTAGAATGAATACATGGAGCAACATGCGAATACCTGAATGAAGACAATAGTTAAAAAATACGATGATTTACAAATATTATGCTCAAACTCAATCATGATTCTCTACGATGCGTATACACGGTCGGCTGCAGTATTTGTCACATCCTTGCATGGCTTCTTTAAAATTTAGTATGGCTCAGTCTGGTTGCGTTAGTAAGATTTATTCATGGGTTGACTGATGTGGCTTTACCAAAATTGGTACATGTTAAGGAGCAGCAGACGGCATGAAACTCTGTACAAGCTTCCTCGGCCTTATCTGCAAAAGTTAGCATAGGTTACAGATTGGTTTATACAAATACGGTAAAAGGTGGTATGTAATTGGTGGCAAACGTCGTTAAGCTTCTGAAATACTAAACTTTGGTTTTACCATAGTGTTGATTTTTTATCATATTAAATAAAAAACACAGAAATGAACAACAAAATATTGTATTCTTTTATGGTCACAAAAAGAAATACAGCTGTGCAGAGTAGATTGCATAACAGTAACAAAAATCTGAAAACAAAACTCTAAAATTGGAAATGTACGTTTTTATCTCTATCTATTTAAGTTTTTTTTATGAAAAAACTTCTAACCCGTAATTCAAAAAACTGCGATGAGTCAAAGTATTGAAAGCTGTCGTTTAATAAGTTTGGGTAAGCCAGTGATCAACCTTTCAAAACAATGAAAACAAAATGGATTATTTTTCTATGCCAATACGCAACTAATAATCTCAGCACTAACGGGGCGTGTCATAGTACATGATATCGACATTTAGTCTTTGGAAACAAATAGGTAAAAACAATTGGTAAGATATTTGTTAAGGGCCCTTGGGTAGCTATTGGGTGTCTCGTTTTATGAGAGATAGTGCAACGAAGATATGTTGGTGAAGTGGGGAAAAGGAAAAGAAATTGAAAGAATACGCACATATTGCTTGAATGAAAAATATAAATTGTGAAGAGAGCATGGAGCACCCCGTACAGGGCTGAAGGCAGTAAAAAAGGCAGATGCAGATAAAAGAATAAAGTCGAGAGATGGTCTTAATGAAGATAATACCGAAAAAAACCCAGATGGTACTAACAAAACGAATTAGAAGATGAAAATATAAAATGGAGAAGAAATAACAAAAAAGATGATGATAATGATGAAGAGGATGATAATGACGATGATGACCACGACGACGGCGGCGAAATGAGCAACATTTTTTAGCCTTCCATAAAAACAGGCAAATTTGTTACACTCAGAAACCTATCACATTACTACAACCAAGGGACCACTTTCCATATTTAGTGGCAAAAATCAAGTGTCAACTGGAATACTGTAACTGCAAGAAGTTTAAAATCTTCTTGTGTATCACAAGGGTAAAAAAAAACACGAATGTTGGCAGTGTTTAATTTACCACATGAGCAAAATATGGCTTGCTTGCTTAGAACTGGTGGGAAAATATACTATAGCTTTTACTTGCATAAAAGTGACAATGACATAATTCTAAACTTACATGGGCTGCCTTGTATTCCTAAATCAGACAAAAAAGAGCCTTTCTTCAGTCCCCTATACTGTCCTGTCCATGAAAATGCGTCTTTTACTTAATCACTCATTGTATAC
The DNA here is from genome assembly GCA_003991215.1 of Morbakka virulenta. NCBI lineage: Eukaryota > Metazoa > Cnidaria > Cubozoa > Carybdeida > Carukiidae > Morbakka > Morbakka virulenta. The sequence continues at coordinate 1,604,173 of RDPX01000136.1, read as the reverse complement.
AGTTTTATAGAAGGCCCCTCTTAAGCTACTGATTTGTGGTGGGTAAAAATGCATCGTCTTAAAATCTTCAACATGAAACTGTATAAATTGAGTTTACTGTTGATCTATTTTTTAAACGCATTACAGAAACAGGATATAACAGACTACGGAATTTGAATTAACAAGCAAATTTTCTGCATGAAAACGGACGGAGAACAAATATTACATTAAAAATTAGAGACCTTTGACTGAAGGAATTTTCTCCGTTAAAAAAACCTCTGATATTCAATAAATGATGCAGGTTTCATTATCATCATGGTGAGCTGGCTAAGCTTCTCATTCTCTGCCTATTCCCCTTTATTACTTGTCGAATTAGTAGTTCTTGTACTCTACCTTCTGGATTGTCTATCAGTTTGTCCAAGTTAGTAACTGACGTCTTTAGTCAACCTGAAATGTCCCTACCGTATTATAGTCTCCATAAAAAACACCACAAGCTAGCTCATTTTTATTTTGACAGGAATGACTGGCGAAAAGTATATTTGAAATTTTTTTTAATTGATGCATTTTAATATAGCTCAAACAATTACACAAAAGAAAAACCTGTATAGACCACTTGACACAAACTTTGTATTATTTCAATTTACGATTACTGGGTTTTTATCGCTTAAGACAATGTAAAAAAAACGGGATTGCATTTAAAAGTTTGGTCACAGTAAGCCTAGATATTGTGGCCTTGTCCTGTGACCTGTCGGGTTTCAACACACCGCCTGATGCTGTTGCCATGACTACAGTTTATCAAATAAAACCACTGGTGAAGAAATCGCTTGCCAAATCTGCCCTTGTTTACCAAACATTTGATAAATGACATACAAAAAAACTATAGTAGACTCAAGGCGAAATCTGTCTATTTTCACAGAGATATCGTTTAAGCAACCAAGGGGTGTAGGAATGAAGCAATTTTCAAGCCTATCCTTCCCTGTCTTATGTAAGAGACGGCGTGTTTGTGTCCGTGTTTCTGACAGACAACGCTTGTGTTTCTTCGGCTTCTAGTATTAGTTGGTAAAACACGATATAACTGAAATAACTGGAAATTAAAACTACCATGAGAAATCGAATGTTGGGGTCGGACATTAAAAAATTCCCCCCCCCCCGAGACCGCTGGACACAAAATTGGGAACAATTGCCTGTTCTGCGGTGAAGGTAGGCCAATCTATAACAAAAACACCACAATATCTTGCAATATTAAATATCTCACGGTAATTGGATTTTCAGGGTTGCAGATATTTTGCAAAAATAGTTAACTTGTGCCAGAGAAGTGAAAAGCCAAATAACGAAATTCTCAGAATGATTGAGATTGATTGAGAATGATTGAAAAGGAGATAAACGGGTCACAAAAAAAGTTATCAGACCGACATATCTTATAATCTTATGATTGTGTAAAAATTATTATTGTCTAATGATTGTATTATTGGTCTACACATCGTAAATGTGCGAACCTCTAATCAAGATTACGCAACTCTAAGTAAAATAAGTCAAGTAAATGTGTTAGGCAAGTAACTACGTATGTATGTAGGTCAGGAAGAAAACAAGTAAATGCATGAAAATGTTAGTACCTAAATGACTAAGCAGGTAAGCAGGTATGCAAGTAAGTAAGCTTTGATATAATTTATTTCTTGTTAGCATTTGCAACTTTAAAATAATAAGTATCCATCAAAGAAACAAGACTGCAATAGAGCAATCTGAAACTAAATAGGAAGATCTATTACATAAAAAAACAAGCACAGCCATGGCAAGACTTCTCTCAATTCGATCTCTCAATTCCATAGTTTCAACTCAACGTCGATAAACTTAACCTATATCATCTTTTTAAATGTTTTACGTATTTTAACAGTACCTAATGTAGATATATTTTGCATTCGTCTGATTTGATATACTGTTTCATGATCGCTCAATCCGAGTTGTTTAGTGTAAGTTCTTAGGTTTTTTAAGACATATCCAAGTGCACCTACTATGACTGAAACCATTTCAAACTTTTTTTTTTTTTTTTAGTTTTAACGTCATTTTCCCCCAGCAATTGGGGCTCAGACAGTGCCCTTCAGAGAGACTTTGATTTGGCAGTGAGGAATTTCTTGGTCGGATGCCCTTCCTGACGCAAACCAATGGCTTTTTTTTTCTTTGCAAAGTTCCAAATTCTCATCGACAGCTCGGGGAATCGAACCCGGAATTCTTGGTTACTATGCAGTTGCACTGACCATTGAGCCACGGCTCCTCAACCATCTCAAACTTTTATGTTCGTTAAATGATTTGCAGATTTTGAACTAGTGGACCATAAGTAACGAGCTTTTCTTTATTTTCGATGACAAATTTCGTGTCTCCGGGGCAACTTACTTCAACAAACGAGTATACATTCTGTCCTCTGTCCCATATAAGAATCTCTGATATGCAATTAGACCCATTTGTTGTTGCTTTGCTCCAAAGATTTCATTAATACCCTTTATCGTCAATTCTTAAATCATACGTCATTCCCATTCTTCTATTTTTAATCTGGGTGACTTTTACTGATGATGCCCTTCTGGAGGCACTTAGCTACCACATCATGACACAATGGCAAATAGTAACGAGCAGACATTCCTAGGCATGAGCAGATGATATGGTTCACATCTTCAACATTAGTCTTACACAGACGACATTAGTTGTTAACGGATGGTCTTATTCCTGAGTCGGTTTGCCTTTTGTGTTTCAAGTATTTTGTAAGCCATTCTTGGTCACGAATACTAGTTAAATATCCCTTATTTGTGTGGAATTCTTGCAGGGAATCTTAAAATATGTCCGTCAGGATATGTTATCAACTTATTCATTGTTAATGAGTTGTAAAAAAGACAACATATTTCTTCAATGAGACCCTTGGGCCCTTATTTCAAAATGCACCCTAAACGATGGGTACTACCGGCACTGCTTATTCCAAAATAAATTGTACAAACGTATTTTACTTTCTAAATAGCTATTTACAGCAAGCTTAATTATATCAAATAGTTTTTTCATAAAATGTCAACAATTTCTTTCTCGTCATCCCCGTCGGGTTCATAAGCTACAATTTCATAGCCTTGTTTCGTTTTTCATAGCTTCTGTCAACAAATATAGTGTAAGAGCCGCTTATTTAAAAGACCACTTAATAAAATATTTACAGATGCGGGTGCTTATTCACTGTCCTGGTTACGACGTTAACCTACATACGGTTGTGGAGCTTCGATGTGCACGAATGTGGTTACCCTTGATCACAACTACCTGCAGGTCACCCGTGAGGAAGCTGTAGTATCTGTCAGCCCTGGGTAGGTCGAGCTCATTAGCCTTGATTGCCAGTCCACCCTGGAAATAGAAAACCCTGATTTCACACAAGTAGCTAACTTGTTGCTTATTGCCGGTGACAACAGGCTGACAACTGGTAAGTTTTTGGAGCATACCAACTAGATTTGCGAAACGACTGTGTATTTATTTGCATGACGCTCGGCAAATGATCTCCTTAAGGGGCAACGGCGAAGGTCACCCGTTTCAATTAACGGAACACTGTTGACGCACGAAAGACCTGGAGACCTACGTGCGGTATCTTTCCAAGATAACATGTCCCCACAACAAAATTGATAACATGACGCGTGGGGTTGAGCCTCCAAGCCTTTCACGTGCCAATGCTACTGAGGAAGAGCCAAGAACCTGTGCCAGTACTGGTGCTGGTGTAAATATTGGTACTTGAAATGCGCGGACCCTGAAAGAAACAAGTAATTTATATATCCTGATAGACAAGGTGATGGGGATGAAATGCGATGCTCTTGAAATAGCCGAAACATGTTGGATTAGTGCTGGTCATTTTACATCATTTTGTGACTAAACAGTGTGCTTTAAGGGAAACACCAATGGAGACAGAAATTGGAATGCAAAAGTTGGTAATAGGCAGCTTAGAAAAACAGCTATGGGTATTCATGGTCTAGGTGAACCCAACGAATGCCGGCACCGTTTAATTCAGCTCTGCGACGCAAACAAACTAACAATGGCAAACACGCTGTTCCCACATCACAAAGGACAGACGTACACTTGGCAATCACCAGATGGCACTACTAGAAATTTGATAAATTATATTGCTGTTCATCTCCAACGTTAATCAACGTGTCGAATTGCGGGGCTTACCCAGGCGAAGATTCGCTTGTGTCTCGAAGGCATCGTGAGAGGCTCACCACCATTACAATATGTACGGGAACAAATTCTAGAGAAATTTGGAGTGGAGCTAAGCAACCGTTTTACAGCATCAGGGAACGCCTTTGAAGAAGAAATTCCTAACGGAATGTGGGGTTATCTGAAAGAGGCAGTCCACTCTCCAGCCGCCAAAAACCATCCATAGCGCCAACCACATTAGAATAAGAAACGGATACTGAACGAAACCTTTGAAGCAGTGAGTCTAAGGCGGGTTGCTAAAATTGAATATGCCTATAATTTAAATGAGCATAGAACTTTGAAACGAGAAGTCAGTAGAAGATGCAGACAAGACAAGAATGACCACACTCGCGATCAATTTAGAAGCTAGAAAACAAAGCCAACTATGGCAGTTCCAAGTCAATGTTTAAAGTTGTCAATGAGCGTAATCGCAAAATCACCTTTAAAATGTAAGTGCTAAAAGCTGTTGACATGACTGTGCTAAAAGCATTTAAACAAATGAAGCAAGAAGGCTCAAGTAAAAAAAGAACTCGAGCAAGTGCAACAGTTTACTTATCTCCAAGCAGAGATCACAATTTGTGAATCTGAGTCAGACATTCGGAAACGATGGGTAATAGGGTGTACCACACTTGTGCGACTGATTAACATCTAAATGGGTAGAATCATAAATACTGGCCAACAACCTAAGGCTTCTCAAAGCTCAAATTTGGTCGGTAACTTTATATGGGCGCGAAGGGTGATCCTCAGAAATGTCGAACGTGGAGAGGATAAATTCATTTGAAGTGTGGTGCTATCGATGGCCGTTGGGAATGTCGTATTTAAGTCGGCGTTCAAACGAATGAGTTCTGAATAAAATGGGGAACCGACGACAAATCATGGTTATTCTTGCTGAGAGGAAGCTCAAATAAAAAGCGCATGTGTTAAGGTAAAGTGACAATATGGAGAAGCACATTATTGCATCTGATGTAAAAGGAATGAGAAGCAAAGGCCGACAGCAAACAAAGTGGTGGGGCAACATCAACAAGTGGCTTCAGAAAACACCAGTGCAGATTTTGCGACTCCCAGAAGATTATCAACCTTCGAGGCGACATGTCTCCAATGTTGGAAGTGGATAAACCACCTGACAACGATAACGATGATGACGATGACCACCCTTATTTAAGGTGAGTGCTTCATGTAGAGTATGCGGTATACCCTCTTTTACGAAATATCAGAAACCATCTCGTAACAGATAAAATCCCTTCCGTCCACTTCTGCTATCCAAAATGTCGCGTTTATCTATATTGTAGTTTGTAACCCTCCCCGTTGTCATAAAGTGGATTCCATTATATAAGCAAATTCAAAAATGGCTTATTCATCACCTAATTCTATATTTTCAGAACATAGTAAAACCAACAGATTTTCATTTGCATGGAGATTTCAACATTTTTCGTACTTTGAATGCTATGTGTTAGTTTGAAAGATGTAATATTTAAATGTTTACATGCGTGATGACTTAGGCAAACAGGAATATTGTTCAAATAAACAAAGTAGCAAAAATAGAAAAACATTACGTGAATGAGAATAAAGCGGATTGCAACATTTTTCTGTTTTCCGGGGTTGGACGGGGGTGCAACGCTTTTTCTTTAACAGCCTATTTCTTGATCCTTGGGCTTGTCTGCTGACAATTTCGGTGGGGCTTGACTTGAGCTGTGAGAAATGCCTTGTCTGGATGCTTAAAGTTTTATCCGCCACGAGTTTCACCACCCACTCAGCCATAGTTCCTTAACGCACCCAATTTATCGAAGCTATCATTTTAGATATTGCTTACTACAGTCAATAACTTACCTGGATTTATTTTATCACCTGCAGCACTCCCGATACTTAACGATCGCTCCTTTCCACTTCCTGTGCTTTCACTCCTGACTTTTCCATCAGAAGGTATGTCACCGGCCTGCAGTCTTTTATTGGGTGGGATGAGCTCGGGTGGAACAACTTGTGGTAAAGCTTGGCCTGACTTTACGCTGTCAATGAAGTGCATGGCAATAACAAATTCATCTAAATCAAGCGAGCCATCTTTGTTCAAATCTGACAAGTCCCTGTGGAAATTAAAGATGTCAAAAACATGGATGGTATAAACTACTAAATCAAACAAGAATTGTGCATACATTATTCAAAGAAAATCAAAGATCTAGCTTTTAATTGCTTCGGGATTAAGCGCACAACTAAAGATACCTCTTCTTTTTACTTGAATAGACACAGGCCAAATCACTTTATTCTCTACGGCCTGCCAGAAAAATTGCTTCGGTAGGCCACTGACGAACTTTTTGTTAGAATATAACTCAATCTGACCCAACCCTACCCTTTCACACACAGCCATCGAGGCCACAATTTCTTAAAAACTGTAACCAAAACGAATTAATACTTAACTCGAACCGGCAACCATTACCAACAGGCAAGTCGAATAACCACATTTTAACTCCTTTTCTCGTCATGTTCGTCAAAGGACTAAGTACGTTCTATGCTTTGTACATTTACATGTTATACCTTACTTTAATAAAACACAAGCCCAAATTTTACCCTCACTATTCACCGTATCATCCTTTTAAACAAGTGAAGCTCATTGCTTTAGAAGTTAAATTAACAACAAAAACACATATCGATTTACCATCGGTTTTCGTTGTAATCTGAAGTAATGATTTCGTCTAGTTAATAAGTTAATCGTCACAGATTATAAACAGTCTGTTCCTAATTACAATTTTTAAAAAACCAAAGCAGCAGAAAATAAAGCTATCACACGAAACCAATACTTCCAATTGTTCCGGATAACGTCTCGCATATCAACATGGTGGGCATCGATGATGATTAATTAACAGCGGATTAACCGTGAGCACCAAGGTGATTGTTATCTCAGTCATAGATAACGTAAGTTAAGTATATTACTATTTTTTTTTCTTTAATTAAGACAGATCAACAATAAATCAAGTGATTTAATAGCCATACAACTTTACCTCCTAAGTCTGATCTTGTTATATTAGCATTAACTTACTGGCACCTAAAATATCTGCAAGTCTACTTTTTCTTTATCCCAGCAGTCAATTACTCTTCTCTTTTTTTTTTCATATTTCCGCGGCGGTCAAAGGCTTGAGCCTGCTGCATTTAGGGGAAAATCGATATCGGTACGGATGCCAAAGCTACTTAAGTGCAGTAGTGGTCGAGAAATTATGCCAACAAATTACCATGCAAGAGGGTTGTGGTTCGAACAACGGCTACGTCCACGCAAGTAGTGCGCCCAATTTCTTTCCCCGTTATAAGTGGCATACTACTCGATTTGAACATGTTTTCGGCGATAGAATTGGGAGAGGAAAGAAATCAATAAATTAATTGATCCAAAACGCTTATGAAGAAAACAGACAATAACCCTTGTATCAAGGTGGCTTTTGGTCTTGCTTGCGGTGGAAGAAAGGAAAAGAGTGCATTTTTCCATGAACATTTATGAAAATGTTGGAAATGTTTATTTACTAATTTGTCTTAAAATACGGTTCTTTGTATAAAAAGCATCAGAAAAATGGTGGTTGAAATTTGGTACAGCTTTTACTGCCATTCAAAATCAATAACTCAACTGGGTACCCTCATATTCTAGTTACACCGTGAGATGAAAGAGAAAATAAATGAGAGAGAAACAATTCTATGCCAAAATAATTTCATGTAATAGTTGTGAGTATAAATAGTATCATTTGTACTACTTTTTAATATTTCTGATTATTTACTATTTTTTAAATTATTATTACTATTATGAATCGTAATGAAATGTTCAAATTAAAATATATGACGCTCTAAAAACATTTTAATATTAGTTTATTATTATTTTTAATAATATTTTTACTATTATCATGAATCGAGTTTACTTTAGATTCCATTTGCTTTCACATCACAGAGCGAGATTCCCCGGAGATCTGGGGCTAGAAATGGGATTATGGCATAATAAGTTACACACATATCTAATACATACATACTAATACATATAAAAATACAATAAAAGCTAATTTAGTCTAATGTGACTATGTATAAAAAAGTCTTACACGTTAAGTTAAAGAGAAAATCAATATTCTTATTTCTGATTAAATGAAAGTGTTCTTCGTAAAATATGTGGTGTACTTTTGACAAGTACCGTTCGTGTTTCTTGTAAATTAGGTTTAACTGGTAAACTCTACTAATTTTTGTTTTCCTGATTAAATCACTTCAAGTGCTCCTATAATTACAGGGGCAGGTTTTACCTTCAGTTTCCACATTTTTGGAATTTTAAACTCAAGATCTTTATACTTCGAGGGTTTTTTTAATTCTTTCAGAGATGTGTTCTTATTAGCGGTAGCTGACATATCAACTTCTCTTTTCAAATCTCCCTACCTTTTCGTACACCAGAGCTACCATATGCCTCTAATAATAATTTTCGTTATGTAGGTTTTGTTATTACCTCATTCTCTCTTTAATCGTTAATCTTTTAACGGGGTTCTTTTAGTCACAAATCCGCTCCTACAAACGCTATAGCGGCGCAAATACATTTTTTACTATTAATATCAATATTATTTTCATTATTATATTAAATGTCTGTATTTAGTTCTCCACCACTCTTATATGAAAGAAATCTTTACTAAGAATAAAAGCACAGAGGGGCTATAATGGTCATTTTTCATCGCGGACTATAAACTTGATTCTATGGAGGCAATTAGAAATAAATTCGTTCCGTTTGTTCAAACAGCTGAAAGGCTCTGCTCTTACAATAGTCACTTTCTCAGGTAGCCACCAGTCAGACTTCCTTGATCCATATTTGTATGAAATTGCCCTCTTGACGATACTACATCGTATATTTGGTGTTACTGTCTTTCAGCTTCCACATTTGTTTTTAAAGTTAATTTTCCTTAACATACTTCAGTTGGCAGAATGATATTTTCTTGTTGTTATATTTAGTCTTAAAACCTCCTTCAGATACTCCGTAATACATTGATGCCCATTTTTTCCCCAACTATGGTTTTCTCTCTTGTCGCACTACTGCTGGTTTCTATATTATTTTATTTTACTTACGCTGTCTTATGATTGATTTATGGAACAATTTTTTATCTTGATGGTGATTTCATTAACAATTCTGTAAAGTCTATCTTGCTTTGGGATATGTATTGTTCCTAGTCTCAAAATTACGTTGCTGTTGTTGTTTTTTCACTTACCGACTGTATGAAGGGTTGAAACAAATTTACTTGATCGTGATCGATTGACGCTGGTTTCACGTCTTTTTCAATGGTGGCTGACGATTCAAAACCACTGGGTGGCAGGGCGTTTTCGTAGAACGCTTTGGATTTCTTAAGCTCCTCTTAATCAAAAGAAAGACCAGATATTCTTTTACTTGCCATTTGCGTTTTAGAATAGTTTGGGATGCTTTGATATGGCATTGATGTACATTGGGATTGTCCTTTGGTTTCCTGAGAGGGCTGACTTTTCCAGTGCTTCGAACTATTCATATTCATGGCAAGTTTGTTACTGCAAGGTTCGTTTCGATAGAGATGGGCATTTGAATAATTTTATGATATGTTTCCTTAGGCTGTCTAGTTTGCGCCCATTGGCATTGTCAATAACAATAAGAGGACTATACGTAGAGATGTCTTAATTTCACTGTAACTAATTTGCTCGATGGTTTAATGCAAATCTAATGAAAAAAGACATGCTACAATTATAAGTAAGTTATAATCAAAGCATACCATATTGTTGCAAGTTTCTGTGGTGGAACATTTGATTGGATAAGGATTTGCCGTGCATATTCACCTAGAAAAAAGATAAGGTAGAGAAACAGTATTTACGAAGCAGGCGAAATAAACTGGACATAAACAGCAACGTAACTAAAGGGGTATGGGGAAGAAATCTGCCTACAGTGGCGTGAATGGCTGTTGTTGTTGCTGCTGCTAATGATAATTATGATGGTGATGATCCAACTACATAAATTTATGATTTGTCAAAATTGTAAATCATCATTATCATCATCATTATGTTATTACCATCATAATAATCTACCTTCTTTTTTCAAGTTCCTTAATATTTATTTTATGCCGGGACGAGTTCCACTGTAATCTAATACTGTTTATCTACTGGCATCGTTTTTAGCAAGGCTGCAAGTTTTCCGTGGATACTCTCGCCTTTTTCAGCTCGGTACAGAAACTGCACTCCCTCTAACCAGTTATTTTCCTTGCGTCTTCTACCAAGACCAAATTTCCATTTTTGCAAGAGGTGCTTAATTTACTTTTCTTAAATTCATTTACTTAAACTTACCTTGATTATATGGCACATCTTTAAAACAAAAAATTAGTAAAGCACTGGTGTATTTTATCCACATGTATATCTGTAGTAATTACATAAAGCAGTACTTTAGTTAGCCAAATACGGACAAGGAATTCTCTGGTGAAGGAACCTATTACAGTATCTGACTCATGCATATTTCGGGTACATTCCATGAAGAATTGAAAGCATTTTCATTTTCACAGGTCTCGTAGGGAGAACAGTATTTCAAATGTACTCATTACGATTTACCTGTATAAAAATTATGAAATAATAATAATAATATTGAAAATCTTATGTTAATTGTTTAATCTCAATTTGCGTCATACTATTTTTGTGACATCAAAATATTCACTTTGATTATAGACCTGAATGTGTTTTTCCCTAAACTTTGCTCAGTCAAACGTTTAGCTCAGTCAGCGGAGTACCGAGTTTGCGACCTCAGGGTCATTTATTCGAGTCCCATGGGGGTCAGGGGTACTAATTCTTCGTTGTTTTTTTAATTTCTTCTTTTTTTTCTAATGGTAAGAATCTTCAATGTTCAAAAAATATATAATTTTTGGTGAGAAGCAATTTATTGATTATTGAGTAATTAATGAATTAGTGTTTACCTTTGGTGAAAAAGATCCAGAAAAATTAAAGCAGGGATTGTAAGGTTTACGATAGGCTAAAATGCTTGAAATTATGTAAAATAAAAATGAAAAATATATGTTTCATGAATACTCTCTGAGGGCAATGGATAGGCACGCACCTGTATTATCCACTAAACAAGTCAAGCAAACAAGAAAACTATGGATAACCGAGGTTATTTCAAAATCAGTTACAGTAAAAATTAAAATTTATGACATTATGTAGAAGTAGAGATAGTTTTGGGTATGACAGATATCAAACATACAGGGTCAACATAAACCATTTGTCTTGAAAAGGTAACAAAATGTACTACTGCAAGTATTTTGAAACATTTAAACAAAATACTAATAAATTTTGGGTCCTGGATTTTAAAAATTCTGTACACAAAGCGAAAGAACACCCAACGTGTATGTTTTGATACATTAGCGAGATAATTACAGATCAAACAGTTGTTGCAAATTAATTTAATAATTTTTTCATTAATATAACATCAAAACTTCCGGATAAATTTGGAGAATGTGATAATACTATGGCTATTCACTGAATCCATTTTTCTCAAAGAATAATTTTTTTATTGTTTATCACAAAAGAAAAAGGATAGTAAAATATCTTTGAAGATAAACAATGAAATATTGGAAGAGCATGAATGAACATAATATTTGGACGTTCTTACTGATAAAAACGTTTCCTGAAAACAGCATATTCACCACATAAATTTGAAAATTTCTAAGAAGATAGGAATCTTAGCCACAATAAGACATTATGTACTTCAATCCATCCTTCCAAATTTATATTACCCCACATTCACGTTATAACGAAATAAATTAGAGCTGTGCAACATCAACAAACCTGGAATTAATAAGACTGAACCAGAAAAAAACCTGTAAGAATTATGCCTTGTAATGCCAAAATATGACTATAAAGAATTTAGTCCTCTGTTTTTAAGTATAAAATTATTAAATTTGATGGTGAAATTTATTTTAATGTTAACAATTTATATGGAACATAATCCACACTAAATTACATTTTATTCAACATTTGTTTCAAAAAGTTAAACAAAAGCACGTCATTAACATAAAACAGGATTTACATGACAACTAAACCATGCCAATAATAAGGCCAGATGATAAAAAAGAGCTTATTACTGTAAAAGACGTTGATCTCTGGAAGGCAATTAATTCCAAACTGGAGAATATTGATAAACATCACATATTTCTGAAAAAATTCAAAAGGTATATTTTTCCATCGTACATGTGAAAATGTAGTCTGTTTACTGATCCAACAAGCACAGATAATTAAACCCATACGAGAAACATTGCTTCTGTTTCAGAATATGTAAATGAAAACCACAGGCAACATTCTTTCAATATTTTGCTGAGTGCATTTGTGATTAAAAGCTTACTGTGCCTTTTTATGTCTTTTACGTTATAAGATGTTTCGCGGAGAACCTCCTCTAATTTTTCCAGGTTATGGTCAGATCAAGTATATCACTCACCGATCACATATATGCTTATCCCGTTTGCAGAGAAAAGTGTGTAGCTCAACAAAATTTGACAGCTAAACTGTATTATTCAAAATACTGGTTGTTGTAAAATAATGATGACAACTAGTAACCCAGTCATTAAGATAGTGGGCAGCAAGAACGATCATCAGAATAACAGTGGTAACAACAAAGACGATTATATCAATCCAGATGTTAAAAATAATGAAGACAAGGTAGACCCAAGATGTCACTGATCCTCAGTTTCTCAGGTAATACCTAAATCCCTAGCTTGACACTCTTGTCCGAACAGAAACACAAACACACGCACACATAAAACCACACACACACACCCGTAACAATCCTAAATAGAAATGGTTGGGGCAAAATTACTTTTTCTAAAGAGGCATTTCTTGCCTTTATCGAAACCGGGTGGAAATAAACTGCTCTCATTGAAAGCAAATCACAAGGCATCCCCTAAGATCATGAATATTTGGGTTATCTCCAGTGTTGTGACAAGTGACAAAAGTCTTTCAACATCTACTCCTGGTTTACTTGGCTATCATATTACAAACCACAAAAAATTAAAACTGCATTGCTTGAACGTGTAATGGAGATGGGTGAAAGGTGATTGTAAGAAAAAAAAATTTCAATACCAAAATTTCAAGACTGGTCCGGAACCTGCTATCCTTTATTGGCCATTCTCAATGGCGAAAGGGAAAAAACAATGTGAGGATATGGCATTCGACCACTCGCGCTGTCACAAAGCCCTACACATAGCCAAATAGACAGATCCAGACACAAATAAGCAGACTTAATAAAACGGGTAAAAAATGAATGCAAATGAACACTTTGGATTCCCCAAGGACCCTAGTCTATCCTGTTTCATCACGTGTGAGTATTTAGCAGTTGAAAACATACGCAAACACATATTAAGCTGAAGTCGCAGCTAAAAACGATGCGTAAGGAAATGAAGACATTTTCACTTGATAATAAACTTGCACTTTCTCCTTACCTTTTAATAAACCTGTTTCATCGTGATCAGATGCCTTAAACATCTGTGTATATTTAAGCCTATTTGCTGGTGATATAATTGACAAAGAAGTTGAAACAGGGGTTGTGTTACCCTGTGAAGGTGCTATTTTCATACTGCTTGTCAAGTCACCAAATGCAGTGTCGATACTTCCCTGCGTTACAACTTGTGGAGCTGAAGAAGAATGAGGTAGCTTAACAGAGTTGCTGGTCCATTTTCCTTGCAACGAGGGCTGTAAAGGTGTATGACCCCATACACTGGCTCTACTTACTGAGTGTCCCATGGCCGGCATTGCAGATGTTTGCATATGCGGAGCTGTAGTTCCAATACCATAAGAGGATAAATTGCCCGTCTGGCTATAAGACTGCGGCATCACCGTATTGCTGCTTGGGAATGAACCTCCAAGTGTAAAACTGATTGCAGGCTGTTGATGGCTTATATTCCCACCTATGTTAGACCCACCAAAGGCACTTGGAGATCCCGATACTCTATTAGCAAAGCCATTTGCGATTTGTGGACCTGCCCCTCCAATAAGTGTCTGGCTCCATGATGAATTGGATCCCCCAGATGGTGAGTTTTTGGAAGGAAAAGATGAAGACTTTAGACTATATGGTAGAACATTTGGAATTTCAATTCCTCTCAATTTTGCCTGTATAAGATGAACACCAATAGAAAATTCCTGAAGTGTCATCTTTCCATCACCATCCATATCAGCCAGGCCCCTAAAATAGTGAAGTAAACAAGTCATAAAATAATTTGCTGCTGAAATGGTAAAACCTATCAACTCCACGATATGTTATCATAATGTATTGAATCATATTCTTGTAGCAACTGGAATGTCTTGTAATAAAAAATTTCGACAACTACGGTGAAACGATTTTTTAATCCAACAAATATTTTACAGTCGTTAAAAATTATTGCTACAATTTCAAAATTCTGTAGCCCTCAGTTTATACTATCATTTTTTAAGATTTTGCAGATCTTCTTACAGAACACAAAATTTAGAATAAAATGTACTAATTTCATACTTTGGTATACTTAGCAGAGATACCTGACGTGGTCACCACTATTTCACGACCAAAAAAACCCTAAAATATATTTGTTAAGCTTTAGAATATCATTAGTACAACCACATTTCTTTTGACCAAAAATATCTGCTAGCGCTCACCTATACCAAAACATCAAAAAATGAAAACACAAATGCAAAGTCGCATTTTATTGTTATGGATAACATTGGAAGACAAAAGACAGTCCTCCACTTTTGTAATAAGCTGTTGAAAACAGTGTGTGATAATAATTAACATTTTTGTCCACAATGCGGAGGTGACAAACTTGGATATAAACAGCTTTTAACACTTCTAACTTTAAAGTATTATTTTAATCCGTTCTCATAATTCTGACAGAATTCGAAGTTCAGTACAATATGCTCAGCTACAGCTGAAGTCATTATCAACAACCTAAAGTGTGTCCTTGGACCTTCGCCTCGACTGAATTAAATGAATCAATAACTTTCATCTGCAATTACTAGGCGGATGGAGTTTTATTGTAATGATCACCCTTATAGATTAATGTTCTATGACCCACTTATCCTTTATTCTTCTTCAGTTTTCCGCACTAATAAAATTAATAAATTTCCACATCACCTTAATGTTCACTTTTTGCATTCATAAAAGTTGTAGTAGTAGTAGTAGTAGTAGAAGTAGAAGTAGTAGTAGTAGTAGTAGTAGCAGTAGTAGTAGTAGTAGTAGTAGTAGTAGCAGTAGTAGTGGTGGTGGTAGTAGTAGTAGTAGTAGTGGTGGTAGTAGTAGTAGTAGTAGTAGTAGTAGTAGTAGTAGTAGTAGTAGTAGTAGTAGCAACAGTAATAGTAGTAACTAGTAGTAACTAGTAGCAACAGTAGTAGTAATTGTAATAGTAGTGGTATTGGTAGTGGTAGTAGGAGTAGTAGTAGTGGTTGTATTCCACTAGTAGATGTCACAGACCCTGACTTTGCAGACAATATTGCATGGCTGACCAAGCATGTGGAACAATCTCTAAAAGTTTTAAGGCAAATAGAGAGAGAAGCTAGAAGAGTTAGCTTACAGTGTAACAACAAAATGACAAAATGATTTTTGGCAAGCCTTTCATCACATTTTTAAGAAATGTAAAAACAGTGTATGAGAAATACAGAAAAGTAGCTAAAACATAGCAGAAATTAAATGAAAACTGCAATAAGACTGTTTATGGCATAAAAAAAGAAAATTCAACATTCAAAATAGTAATGAGACTTGGACCCTAGCATCTAAAAATATTGTATCAGATCTTCTAATTAACCTTAGTAAACAACGTAATGGAACCATTACAACACTAGAATGAAATGGCTATATACACACCAAAAAAATTTCCTAACTACAAAGTGAAAAAAGAAGACAAGCCTGTTGTTTCAAATATGACTTGTGTAAAACTACAGACAACTCAGTGCTACCACACAAAATACAGAAAAAGATATCTACATGAAGCTCATAATGATTTGATGGTTTGAAAACACCATAAAATGGCATGCTACTATTCAGAAGCAACCAGAATGAAAAGGAAATACAGTTGGGTCTTGATAATCTGACCCTGTTGATTAAATGGAAATCACTGTTGGCTTGCAAGACTGCCAGATAACTAATTTGACACCTTGATATATTGTCACTCAGTTAAATAAAATCTATGATGGTATTGGGACTTGCTAGGCCTGTTGAATGATGCAACACAACGATTAGGTTTATATTAAATGTATGTATGCAAAACAATAGTAAAAATGTGTAAAAATAATGCACTTAAGTAAAATCTTTGTCATCTATTTAAGTCAATAATTACATTAGGTAGCTTTTATCTATAAAAAAAATCAGTGAGTATCTTCTGCATCTGGTCTGACCTAATGCAAACTGTGTTTTATAGACAGCTACATAGACAGCTAATCAGAAAGTGTCTATTGCCATAGATCTACATACTCTAATTAGTTCATTTATGAATGGAGCCCAATATTCACACCTTGGAAAAAAGATAGGTAGGTACATATATATATATATATATATATATATATATATATATA